>VZTN01021371.1:579956-616403 GCA_013400515.1 Erpornis zantholeuca | reverse complement strand
TTTTTTTTTTTTTTTTTTTTTTTTTTTTTTAAATCAGTTCAATGTTTTACAGCTCTAATTCAAATAGGAGCTTAAGAGCTTAAACAATGAGACACAAGGATGTGCTGGCAGGGCTGGGCTGTCTCTCCTCTCCTGCCTGCAGCTCTGCTTGGCATCAGCCTGGGCAGAAGAACACCTGTGTCTGCCTACCACCACCTGAGCAGCCTTTCCAGGCATTTCACTGCCCTGTGGGAGGTAGCACTGGTGGGAAGAGCTTTGGGAAAGCTGGAGAGGGACTTATGACAAGGGCCAGGCCAAGGGGGAATGGCTTCCCAGTGCCAGAGGGCAGGGCTAGATGGGATATTGGGAAGGAATTCCTCCCTGTGAGGGAGGGCAGGCCCTGGCACAGGGTGCCCAGAGAAGCTGTGGCTGCCCCTGGATCCCTGGCAGTGCCCAAGGCCAGGCTGGACATTGGGGCTTGGAGCAGCCTGGGACAGTGGAAGGGGTTCCTGCCCACGGCAGGGGGGGGACTGGATGGGCTTTAAGGTCCCTTACAATTTAGGACATTCTGTGATGATTCTGTGACGATTCTGTGACTCCAGTGGGGTTGTGCCATCCTAAACCCACTGATCCAGTCTGTCCAGCAGCCCTTTCCATGCCTTCTCCCTCTGCCGTGTTGCCACCTGTGGCTTCCTTGGGGTCTCCAAGGTATTTTGGGAAGTTGCTCTTGCAGGGCAGGTTCAGAGCTGGGGGGGATGGTGGGCAGGGTGAGGGGTGTGTGCCTGAGGAGCCAGGCAGGCACTGCCATTCCCAGCCTGCTTCCGGATGGGTGCACCTGCCTGGAAATAATTGCAGATGTGCCCAGGAAAGCTTTGTTGTTGTTCAGGCTTGGTCATCAGGGCTGGCTGCTCCTTCACTGGGATGCTCCCGAATCCCAACGAAGCCTTGCCATCCATCACCTCCGGCTTGGCCCCTCTTGTTTGGTCTCCTCCACCCTTGACTCCTCTCCTCTCCTCTCCTCTCCTCTCCTCTCCTCTCCCTCTCCATGCCCAGCTCCTAACACACAGCAAGAGCTTCCCCTCCTTCCACTCCCTGGAGCTGCTGTGGGAAGCATCAGTGGTGCAAGAAGCCAAAGGAAGGCCAAGAGACAGCTCAGGAGTCAGGAAAGGTGCTTTTCCTGCCCACCACGACCTATGGAAACACAGCTGCTCCCTTTCTGTGTTATCAGGGCAGAGAACAGACCGTGTCTGAACTCGGGATGGAAATGCAAGCAGGAGAAAGGATGCTGCTCCACTGGAAGGTGGGAGACTCCTCCCAGGCTCCTGGAGCAGATGCCCAGCTGGTGTAAATAAAGCAGCACCAGGCTGGTTTACACAAGCTGCAGCTGCTGGAAACTGCTTTTCCCAGACAGGATTGGTTTTCTTTATCTATCTTCCCACAGCTCCCAACGTGTCCTGGCCCACCTTGTCCCTCACAGCCCGTTTGGGGAGCAGCAGGAAAATCAGACCTGGGGTCAGTTCAGAGCCACAAACAGCTTGCTGCCCTCCCCAGGGGCAAAGCCGAGCTGCTCTCCTTGCCAGCACCCCCGGGGCCTCCTCCAGAGCACTGGGCAGGCATCCCTGCAGGCTGAGGGACCTGGAAGGAGCCCATCATTCCAAGGGCTGCCTCTGCAGCAGCTCCTCTGCCGTCCCCACGGATGCCTTGGTGTGATGGTGATGTGGGGATGGGGCACAGACCTGGGCTGGAGGGATCACCCCAGAACTCCCTCCTAGGTGGGCTGGTGTTGGAGGCTGTCTCCCTCAAAGTCAGCTATCTGTGCTGTTTTCTCTGGGAGTGATAAACACTTAAGGGTCACCTGCTTGCTTTAATCTCCTCTGGCTCGTATTCATCTGAGCTGCACATCCTATTAATTATGTTCCTTTTATTCCTGCCCATGCCAGCACAGAGGGATCATTACTGCTGCTGCTTCCTCTTTTTATTGTCTGGATGCTCGCAGCCACCGGCTCTGGAATCCTGGACCACGAGAGGACACTTTGCTGATCACCTTCCTTCATTAAGAAAACTTAATTTTTGTGCTGATGGGAAATTGGATTAAAGAAAATAAACCACCCAAAAACAGCCGTAAGGTTTCTCTTTGGATTAAATATTAAAATTAATAATCCAGTGCTCCATTCAGCTCTGTATTTATGTTAATATTTAATTCAATAACAGCCCGTGGTTTAGAGCATTTTCCCATTTGTTTGAAGCTCCAGATGAAATTGCAATTTCTGCCTAAAGTGGAGCAATATGGAGCTATCTGGGTTATGCTAATGAGGAGGAATGGCAGCTCCCAAAATCCTCTACCTGGTGGCGGGGGGGCTTCAGAGGATGGCGAGGCACAGGGAGTGCAAACCCTGGCAGCAGGAATAGAGGCTGCAGGGCCAGGCTGCAGCTCCCAGGGACTGGGAAGGCTCCACGTGCAGGAAACACTCAGCTGCCAAGTGGGTGCTGCCCCTGTTGCGGTGCCTCTGCAGCATCAGAGAGCTCGAGGATGTTTGCTGCTGGAAAAGCCACTGGAAATGGCAGTGAGGATCCAGATCATGGGCTGGGGACATGTCCTGGCTGGCAGGGAAACATCTGGAGGCCTTGCAGGTGGATCTCTGCTCTGTTTGGGACGTGTTCTCTCACAAACCCTGCTAGCAGAACAGTTGCCACACCAAGCATGGGACTGGGATGTGATCCAGCATTGGGTGATGGTCAGAAATGGGCTTGGGATGCACCAGAGTGGATTTTAGGGAAACTTCTTCAGTGAAAGGGTTGCCCAGCCCTGGCACAGCTGCCCAGAGTGGTGACACCATCCCTGGAGGGCTTCAATAGCTATGTGGATGTGGCACTTGGGGACATGGGTCAGTGGTGGGGAACAGCTGGACTCGATGGTCTGAGAGGGCTTTTCCATCCTAAATGATTCCATGATCCTGTGAGGATGTGGGGTCTGGTGTGAGGCTGGTCCCAGGCTGTTTTCCAGTGGTGGCTTTGGGATGATGTGAATACCAAGCAAGATGCACCAAATATCACACTCTACTTCCCTTTCTCCAGTGCTTTTTTCCTGGCTGGAGTGGAGCTCAACTGCTGGTGCAGTCCTGGGGGTCAACCTCAGCATGCCATGAGGAGAGCTGGGGCCATGGGGAGGATCCATCACTCAGGAGATTTAATAATTCAGTGCAGAAAAGAATCTGGGAAGGGCTTTAAAAGCCCTGCTCAGTTGTTCTCCTTTTCCAAGGAGTGGGAAGGGGATGTTTCCCAAGGGTGGGCAGAGCCCCTCGCCCAGGCTGGTGCTGGGGTTTCACCCACTGGGAGATGTTTGATGTGACAAAAGCTCTTTTCTTCCCCAGGAGATCTCTAGTCTTGAAAAACAGAATAATTATGGGGTGGCATGGAGGAAGAATGGGGAACATGGAGCAATGATCAGTAAAACTTAAAAGCTTTGGAGGCAGAGTTCCAAGTGAGTTTCCTGAAGTTTGGATACATCCCCAAACTTCCTTGAACCTTTTGGGGCCTAATTAAAGTCAAGGGGACTTATAAAAAAAAAACATGCATGGAAGAGAAAACTTTTTTGGTATGAAAAACCTGCTTAATAAAAGAGATTATGTGCAAAATAGAAATCTGGGCCTTGCGAAGGAAGAGTGAAACGACACTAATGAGCAGAGCCTGAGTGTTAATGAACAGGATTAGCATTCCATTACCTGCAACTCTTATAAATAGAACCACCAATTTTAGGTTCCCTGTTCTTCAAAGAACCTGATGTGATTTCTGGGGGTGGTTTCATGTGGTTAATTCCATTTTTTGCAAGGAGAAACTGAGGCAGAAGCCAACCACTTGAGCCACCCCTCGGGCCTGTGGTTGGGATGGAGGTGAGAACATTGAGGTTTTATTTTTATAGGGTTTGATTTGGACTTTGGGCAGTCAGAGGCCAGCAGGCACCATCCTGAGCTCTGTGTGTGGAGCAGCTCTTCCATCCTCCTGGAGACAGGGCTGAGATGGTGGCAGCTCCTGCAGGTTCTTCCCTACTGGATCCTGAGTGTTTTACTCCTCTCTGGATGTTGTGTAGATGCCCTGGCTCCTCGATCCCAGCAGGACTTTGCCCACACCAGAGCATGTCCCTTCTGTTCTGTTGGATGTGACAGCAGATGGTCCCAGCAGCCTTGGCTGCGGGACCAGAGCTCTGTTTCCCAAGGTTTGTTGATCCCTGTTTTAAAAGCTAGTGATCTGTCCCTTTCCTCCATCCCTACATGATCCTCAGCCTGTCCACTGAAAGCCAGGAGTGGTTTCATTCTTGTTTCCTTGCCCTTTCGAGTTCTTCTGGGAGTGCTGCCATCCGTGATGGAGAAGGATCCCAGTTAGAGCTGGGTAGGACTGGGAAGGACGGGCTGGTTTAATGGGAACATTAAATGGATGTGGATGTCCTTGTCACCTCCAGGTGCTGGAGAAGGAGATCACTGCCCCTCATCTGGGCCCTACAGAGACTGATTTTGGGGAGAAAGGTGTAAGAGGGCTCGGAGCGCTGGGAGGCTCTGCTGGTTCACACCAGGATCCCTCTATCCTTCCTTCCTTATTATTTCCAGCCAAACTCCTGGTGCAGTGATGGACACGTTCAGTAACATCCTGGAGAAAGGAGCTGGGGTGAGGCCCTGTTCAGAATGGGAAGGATGTCAGGAAGGAAGAGTGGATGTGCTCACACATACAGGCTGGGATTCCTCTCACCTCCCCAAAATGAGTTTAACTCAGTTTAACTCTCTCTGTGGTCCATGCAGGAGCAAGTTCCCTCCAGAAGGCTGTTTGTCCTGTCCCAAAGGGTGTCCATGATGGATGGGATCAGGAGCCCTCGGGAGGTTTCACCATCCTGGTGACAATACAGAAAGCACGTGCAATTGGAGACTAAATACCTGACTTTTATATGGGGCTGTTAACAGAGACAAGCCCTCTTCCCTCCTGGAAAAAGCACAAATAACTGTAATTTCCCCAAATTTCTGACAGTGAGCCTTCATTTTTTCAACGGCCCTGGCTGGCAGGAAGAGCTGCTGCTCTGGGAGGAGACGGGTGGTGCTTGTAAAGTGGAGTGAGGAAACAGCAGGGCGCTGCTGCTGTCTGCCTGACAGCAGGACTGCATCCTGATGGCCTTGC
Source organism: Erpornis zantholeuca (assembly GCA_013400515.1). Classification (NCBI taxonomy): domain Eukaryota; kingdom Metazoa; phylum Chordata; class Aves; order Passeriformes; family Timaliidae; genus Erpornis; species Erpornis zantholeuca. Next base: position 611,264 of record VZTN01021371.1, on the reverse strand, counting down.
TTGGCTCCAGAGGCAAGGTCCAGACCTCTGGAATTGCTCTGTCCTGCATTTCAGACCAGGCTGAGGAAGGAGCTTTCCTTACATTTTCCATGGAACAGCTCTAGTCTTACCAAAAACCCACTGGGGTTTTGTCTGCTACGCCCTCAAATAATGTAGGCAAACAGATTCATGAGCTGAAATCATGGAGGGCAGACTCTCCTGGAACAGAAAACAGGGAAGTCTTTCCCTGCCCATCAGCCCGATCTGTGACTGCAGCTTTGCACAGCTACCTGTCCTATTTTTTTCCTTCTTTTTATTCAGAGGAGAGTGTGAATGTGTTGTACACCAGCTCTTGAGGCCCCTGGATTAACGGCAGTTTGCAGAGCCTGGAGCTGGGCTGGATGCAGCAGCAGCCACAGCTCGGGGCTGGCCCCAGGCTCTGCCCCCAGCACACCGAGGTGAAAACAGCCCTTACTGGGAGGTACCTCCTCTCCAGGCTGGGGATTCCAGCAGGTGCTCGCTGAGGCTCTCACTCGGCAGCCTCGCTGTTTTCCCTTCTATCTGGGAACAGATGAGCAGGGAAAAAGGCACAGATGACAATATTTTGCCATGTTTTACTGCCGGAAGCGAGGATGAGCAGCTTTGTTTGAGCAGCCACATCTCTGCAGGCTCCTGGCAGGTTGTGCATGGACCACGGTCCGTGATGGTGCTCCTGGGGAGTGGGAGGGCTCTGACCTTGTAGGGGGAGGGAAAGTGCGTCCTCCCCTTGCTTTCAAACATGGATTTGGAAAGTCCTGTCGGTAAAGGAACAAGGAGTCCCTTGGTAGGACAAGGGGGATTGTCTTTAAACTGAAAGAGGGCAGGGTTAGATGGAATATCGGGAAGGAATTGTCCCCTGAGAGGGTGGGCAGGCCCTGGCACAGGGTGCCCAGAGAAGCTGTGGCTGCCCCTGGATCCCTGGAAGTGCCCAGGGCCAGGCTGGACAGGGCTTGGAGCAGCCTGGGACAGTGAAATGTGTCCCTGCCCGTGGCACTGGATGGGCTTTAAGGTCCCTCCAACCCAAACCGTTCTGTGATTCCATGATTCGAATCCAAGCCCTCATCCTGCTCCCAGGCATTGCCCTCAGGACAGCCTAAGCTGAGGCCCCTCTAAGGAGATGCAGCTCAGGAATCTGAGGCTCAGTAGCTCTCTCAGCTCCTCTTGTCTCACTTGTAAATGTGTTTGAATTCAGGCTTCTGTGCTGCCAGTCAGATCTGTCACCTTAGGACACCTCTTTCTGTGCCAGCAGCGAGTGCCTGCCTGTCCTTGGGTGAGTACCAGGCTGGGCAGCTCTGCTGGCACAGCACGGGGACATGATCCATATCCTAAACCCGCTTTGACTCGGAGCGAGAGGCATCTCCCCTCCTCAAAGAGAGCTGCAGCAGAGTTGCAAATGCCCAGCCCACCATGATTTCGCTGCGTGCTCAGCAGACTTGCACTGGGCTGGATTTTTTTTTTCCACCTTAGGGGTTTAGGCGGCACAGCAAGTCCAGTAATGAACTGTTACTCTGGAAAATAAGACTTTCATTAGGTTAGGATTCTGCCGGGGTGTCTGCGTGCCTCGATAATGAACCGTGATATTGTGCAAAGCCCGGGCGTGGAGCAGAGCGGAGCTTATCTCCTGCTATCACTTACCCACTTATCACATCGCCCGTGCTGGCATGGGGGGGAGGGGGCTGCGGTCAGGGCTCCTTCTCCCCGAGAAGCTTTTTTGGGGTCAAACGGTGCATTTAAGTGTTGAGCCCAACCCTGCCTTCTCATTGCTGATGGCCCACAAACAAGGGCTGATGTTGTTTAGGTGTTCATTATTCATCACTCGCAGCTCCTGCAGTTGCAGTGCGTGTCTCCTCTGGTGTGAAAACATTAATAACTGCTTTGGCTAAGCACAGAGAGATCATTTATTTCACAAATACACAGAAAATTCCGGCCGGCTGGGATTAAAGCTCAGCGTTCCTTTGTAGGTGAGGCTTTCAGGGCATGTTTTACCCGGAGAAAGGATTCGTTTTCCACGGATCTACTCTTTCCCAAGCTCGCTGCTCATCCCCCAGCCACGGGGCTGGTGGAGAGCAGCAACCATCAAAACTGAGCCCATGTAGGGCATGAACATGGGGACCAGGAGCTATTCCTGCCCTGTCCGAGGGTCTGGAGCAGCATCCTGGTTTTCTTCTGGATCTCCCCCGTGACATGAGGCTGGAGCAGGCAGGATCTGTGCCCTCACTCGTGGCTGGGGGGCTCAGCCCCGGGGCTCTGCCTCGCCATCCCTGCAGCAGCCCCCGGCAGCTCCCGGCACCGCTCACCTCCACCAAGGACAAGGAGCAGTAAATCCCAGCAGCCTCTTAAAAAACATTTTAATTAAAAAAAACGACATAACATGAGCTTTAAAGGACATGAAAGACAACAGCTGTGAAGCTGCTCTCTGCTCCCCCTCCCCTGCCTCCCCCTCCTCTCTGCAGTGCTTTTCAGAGTGATTTTCATGTCAAGCTTTTTTTGGGTTTCCTGGTTTCTGGCCTCCAGTTGTGGTTTTGAGCACAGGCCAGCCAGGAGGGAGGGGACAGGCANCCAGCCCAGCCCAGCCCAGCCCAGCCCAGAGCCCACACTGAGGTGGGCACTGGGACAGCCAAGGAGGAAGAGGAGAATCTAAAGGTGCCTTGCAGTCAGAGCTGGCTCAGATGAGTTTGGGGCTCCAGCAAAACCAGAGCTGGCAGAGGGGGATGTCTCGGTGTCCAGCTGGAGACGTGGCACACGGCTGGGCCTGCAGGGCAGGGATGTCCTTTGGAGATGGTCAGCCATGAAAACTGAGCCCAAAATGGTCCCAGCTCAGCTGGTCCACCCAACCTGGGGCTGATTGCTGATGTGTCTAAGCCTGGATTTGTTGCTGGCTGGCTGGATGTCCCACCTGGCAGGGTTGGCACGGCACAGAGGCTGCCTGGGTGTGCTGCCTTGGCACAGGAATGCCCTGGCAGTGGGGCCACCATGGCTGTCCCATCGAGGCTGAGCTGCTGAGGCCTGAAATCTGCTACCAGTGACTTTTTTACCCTGTTTAGATGGGATATTGGGAAGGGATTGCTCCCTGTGAGGGTGGGCAGGCCCTGGCACAGGGTGCCCAGAGAAGCTGTGGCTGCCCCTGAATCCCTGGCAGTGTCCAAGGCCAGGCTAGATGGAGCTGGGAGCAGCCTGGGACAGTGGGAGGTGTCCCTGCCATGGCAGGGGTGGCACTGGATGGGCTTTAAGGTCCCATTCAACCCAAACCATTCCATGATTCCATAATTTTACTTAAAATCTGTTTCCTGGGACCAACACTGAGAATGTTAATCCAGAGCTGGGGATCTCCAGCCACCTCCTCTTCCCAGGGCATCAACAGGTCTGGGAGAGACCCCCAAGACCATGGAACTAAGCTGGACCAGCCATTCCAGAAGGGTTTCCCAACTCCGTTGCTAACACACGATTTAGGTAAAACACAATTACAGGGAACATTTTGATTTTTTTGGGGAGATCTGATGAGAAGGAGGAGCCTCTACACCACGCAGAGAGGGAAAAGAAGTTGCCACGTCCCTTCTTGGATGTGGTCACGCCCTCCCACCCCACATGTCCAACATCTCAGGCCTAAAATCATCAATCAAACCAACAGAGTGAAGGCAGGAGCGCGCCCAGAGTCTTCCCCCCGGGATTCTCCCCACTTTGCATTTTGCAAATGTAAAGCCCTCGCCGGTTCAGGGCTTCCAATTAGAGCTGGGCAAATGAAAACCTTCTCAGCTCGCTGCCCAATCCTCCACAAAAATTCAAATAAGAAATGGTTTGGATCAATGCAAAGTGCAGGCCCTTTGATATTTTTTTTTTTTCTCCTCCCAAAATAAACCCTTCTCCTTCCCACCCTGATTAATTTTAGATCCCATGAAATGTTTTATTCAATTGTGGAGTGAAATGTCATTTCAGAACATTAGCTGGAATAATATTCCTTTTTAAAAAGTGCCAGAGCAACGAAGTTCAACTTTGAAGACCTTTCTTTTCCTCCCTGCATGGGTGTAGGAACAAATTTGTTTTCTGATGACAAAAATATGGGATTTTTGAGTTTTTTGGTGAGCTCCCCGTGGGATTTTAAGCCCCTGGAGAAGGAATATGACTGAACCCCAGTGGGGCTGATTTTGCTGGAAGCACAGGTTGGCCAAAATCATCTTCATTCCCAAGAGCTCTCTCCTACTTTCTCCGACTCTGCTGACTGCTCTTTAATCAACTATTTAAAACCCAGCTCCGAGACTTCCCATCAATTTCCAAATCTCTCAGACTTTGTGAAAAAATCAAGCAGAGCAGGAAAAGGAGCACAGGGGGGAAGGCTGGAATGAGCCTGGCTGGAGGGGTGGGACGGAATGTTCCTGGAATAGGGGGAAGAGGGAGGTTGGGGAATGGGCAATAAATTGATTTTCATGGATTCTGGGGCCACGCTGCCATTTCCAGTGTGGCTCCGATGAGCATCGCAGGCGGATCTGGAGGCAGGGCTCTGAGGGGATTAGTAAAGATTTATTTTCCTTTTTTCTGGAGTGAGATGAAAGTGGGGAGGGTGAGGGAGAGACGAGCAAGGAGTGCTACGGAAAGAAACTCATTATTTTTTGTCTTTTCCAATGACCTTGTTTATTTTAGACCTGCTTGAAAGCAGCTTCTTTCCTTGAGAAGATTTGGAGATATCTGGAGACTGGGGCTAGTGAGGAAGGGAATAAAGGGAAAAGGGAGCTGGGTGAACTGAAGGAACATGGAAAATTAACAGAATAAATGTAAACTGAGCTGGAGAAATACCCATGTGGGCTTGGTGCTGTGATGAAATTCCATGTCCAGGGGTAATGTCCTCCCCATCCAGTCTGGCCTGGGACACTTCCAGGGATCCAGGGGCAGCCACAGCTTCTCTGGGCACCCTGTGCCAGGCCCTCCCCACCCTCACAGGGAGGAATTCCTTCCATATATTTAACCTAAATTTTCCCTGTTTCTGTTTGAACTCATTGCTTCTTGTCCTGTCTCTACAGATCCTGATGAAGAGTCCCTCTCTGTCCTCCCTGGAGCCACCTCAGGTCCTGGAAGGTGCTGGGAGGTCTCCACATCTCCAGGCTGACCAGAGCTTGTGGGGAGCAGAGGCATCACCAGTGGGGCTCCCCTGGTCCTTGCCCAAGTTGCATCTCCTGAAGGAGTTCCCTCAGACCCACGACAAGAGGGATTTCATTTGGGTTTTCCCTCTTTATTTCAGCAGGCTTTGATTCCAGCTGGGAAGCAGCAGAAGCTCACGGATGTGTGCAAACCCCTCCTCAGCCCCCTGGACACTGGACATTCCAATTCCTCCCTGCCACAGGACGTTCCCATTGCTCAGGGTTTGAATTGCAGTGTCCCATTCATTTAACCCTGCTGGGGTATTTTTTTTCCCCTAATTTTTTTCCTTAAGCACCCTGTTCTCCCATTATCCTCTGCACTGGGATCATCCTGTGGAAGGAGACAGCTGCACTGCAGAGGGAACCTGTGAGGATCCAAACCCCAGGGCCAGCTCTGCCCCAGCTGATGTTGCCTCTGAGGGCTGAGCAAAGCTCCCCAAACCCTCTGGAGATGCTCCATTGATGCCAGGATGATTTTTGTCTTTTCTGTTATACCCCTCTCACACACTCTTTTATAGTTTTATGTATTCTCAGTGCTTTTAGCCCCACACTTGTACCTCCCCAAGGCTGAGAACTCAGCTCAGCCCCACGGCACCGTTAAACCAGGAGAGCAAACATCCTGGGAGCCCCAGACACCAAGGGCCTCTCCAGAACACATTTGGGAACCTCAGCCAGGCCCAGCCAGGGGGAAGGTTCCTCACAACGAGGGCTTCACTCCAGCCTCTCCCTGGGGGATCTTTGATACATGTGCTAATTAGCAAGGCCTATAATTGTGTGCATTTCGGTGTGTGAGAAGCAGTGTGTGCATTTTGGGCATTCCACCTGCACCAAGTGCTGCACCCAAGGATCCTGAAATAAATCCTGAGGTAAAAACCCCTTTTCCCCATGAACCGTGTTTTGGTTTGAATTTTAAGACCAGGGAAAGGCAGACCATGACCCCAGTGTCCCCTCATGGCCCCCGCAGCCTCCAAAGCAACAACGAGGCCGTGCCCAGCTAATGCTGTAGCTGCACCCACAGCCTCTTCCTCTGCACTGAACCGGTGCCATTCATCCTCCAGCTCCTGGTGCTGAAACAATCCATCCTGGAAAACTCCCAAAGTTCAAGGTCAGCTGTGCTCCTGCCAAAAAGTCCCCCGGAGTAATGGGTGGGGGGCTAATTTTAGATAAAACCAAGCCCTGCTTTCAACCCTCAGCTCGGGTTGGGCTCCCTGCGGTTACTCAGAAATACTCCTGAAAACGCTCCAAGTGCTCAATTTGCATAGCTGTAAAGGATCATAAATAATTCGAGGTGCTGGGATTTAATTAGGTGACCTATACCAGGGAGGAATTTTGGCCTCATTTATGGAAATCAGAGTCCTTCCGGAGGGAGCCCGGGGCGTGAAGCGGCCGCGGAGCTGCTGTGGGAGCAGCCACCGAAGGAGAAGGAAGGGATGGGGCCCAGCCCAAACGCTTACCTGCAGCTCCTCATCAATCCGAGCACTAATCAAGGGTAATTGAACTTAAATACAGTCATTGGGAGCTGCGTTTTCCCCGGGAGAAGTCCCAGAAGAAGCCCATTTAGCAGCAGGGTGATGTTGCCCAGCAAAGCCTCGGCCTGTGGCCCTTGGGATGTGCTGAAGGCTCTGCTCTGCAAGCTTTTTGTTTATTTGTTACCTCCAAATATTGGGCTTACAAAGAGTATCCTGGCTCTTTATCCAGTACAAATGCCAGCCAGGCATGCCTGGGAAGCTCCAGCTAAACTCCAGAGGCTTCAGGATGGCTTTGATAAGTGTTGTGTTCAGTGGGAAGGCTCCTTCTCTAGATTTAACCCTCAGACTTCAAAGGCAATAAGAAAAAAAAAAAATCCCCCCTTTTTTTTTTTTTTATTTTAACCCACTGCTCTGAGCCGCATCTGAAGCCGAGTGAAGAGAAAAGGAGCGAGTAAAGGTTGGACTGTGGGGAGCAAAGGGAGGCAAGAGAAAAATGAGATGAAAAGGTCTTTGTAGTAAGTGCGCTTCCGCAGGAGAGTTCCCAGCTGCTGGCCGGGCTCCTGTGTGATCCCACAGCTCCTCCCGGGCCGCCTCTGCTGACGGGAGCGTGTGGATAATCCCAACCCCAAACCACCGGGGAGAGCCTTTTAAACACATTTAACCCTGGCACAGGAGAAAAGGCCTTTTCTCTTCGAGGGGGAGAGAGTGCCGAAGGGTTTGCCCGTGTTGCTGGGGCTGAGCGGATCCAGGCCTCACTGCAGTGCTGGGGCGGGCAGGGCTGTGCCCAGGGCAGTGCCTGGCACTCCGCTGGGATCCCAGCACAGCATCCCACATTCCGAGCGCTGTCTGAGGCAGCGGGGCGATTATAAATAATTTATTCTCCGGGCAGAGGAGGGAGGAAAAGAGAGCGAGCTTTTAATTAAAATGATATCTTACAGATCAAATAAATATGAATAAGATGCCAAAAACAACTGTATAAATCCCAAACATTCTCCTGTGTTTTAATTATTTGTGTTGATAAAACAAGAGCGGAGGCATTTGGCTCTGCTCGCAGGCTCTGGAGGCGAAAGGTTACGCTGGCATTTTTTATGTTCTGTGCAAGGAACAAATGCTTCCGAAGCCCAGATCTGACAAACTATAATTCATATCAGGAATTAAATTGGAATTTAGGGAACAATTGTTAATATTTCAAAGTAATTGTTTAAGAAATTATCATTTTGGTATCTGCCGCAAAAATAATTACCCACCACTAATTTTTCTTTTTCAAAGGCTGCTATTTGCTGGGATAATGTTGGAAAGATGAGGAGTTTGTGCTGGGAGCTATTTATGTAGTTCAAATGAGGAGATAAATAGGAAGGGACTTTCATGTTCCCAGGCAAATGAGTCTGACTAATGTACGGCTTCGAGCTCAAAAGTGGGCCTTGGATTTATTCGGAAATTTGGGGAATTTTTTAATAGATGGGACTTGCAAGGCACAGCAGGTGAGAAAGTAATCAGAAGCTGTGCATATTAATTAGGAAATGGTCCTCAAATAAACCCTGAGGGCATGGAGAGTCCCTGCCTGCCCGATGAGAGGTACCAGCATCTTACATCCCACCTCAGCAGGATTTTGGGGTGGAAAAGGAGGTGCATTCCTACTTCTGCTCTTCACAGGGCATCAGTACATTGGAAAGGGGCTGAGAACTTGAATATTTAGAGGAAAAAAGTGGAGTAGAAGGGATCTTAAACATCTGCCTCCCACAGCTTGAGGGTGAGGTTTTCCAGATCCCATAGCATCGTGCTCCCTCCCTCTGTCGTGCTGGTGGAAGATGCATCCTCCTCCCTCACACATGGCTTTCCTCAAGGGATGGAGAGAAAATGCAGCAGTGGCAGCACCAGGAAAGGTCCAGCAGTTCCAAGGAGTTGCTGTGGGCTTCTCTGCTAAGACAGAATCTGGCAAAGGGAAACCATTTCCATGAAAACAGTTTCGAGAAAAAAGGAGAAATTCTTTTCTGGGGTTTGTTAAATTTTCCTGCAACACTATTGCTCCATCTTTGGTGGGAATAACCTCCAGCTGCATTTTGAAGTATCTCCCTTCCTGCCAGGCTCTTTTTTTAACAGGTGACTTTTCTCCAAGAGATGCCACTGTCGATGGTGACTTTTAAAGTGCACAGAGAGAAGCAGCATTTTTTACCAACTCTTCGGGGAAAGGCTTTTTGTCACCTCAACTCCCATTTTTTCCTCTGAATTGTCACCTCTGGTACCCTCTGGCTTCCCCAGCCACCATCTGGACCCTCAGTAGCTCTGCCCAGTTGTGCTGTTGGCCACTGGGATGTTTTGGCTGAGCTACAGGTTGGTCCCTCCACCCTGAAGGAGCCAGTAAACCTGTCCAGCCATCTCCTGGGTGGGGGAAGATCCTTGTGGATGTGTCTTCCAGCCCCTCCATGCTACACCTCCCCCTCCCCTTTGATCTCCCCACTCCCATGAAGATGTCAGTCCCCAATGAGGGACACACTCCACATCTGCAGAGGTGGTGTTTAAAGATTCCTGGAGGATGTGGGGGAAGCAAATTCTCCCCATTGGATCCATCCTCCCAGCTTGTTGTGAGCACCCCAGTTCCAAAGCAGATCACAGGAAGACGTTGGTTATCAGCAATTAGCAGCGGGAGCATTAATTAGAGCAGTTTGTGTTTGCCCTGGATGGGGCTGTCACTCCTCTTTGGGAGCTTTCAGATCCAGGGTCCCCTTGCACGCCTGGAGTTTGGGATCCTGCTGTGCCAAGCTCTGGATCGCCCTGGCTGTGCTGTGCCTTGTAAATAATTGCTGTGTGTCGGAGTCCAGGGAAGCCTGAAAGCTTCTCCTGCTCCTCTGGTGGTTTCTTTATATCCCCAGAGCTCCTCAAAAGTGGCCTAGCCAGTGACCTAGGCTTTTGGAGAAGCTCCCTCCACTTTTGGGAAAACCTGAATGCACCAGAGAGGTGAAGAGATTTTTGTTTAGTGAACCACAGAGAGTTTAGTTGTAGTTTTAGGATCTTGCTCTATGTATTATATAGGGACAAGATGGAAATTTTTGGGTGTGGTTTTTCCTTCTTTCTTCTTCTCCTCTCTCCTCATTCTCTTCCTCTCTCCTCTGACACCAGTTCCTGTGGTGTGTTGGTTGGTGGAAAAAAGTTAGTACTGAAAAGACATATCAATAAGATGAGGGTTTACTGGTGTTGGAAAGAAAATAAGATACATATTGTTTCTTGAATGGTTGTTAGTAAGATATAAAAGGCAGCTGCCTTTTAGCTGCCATTGCCTTTCTGCCCTGGTGTCCTCGGGGGATGCTGCCTCTCCCTCCGAGGTCTTGATAAGACAAATAAACAACTCTGAAACAGCAAAGAATATGTCTCTCTTCGTTCTTTCCAACATGACGAACCAAAGAAAGAGAATCTCCAGGGCAGAGGACAGGGTTGGAGCCAGGGGCTCCAACAGCTGTGGTTTAGGCATTGATGGTGGTGGTTTCAGGCACGGGACAAAGCACAGGCAAAACAGTCCTGGTTTGTGCCATCCTGCTGCTGCTGTGCCCCACGGAGGGACCTGGGAACCCTGGCCACAGGTGGGCGGGAGAAATTGGAGAGGGAAATGCTCACTTTCCCCGTGAAAGGGGCAGGGTGATGGATGTACATCCTCCCAGGCCTCCTGCTCTTGCTAGGCAGTGGTAAATCCATGGCAGCTCCTGTTGGAGCAGAGAGGTTGTGGCAGCTGCCCCTGGATCTCTGGAAGTGTCCAAGGCCAGGCTGGATGGAGCTGGGAGCAGCCTGGGACAGTGGGAGGTGTCCCTGCCATGGCAGGGGTGGCACTGGATGGGCTTTAAGGTCCCTCCAACCCAAACCACTCCATGAGAGGCAGCTTGGAAAATAGGAGGAACAAACGGGCACTTTGCTCCCCTGACCCTCTCTGCTGTGGGATGCTTTCAGTGGGTGAGGGATTAGGCTTTGGAGCCCTTCCTTTGGGAAGTTCATTGGCAACATTGATCTGTTCATGACAGCAGAACAACAGATGTCTCTGCCAGGAAGTTTTTCCCTATCATTAAGCCAAAATGTTCCAATTCTTAGTTTCATAGAAAGGATTGGGNCCAGGCTGCTCCAAGCCCCAGTGTCCAACCTGGTCTTGGGCACTGCCAGGGATCTAGGGGCAGCCCCAGCTTCTCTGGGCACCCTGTGCCAGGGCCTGCCCACCCTTTGAGTACAGAATCTTTTCCCAATATCCCACCTAACTCAGGCCCATGCTGCTTCCTCTGCATCTGTGGAGAGACATTAAAAAAAAAAAAAAATCTCAGTTTCCTGCTGTTTATCATCCTTAAATATCAGAACTAACAACCCAGGCTTCCTTTGCTCTTTCCAACCTGCCTCATAAATCATCCCTACACTACTGGGATCATTTCAGAGCTCTTCCCTGCCTTCCCTGGCCATGGGAATGGGCTGCAAATTTCCATGTGGATCAGATCTGAATTAGTTGCCTTAACCCAGAGGCTAAAGAAGGAGTGATTCCTCTCTCCTGCAATGCATTGATTTCACAAAAGCTAAATGCTGCTGGTTTGGGATTTTTTTCCCTCTGATACAACACAATAAATTGGTTTTAGGGTTTTCCTTCCCGTAAGGTTTGTTATGGGAAAAACAAGGGAGGGCAGTGGAGAGGGAGAATCCAATCCCTTCCCAGGCAAAGCTTGCCCCATCACATGTTGGGGTGCAGGGAATGGGGTGGTTTCCTCTGAGAGCTGTCTGTCCATCCCACACATCTTCCCAGCAGGGTTCTGAGGCAGCATTTGGCCCCTCACAGGTGACACTGCCACAGCTCCAACCCATTTCCCCCAGAAGCACAGCCAGTGGTGGGAATCCTCTTCAGCAGCAGCCAAGGGCTGGGATTTGAAGCATTCCTGCTCTCTAAGGACACTTGCAGGGATGCCAGGACATATGGCAGATGCCCAAGGAACTTTTTGCCCTGGTTTTCCAGCACGAAACATGCCCAGCTCCACCTGGGAGCATTCCTTGGCATAACCACCCAAACTTTTGGTCCAAAGCTCTCAACTTCTTGGTTTTTTGTCCTTACAGGCTTTATAATAATGCTAATAACTATATATAGTAACTGTAACAATGCTAATAATGAACTAATTTGATTGGTGTCACGTTAGACACAGAAAATGTTCCCAGGGAACAAGGGGCAGGACAAGAGGAAACAGCCTCAAGTTGTGCCAGGGGAGGTTCAGGTTGGATATTGGGGGCATTTCTTCGCTGAAAAGGTTGTCCAGTCCTGGCACAGCTGCCCAGGGCACTGGTGGAATCTCCATCCCTGGAAGTGTTTAAAAACCACGTGGATGTGGCTCTTGGGGACGTGGGTCAGTGCTGGGGTGATGGTTGGGCTTGAACGTTTTCCAACCTTAATTCTTCTATGATTCTAAAACCGAGTGGAAAGTGAGAGGTCGTGGTGTGAGGAAGGGAGGAATAGACACAGGGACCAAGCTTTCCCTGCTGGAAAAGCTGTGGGTTTGCTCCCAGCATACCCCAAAGGAGAGCTGGGTGTTCATCCATGCTGCAGAGGGTCCCGGGAGGATTTCTGGGCTGCCAGGGGGGTGTGGAGGTATTTTTGCATCCAGGGGAGCTGCTCTGAGGAAAGAGCTCTAATTAGAGGAAAATATTTGATCTCCATAGGCCTTTGGTGAAATATCTCAGAAAGGCAGCAGATGTTGCTGAAATTATTTTGTTCAACTCTTTTCCCCCTTTTTCTCCTTTTTTTTTTTTTTTTTTTTTTTTTCCCAAGGAACGTTGAATTAAAATTCAGTAAACAGCTCACGGCATTTTATTGAGGGGTGCCAAAAACTTGCTTGAAATCAAAGCTGATGCCTCACGAGAAGCAAAGCACATCTCTTTGCCTTCCCTGTGGAAATCAGAAGTTATCCTGAAGCTCCAGCTCCCCCTGGGAGCTCCCAAAGGCTCCCCAAAGCACACGGTGGCACTGCAAGGACAGGCTCCTGTTCCTTGCACATTTATGCACAGCATCCAGGTGATCTGCACCCTGCATGGTCCTGCCTGGAACCACTCCTTTCCCAGGAATTCCTCTTCTCTGATGAGCCAGAAGGGTCAAATCTGGCTCCTTAGCCCTAAAAGAAGCTGCGCATAAATAGAGGACTGCCTAAAGACCTTCCAGAAGGACTCGTGGAGGTGTCTGACTTCTCCAGGCTGGGCTCAAGACAGCAACTGTAGAACATGTCATCAGACCAGGTTTGATCTTCAGTTTAAGGAGGTCTGGGATGCCAAAAGCCCCATTTTGGAATATTTTGCAGTCCCTACAGTGGCAGCATTAAACCAGTCCTGAACTGTAGTCCAGTGAGAGGCAGCACCAGACACGAGCTCCGCTGGACAGGTGGAAAAGTGGAAAATTATTGCAGGTGCGGGGGAGGAAATGCAGCAAGTGTAGAATCGTAAAATCACAGAATTTCCTGAGCTGGAAGGGATCCATCGGGATTGACTCCAACTCCTGGCCCTGCACAGGGCACCCCAACAATCCCACATCCTAAACGCCATCCTATAAGCACAGGCACTGAAATAGGGAACAATCACCTTGAATTGCCGTTGTCCAAGGACCCACAGAGAACCAGCTACATGGGAAACATCAGACAGAAACCTTCTTTGGATTAGAGAGTCCAAACCAGGGGCTCGATGGGTTTGCTTGTCTGGCAGGAGAATCTGCAGCACACCCCACTGAACCCCACAGGACAGGTCACTGCAGGGTTGGTGAGGGAGCCCACGCATCGATCCATTCAGCAAAGGGTGAGCAGGGTTTTGCTTTCATCAGGGCGGTGAATATTAATTGATTTGACAGGCTGCAGCTTGGTAAAACAAGAGCGGGGCATCGGGGCATCGCTGTATTAATTAGCCATGGTGGAGCTGCTTTTAGCTTCTTCCGAAGTTTAATCAATATGCTCCATTGGAGTCCCCAAAGGCTTACGGAAACAGCCTTTGAAATCCTTTAAATTGTTGCCTCTGCGAGGTTTCAGGCTCTCGGCGTGTTCTTGTTCCGCAGCTTTTCCTCCCTCCTGAAATCCATGGTGGCCAGCAAGGACTGGTGTGGGCTAGGTTCCTGATTTGGGCCCCCCACTTGCATTCGCCAAGAATAGAAATAAACGAAAGAGATGCTTTGTTTTAGTCTAATAATAGTAATAATAATGCCAGACACTAATGAGCTCTGCCCTCTGCCCCCAGCTCCTCTCTGCAGTAAATTACCCCCATAGGCTTTGTCTGATGTGAGCGGGCACGGCACCATTGGACTCGGGTTTGGCTGAGCCCTCGCACACTGCTTGGGTTTGATTTCATACAAAGCAAGGCTTGAGCTTGTTAAGACATTTTGCTGAGAGGAAGGGAGGAGAAGGCAGAGCCCCAGGTAAAGCTGGGAGTGAAACTGGGGAGAGAAGGGGCTGGAGGAAATGCAACGTTGGTATGGGGAGGGGAGATAGGGAAGGCAAGGATGCTGCTGCGCTCTGAGTCCTGGTGTTTTCCAGGAGGAGAAAGGAAAGCCAAGTGGAGGGGACAATGGGAGCATGGGGGGCAGGAGGAGGAAGGCAGGAAAGCAGGGATGGATTGGGAGAGAGCAGGAGGGCTGGATGAAGAATCCATCGAGGGAGAGCAGCTCACCACGAAAGGCATCTGGGGAAGGGGATGAGGGCTCATCCTGTAGGGTTTGGGAAGTGTCTCTGACCTTCGGGATCTCAGACAGCCTGGGGAGGACATGGAGTCACTGTCACCAGCAGCTTTACAGGGAGGCTGCACAAGGTGGGAGGGAGGGAGGGAGGGAGGGCTGTGCACCCCTTGCAGAAGTGTCCAGGTGTCCCAGTGTCCAGCCTTCCTGAAACCTTTCCCATGGGTTGTGATGAGCTCAGTGCTTGTCTGAGAGCCCAGCTGAATCTGGGACAACACCAGGGGACACCTGAGGCCTGAAATCTTTGTTATGTCACAGAATGACAGAATTGTAGAATCCCAGACTGGTTTGGGTTGGAAGAGACCTTAAAGCCCACCCCATTCCATCCCCTGCCATGGGCAGGGACACCTTCCACCATCCCAGGTTGCTCCAAGCCCCGTCCAACCTGGCCTTGGACACTGCCAGGGATGAAGAGTCCAAAACCTCTCTGGGCGACAACATCTCTGTCCTTAGTCACTGCTCCACCAGACCCTGGTGCCTGCCGAGACCTGAAGCACATTTTCCCAATCCTCGAGTTTCTGACTTTGCCATTTGTCACAGCATTCTGCTGTTTTGGCTTCTCACCCCTTTTGCAGACAAAACCTGCCTGGCTGTGCCTGCAGCAGCATTCCCAGCACACCTCCCTCCATTCCTTCAGCAATTCCAGCTGTGTGACACCCCCAGGTCACTGCGGCTGCCGTCACCCCAGCGAGGGAACACAGGGAGACCAAACACTGCTCTCAGGGCCCCAGCATAATTATTCCAATTCCAGAGCCAGCCCTGAGCTGTGCCTGCTGCTGCTGCCAAGCAGATTCCCGGCACGGGCACATCCTGCTGTTAATAATGGAAGATCCCCAATCTCTCTGGGGGCGACGCTCTTTGCTACGGGCAAGGTACTAAATCACAGCTGAAGTTTCTAGGCCAAATTATTTTCACTTTAATTTTTTGAGGAATGAGCTTCCTAAAATTGTGAGGCGAATTTCCAGGCCTGCCTGCCTCGGCTCAGTCGCTCATGGGTAGAGAAGCAACCAGGCTGGCAGTAGGGGAAGGCTTAGACCATCCTAAAGTGATGCTACAGAGGTGACCAGCTGAATTTTGGAAAAATAGGCCTGAAAGGGACCCTGGACTTGTGTGCCCCAGCCCTCCCCAAGGCAGAGTTAACCCTTTCCTTATCACTACAGTGTAGGGCCCCAGGAATGGGAAAACTTCCTGCAGCAACACCTCTGGAAGCACCAGTCAGTTCTCAGCTCTTCATAGGATCCCAGACTGGTTTGGATTGGAAGGAACCTTAAAATCCGTCCAGTTCCACCCCCTGCCATGGGCAGGGACATCTTCCACTATCCCAGGGAGCTCCAAGCCCTGTCCAACCTGGCCTTGGACACTGCCAGGGAAGGTGGCTCCCACACTGCCCTGGGACAAGCCTGTTCCAGTGCTTGACAACCCTTTCCATGAAGAAATTTTCCCTAATTTCCAATCTAAACCTCTTGAGGCCATTCCCTCTCCTCCTGTCCCTGTTCCCTGTGAGCAGAGCCTGACCCCTCCGGCTGCCCCCTCCTGTCAGGGACTTGTGCAGAGCCACAAGGTCCCCCCTGAGCCTCCTTTTCTCCAGGCTGAGCTCCTTTCCCAGCTCTCTCAGCTGCTCCTGGGGCTCCAGCCCCATTCCAAGATCCGTTGGAGATAAAGGGCAGGGACTCAGATGACATCCAGGACAGTGAGTCTCTTCCATCCACATGCCTTGGTCATTCCTTCCCTCTACGCCTTTAGCCAGAAAATCCAGGATCTTAGGCACATCTCTGACTCCTCCTCGATCCTCCCAGCCTTGGCCACCATCCAGCTGTGCCTGTGGTGGGTGGGAGTGTCTCACCAGGTCCCCCTTTCCTGTCACATGGATGTGTTGGCCTCAGATGCCCTCAAGTTCAGTGATGTGGCAAAAATGCCCTTTTCCCTGTGGGATGGTGGTTTGGGGTACGACTGTGCCACCCGGTTGTGGCCATGAACATCTCTGTGGGTGCTGCCCATGGCCAGGACTCCCCCTGGGCCACAGACAATGCAGGAGCTGAGGTTAGTAACTTCTGCTCAGGGCGAGGGCTCTGCACACTCACAGATCAGCTGGTCAGGGACTCCTCCACAGAGGCCTCCAGAGAGGAGAGGGAAAGGACAGCGGTGTCAGAGTCGAGAAGGACACAGAGGGAAAGGAGGTGGTGGAAGTGTTCTGCAGCCAAGGGAGCCTCTGCTGGCTCTCTGGGATTTCCCTCTGAGGACTCTTGAAGGGTTGGATGGCTCCCTGGCTGCTGGCCCCGCAAGAGAGGGGTGAGATGTGTGGGACAGGGGGTGGAGAGGCCAAGGCAGCGCTGCAGAACACCAAGAGCTGGTTTGGAAACGAGCCCCGTGCAAGCACTTTGCTGTCTCCACGACTCCTCCCTCTTTACAGGAGACCTGGGAGCTTGCATTCGATCAATACTTGGGATCTGCCCAGAAAAAAGAACAACAAAACACAGGTCCCTTGCCAGGGGAGCTGGGGTTTATCCCGGGGAAGCCACGAGTGGTGCCAGAGGGAAGCCTGGGGATTATCTATGGATGTGCACATTTACATACATGCACCTGCCTTTGCTCTGCAGCTCTGGGGGCTGCCTGCCCCACACCCTGCTCTTCCCAGCCTCCAGTGGTGCTCTTCCCAATGGGATTGGTGCAAACAGAGACCCACCTTGACTAGAGAATGAGTGCTTCCTCTGGGACAGACAGAAGAGGAATCACCCACGCCTTGTGTCATCGTTGGTGTGAAAACTCCAAAGGAGATCCTCCACCAGCACTGCCACCACCACCTTCCCATCCCCCTGCCCCACCTCATTACAGGGAAATGTTCTAATTAAGCAGGTGAAGTGCGTTGATGGATCGGCACTTAGACAAGGAGTTAGAAATCATGAACTCTCCTCAAGAGCCACCCTGGAAGGGAGGGTGTCTGCTCTGGGACCGGTGGTTCTCCATCCCTGCTGCTGAGGGTCTCTCACACAGTGTTTGCCATAGGAACGGGGTTTTCTTGGTGCTGACACTCCCCCAGGATGGGCCTTTCTCTGTGGGGAAACCTTTCCTTTCACATATAAGGAGAGGTTTTTAGCGTGCACGGAATATTTAAATGGAATTGCACACCCCCCACTTTTAGCCTTGCTTTTCAGTCCCATTTCTTTCCTTCTCAGGGTTGTGGCTTTGTTCCAACCATTGCAAAAGCCCTTCAGGTTCTGATTTCATTTTTCAGGGCAGGTCCCACTGTGTGCAGGGAGTGGTGACCAGTGAGGGGCAGGAGAAGGGATATTCTCATTCCCTGACCCCAAATCCCTTTTCTTCTGGGATATCCTAGTGCCCTGGGCCACCCCAGGGGTTACCCCGGGCATCAGGGAGCACCTTCAGTGAACTCCCTCTAAGCTAAAGCTGCTTCAAAACCAGCAGAACAATGCCTGCAACCCACACATCCCCATTTTAAATGTATTTCCTTCCCATTTCCAAGCCTTTTTTCACTTCCTGCATGGTCTTGAGCCAAGACTCTGGGCCTGCTGTGCCCACAATTGCTACAGAGCCAGTAAACCCCAGCCCTCCTGTAATGAAAACATCACTAATGATAAATATTTAAATGGATGTGATGCTTATTTTTATATTTACTACCCTGACCTTTATGCATTTGGATTTTATTTTACGTTTTATGGGGCTTCCCTGGGCCTTTTCCCAGCCACACACACAAAAACCCCACAAGGGCTCCCGGAGTGTTGCTGCATTATAAACACACACGGTCCCCACAATTACTGAACTTTAATGCCTGCTGTAATTACTGCCTGCACTTTGCATTAATGCCCACGGTGATGGAGTGAAGAAGTGTTCAGATGCAGAGAGATCTGCATCCCCAGGGAATTTCTGGAGGGAATCATTGCCTCCCCTCCTGTGATTAATTGCTGTGCCTCGTGTGGGAGGCTGAGGCTTTCCTGAGCTCGTGGCACCCATGGAAAATGGAAAAGCCACCATGGGAAGGCTCAGCTGTGCACAGCCTGCTGTGTCACCAGGTGTCGGAGTCCAGGGAAGCCTGAAAGCTTCTCCTGCTCCTCTGGTGGTTTCTTTATATCCCCAGAGCTCCTCAAAAGTGGCCTAGGCAGTGACCTAGGCTTTTGGAGAAGCTCCCTCCACTTTTGGGAGAACCTGAATGCACCAGAGAGGTGAAGAGATTTTTGTTTAGTGAACCACAGAGAGTTTGGTTGTAGTTTTTAGGATCTTGCTCTATGTATTATATAGGGACAAGATGGAGATTTTTAGGTGTGGTTTTTCCTTCTTTCTTCTTCTCCTCTCTCTTCATTCTCTTCCTCTCTTCTCTGACACCAGTTCCTGTGGTGTGTTGGTTGGTGGAAAAAAGTTAGTATAGAAAAGACATATCAATAAGATGAGGGTTTACTGGTGTTGAAAAGAAAATAAGATATGTATTGTTTCTTGAATGGTTGTTAGTAAGATATAAAAGTAGCTGCTGATCTGCAGCCATTGCCTTTTCTGCCTCTTTTGCCCTGGTGTCCTTGGAGGATGCTGTCTCTCCCTCCGAGGTTTTGATAAGACAAATAAAAACAACTCTGAAACAGCAGAAGATCTCTTGATGCATTTTTTCCAACATGACGAACAAAAGGAAGAAAAGCCCCAGGGCAGAGGACAGGGGGCCCAGACCTTTGACAACCAGGCCAGGCTCTGCAGTTGGATTCTTGCAGCTCCAAGAGGGAAAAATCAAGGAGAGCAGCAGGCACGAGGAGGGGAAGGTGAGAATCTCCCCATAGGTCTTCTCCTTGGTGCTGCCTGGCCCAGGAGAGCACTGGGGAGCACTGGGAGCTTGTCCTGCTGCACAGGGACCTGTCCTGTCCTGGTGCAGGGACAGGATTTAGGGATGTTCATCATATCCATGGGGAGATGCAGCCAAGGAGCAGGGCATCTCCTGCAGCAGCAAATTCCCCATCTGGCCCAGCCCCACATCCCATTTTCCCTTCAAGGAGCAGGGGAAAAAAACGAAAGAAGGAATTAATTGGCCTGATTGGACTTTGCTGAAAAAGTTTCAAAAGGAGAGGGAAAGAAAGTGCTGAGGCAGCTCCTTTCTGTGTCTTTGAACTTCAGGCTTTGAAAGGAGGTGGGGAAAATCTTAAGGAATTAACGAGGACTACAGGGAAATTATTGAGGAGGAACTTTCAGTGCTCTCAGCTTGGAAAGAAATAAAAAAAAAACCCCTTTCTATATAAATATATAAAGAATATATATACAGATATGGAGATATTTGCATGCACGTGGATGTGAGAGCCTGACCCCTTCACCCAGTCGTTCATCTTCATCTCTCTGATTTGATTTTAATGATTTCTATGAATCATTTGATTTGTTTCCACGGTGCCTGGGAAGGGTGAGAGCTTCCCTTCTCCCACATCAGGAGCTGTGGAAAAGGCAAAGGCAGCTCAGCAAAGGCCTGGGGTTTGCCACCACTCTGGCAACGTTTGTGGAATCTCAGCCTGGACCGGAATTCTTCTCTTTCCAGGAAATATCAACTTCTTTTTCTTTTTTTTTTTGTCAAAAAAAACCTCAAGATAAATATTCTTGGATGAAAACCTATAAAAAGCTCAGACTGACAAACTATTTTTTTAGGCACTTCTTTTTCTCCCAACAAGAATATATCTGTCAAGAGAAACAGATGTTCTCGATGAAAAACCCTCTTTAATTACAACTCTGTCAAAAAACCTGCAGACAGATTTCTCCTTTTTCCCCACAAGCCCATTAAGATGTGTGCCAATGGCCAAGGTTTGAAAGCCACGGCTGCTCTCGTAATATAACATTTAAATAAAACATTTCCCCATTAAGCTAAGAACCAGCAAAGCCACAAAGGCAAAACTCACGGACGAATCCAAGCTTAAAGTTTGCTTTTATAAAATGAGGTGTTGAGCTTTGCATGGAGGCCTGCAGTGCTGGGGTGGTTTTGGGGCCCTGAACAACCCACATTTGTTACGTGCTCAGGTGAGCTGAACCCTCCCTCTCCAGAGTTTAGGACTTCTGCCAATCAGGCCAAATATTTGCATTAAAATCTCCGAGTTGAAGGCCTGGCCATTAGCCAGGAGCTCCTTCAAGCCTCACGCTATTTTGTCACTAAATCTCACTGTGTGCCCAGTAAATATTTTCTTTAGTAAATACATGAAAGCCCTGACTGGGAGCTTTCCCTCCCCACCCTTGCAGAGGATGGCAATGTGACATAAATGTTAAAAGAGGTTTCTCCAGCACAGCATTCCCCGAGGCTGACACGCCACGGCTTATCCAGGGGAATAAAGTTCTGCTGGAGAGACTGGCAGGAATGCAAGGTTGATATTTCTTTATTTATTGGTTACAGTAATTGGCTAGAACATGGCTGAGTAGTTGGAGGAAAATAATCAATAGTTCTTGTCCGCTAATGAATGATTTTTCAGCAGTTGCTGGTGTAAATAGGTTTCATTAAAACAGCAAATCCTCCCAAACAAGAAAATTAACGAGGGCTTATGAAACCTATGAAATTGCACAGGTCTGAATGGCTGACAGCCATGACAAATATCTGCTATTGTTGGGGTTGGGAAGCGGGTTTTCGCTTCAATTTTCGCTCTTGTCGCTTAAATAATATCGATAATTAGCGAATCCATTATGCCTTTCCCAGAAATCTTCCAGAGCGAAACATGTTGGCCCCAACTCAAGACAATGTCCTGTTCCTGAGCACCATCCTCGTGCCTGGGCTCAGCTCCTGCCAAATCCGTGCCCTGTAACTGCACCAATAAACTGGGAGCTTTAGGAATTGAGCCCTCAGACGCCCTCATTTCAATAGAAGGGGACTGGGCATGAGGCAGTTGTTGCTTTCCTTGGCTTCTGGGAATAAAGGGATGTGAACCCAATCTGCCACTGAGGGTCTCCAGCCCAGCAAATTGGGGTGTAGGGCAGAGGGAGAAACATGGAAATCTGCACCAGTGCTGCTGGAGGATCCTGGGGTCAAAAGATTCTGGGATATAGGAGCTTGGACTGGGTGGTGCTGCTAATTTTGGCATTTCTCTCAAACAGTTAACTCTGCTTCTTCCTTCCAAAGAGGAAAGCTCCAAAAAGTGATTTGTTTTGGTCAGTCTGGAGCAGGACTCCTTTTGCCCCGGAGGAAAGGGAAACTCTTCAGCTGCAGCTCCAAAGACCAAAACCCCAAAGCCACTTTGTGGAAATTTTCCTGACATGTTTCCTCATCTTCCCAGGTACTGCTGGAAGAGTTGGGGGCTCTCAGGAGCACCAGGGAGATTTTTGCAAGTGGCAAAACACACAGTGACTCTTGGTGTGAGAGAAAGTCTTCTCTGCTGCCTGCTCTCCAAGGAGCTCCCTTCTCCTTCTCCTTCTCCTTCTCCTTCTCCTTCTCCTTCTCCTTCTCCTTCTCCTTCTCCTTCTCCTTCTCCTTCTCCTTCTCCTTCTCCTTCTCCTTCTCCTTCTCCTTCTCCTCCTCCTCCTCCTCCTCCTCCTCCTCCTTCTCCTCCTTCTTTCTCTTCTCCTTCTCCTTTTCTCCTACCCGTGTACTTCCCCTTCCCAATGCCCTTCCCCTACATCTTCTCATCCCCTTTCCCCTTTCCCCTTTTCCCTTTTCCCTTTCCCATTGCCCCTTTCCCATTCCCCCTTTCCCCTTTTCCCTTTTCCCTTTCCTCTTTCCCCTTTCCCCTTTCTTCTTCTCTTTTCCCTTCCCCTTCTCCTTCTTTTCTCCTTCCCCACATCCCCCTGGATCTGTTTCTGCCCTTGCCCTTCTCTCCTTCCCTGCATCCCCCTGGATCTGTTTCTGCCCTTGCCCTTCCCTCCCTCTCCATTCCCACCCCACCCTGATGGAGAAGGCTCTCGGGGGCAGGAGCAGCTTTGGGCACCATGTCTGTGCCAGAAGCACGGGCCAGGATCCGTGATTTGATGGCAAATTGTGCTGGTAATCTCCCTCCGAGGGAGTTGCTCCCATTTTTCATGGTGGCGAGTCCTTTAGGGATGTGGATGAAAAGAGAAAGTGTTTCATTTGCTCTTTGGGAGCCAGAGCTATAGATCAAGGCCCAGCTCATTCCCCAAAGAGCAGAAATGGGTTTTTTCAGGCGAGAATTGAGGCTCTCCCCAGTGAAAACTAAAACAGTTATCTGCACTTTCATCCACAGGTCAGCAGCAGAGATTTTTCTCCCAAAGCTGGATAAATCCAGGCTGTTAGTGCCTCTCCTTCCCACTCTCCTTACTTATTGCTTTATATTTCATGAGGGGTGAGGCCCAAGCAAACACTTCTCCCGAATTTGTCCTTGTCTGCTTGTAGGCGCTGCCCAAACTTGTGGCTGATGCTCTGCACCTGAGCAGCTTTGGTGCCTGGGAAGTTCCTCTGTGTGCCATGATCTGGGCACAAATACCCGGGCAGCTGGCATGGGACAGGCTGAATAATCTCTGGGAATTCAGAGCACATCCCACAGCCTGTGTGGAGATGGAGACTCTTCTCCACATCAGAGCTTCTAGGGCTGTCTTCTCCTTCAGCCTCCTGCTGCTCATCACTCATCTGCTGCTTCCCTTGGGCTGGTTTTGGGAGATATTGACCTCTCCATCTTCATCTTCTCTTGGAATGCACGTGGAACTGTAGATGTGCTGCTTGGGCACATGGTTTAGTAGTGGACCTGGCACGGCTGGGTTAGTGGTTGGAATCAATGATCCCAGAGGGCTTTTCCAACCCCAGTGATTCCAGGAAAGCTCCCCAGTGCCCACCCAAACCGCCACAGGTTTGTGGGCAGCTGGGCTGTGTTTGGGTGCCAAGGAGATTTGGGTGAACCTCGGTGGTGCAGGCTCACATCTGTGAGGAGATTGCTTTGCCATGAGCCATCCCAACGCTGGCACTTCCCAACATTGCCCAGGAAGTTTCATTCCAGGTCTGGGGGATTGGGAAGGTGCAAGCCAAAGCTGGACAAGTATCCCAGCCTGTTTTCACCACACTGACCCCAGCACCTGGAAACCCAGCTGAAGGTCCCAGCTGGAGCACAAGGAATGTGTTTGCTCTTGCCTCTGCTGCAGGAAGCGGCTTCCCAGCTACTTCCCAGCCCCTTCCCCATCACCTCTCCAGGGCACCATGAAACATTTAAGACCCAAAAATACCATTTGAGTGACCTCAGCGAAGCCCCATGGACTTAACTCTGTCTTGACCTTGTCTTGGTTTCACCGTCATGGACAGTCTTGGCTACCAACCCTGTCCCTGTCCCTGTCCCTGTCCCTGTCCCTGTCCCTGTCCTGCTCTGCCCTGTCCCCACTCCACTCACCTGGCACAGGTGCCATGGGACTGAGCTGTTTCTGTGCTCTGGGCCCAGTATCTCCACAGGTCAGAGGTTTCCAAAGCCACGCTGCCCTCCCTTGTCCGTGATCCTCGTGGCTGTAAATCCTGGGCCTCTGTCACCAGGAGTGATTGAGCTTGTCTGGCTCAATCTGCAGTAATTCATTCCTTCTGAGCCCAGGGAGTCCCAGCAGAAATGATCATCTGCTCAGGAGCCATGCTCAGGATGAAATCCTTCCCTCTTGGAAACACCCAGCAGTGCCCACAACCACCAGCACGGGATTATCCCTACATTGCCAAGTTCCTCCTTGTCTGCGATGCCCTGATCCCAAGCCCAACCCTATATTGACACCACATCTGTTTGCTCTGCTGCAGCTGAAGAAATGGAGGCCTGGGTTGAATTTTGGAGGCTCAGCAGCTCTGCTCACACCCATGGCCTTGCCCTTTCCCACAGGCAAAGCCCCCAAATTCCCATGGCCCTGCAGGGCTTTCCTGGCTGCACCCAGAGAGTTGCTCTGCCCAAACTGTGGGATGAATGAGCTTTTCCTGGGAGAAATCCCCTCTGCAGTGTCCCCCGCTCCCCCAGCCCCCTGGAGCCGAGCTTGAAGTGTGTTTTATTGTTTGTCACCCGAAGCACTTGAAAAAATTACACAAATCCATCAAAGTAATGAATCTTCTCAGCAGAGGCAAACAGACAGAGACAGGCAGGCGCTGAGCCGAGCCCAGGCAGCTTTCAAAATTAATACCAGAGAAACGGTGCCCTTTTGCTCTCCTTTTGGGGCTGGCTGCCTGGTGTGGGTGAGGGGACACACAGGTGGTGGCTTTCCACAGGGGACATGTCCTCCTCCAAGCCCTGTCACCCTCTGGTGTCCCATGGCAGCAGCACCTGGCAGCTCAGGAGTGATGGAGTGACACTGTGGGTGATGCTGCCTTACACTGATGAGCGCAGACAGGGCACTTAGGGAACAGCTGGATTTTTGGGAGTGCCAAAGCCTCATCCCCTTCCTCCAGCCAGCCTTAAGTGGCTCCCTGCAGCCCTCTGGGCTCGCCCTCCGGTTTGTCTGTGCCTGAGCAAGCTCCTCAAGTCCTGGAGGCAGAGGCAGGCGGCTGTTGCTGCCAGGCCTGTGCACAGCTTGTCACATCCTGGCCTCCATAAATAATAAATTGTGGTGTTCCTGGCTCCTCCAAGCTTTCATTTTGTTTCCAGGGGCAATCCATCTACCTGTCTGTCCGTTTCCATGTGTACATTCCGTGTGTGTATGAGGACAGACATATTTATACATATACACAGATTCGAAGGTTGGACTCCATGACCTTGGAGGTCTTTTCCAACCTTAATGACTTGATGGTGTTTCATTTTTTATATGACATTTCAGGTACATGGGCTCAGAGGGGACAGCTCTCTGTGCAGGATGGTTTTGCACCAAGTGCATCCCGGCTCCTCCGCTCCCATTCCATCCCTACCTCCACACCCACATCCCAATGAAATCCCATCACCCTGCACTTGCTCTCTCCTCTGGAACCCCAGCCTTCAGTCCAGCTTTTGCAATGAGAAGATACTCAAAACTGGTTTTTTTTAAATATATTTTCCCAAAAAAAGCCTGCCACAGGGAAAAAATAAAATAGGGATGTGGCATTTCACCAAGGATCCCAATCCTGCTCCTTCAGCCAAGGAGAAAGCAAATTGCTCTGGAGCACCAGAATCCCTCTGTTGTTCCAACCTCTCCCATCCTGAGGGGTTTTTAATATTTATTAGCCCACAAAGCAGTGGCTGCACCAATGCCTGCAGGCCCTGCCCTTGCCCTGAGGAGAGGAGTGGGGACAGAGTGGGAAGGAAGACGGATGGATCCGGAATTGTCTCCAATTTATGGGGCTCCCTGATTCCTGCCGCCGTACGTCTCCGAGAAATGACACCACTACTTCAGGAGCAGAGATTAATCTGAGCCAGCAGGAGAAGGACAAAACAAATCATCCACTGCAGGAATCTCATTCGGGGCCTGGTGGGAAGAGCCCCGGGATGAATGGCTTTTGCAAAGACCACACCAGCACGCGGATTTTCCCACTTTTCTCTGTTTCCCTGCAAGCTGAGGTGTATAAGGTGTGGGGTGGAGGCAATCCTGGGTGCTTTTGGCATCACAGGAGTCGTTGCTCCACAAAAAACACCTGGGAGCTGCAGGGGTGGGAAGGGCTGGGGCTGGATGAAACTCGGAGCTGGGATAGGAGAGCAGGGAGAGCTGGAAGCTGAAAATCCCCAGGGATCTGCATGCACAGGGACAGTGGGACCACCCTGAGGACATCAACCCCCTCTTTATTAACTCAGCTATGAGTTATGAGCTCAGCTACAGGCTGGGGACAAGGATCAGGTTGGGAAGAAGGGGCTGGCATCCTCCGGAATTACAAAAAAACTCTGGAGCAGGTGGCTGCACATCCTGTACCAGCATGGCTGGGGTACCAGGGGGTCACAGACGGACATCCAGCCATCAGAACTGGGAATTTTAGGGCAAGCTGGGTGCCCCTTCATCATCACAGTGCCACCTCCTGTGGAGGAGACATCTCCTACCCCTCAGACTTGGGTGCTGAGACTCTCCTGAAAGGGCCCAGCTGGACATCATCCCCATCCAACCCCAGACAATCCCACCTGCTAGGAAAAAGAACCACAAATCCCCGACCTGGGAAGTGAGCAGGGTGATGGCAGTCTGCAAACACAGCTGGGGACCTGCAGCAAGCCCTGCAGCCTTTCCTTACTCCCTCAAATCCCCCCCAGTGCCACTGCCAGCAGCCCTCATCCTTCCCGAGGAGTCCAGCAGGTCGGGAGCAATTCCAGCACAATTCCAGCTGCATCTCAGATTGATATGGAATCGATTGGATTGATTTTTTTTTTTTTTAAGGTGCAGCCTTGGAATAGCTGAGACTGGAAGGTGCAGCTCAGCTTGTACTTCCCCAAAACAATTTGTCAGGCCCCACTGTAGGAGCCTAATGATGGCTGTAATTTATGGCTGACACACTGTATTTATCACCTCAGCATCCTCTCCTCTTCCTTCTCTCCCTCTGCCTCGTTAGGAATGGCATCAATAATGTTTATTGGAGCTTTTAATTTTTTATCGTCGCTGTTCTTACCTGTGCTGCTGGAGATGAAGAGAGGCAGGCAGAGCCTTCAAGGAGCAATGATGGATTCAGGATTTGGGAAATCCCTGGGGTGAGTGGGGGGAAAGTCGAGTGTTCTTCCCAAAAACTCACCCTCCCATTCCCACTGACTCAGACCTTAGCTCTCTCACATTGTGGAATTTCCCCCCAAATCCCCCAAAACTGTGCTTCTGGCAGCTCCTGTGATCTCCACCGGGCTCGTTTTGCTGCTCAGTTGGCAGACAAGGACCTTGCCACAGAAACACCTCGGGGTCACTGGGATTTCCTTGCTTCTCCTGTCCCATTTCCCTCCCTAGCAGAGCTCTCGTTCCTCGGGAGGTGTTGGCATTTTGCAGCCTGGTGTCACAGCTGGCCGGCGATGCCCGGGGTGCTGTGGATCCCTGAGTGGCTCCTTCGCTGCAGGGGAAGTTTTGGCTGCCTCCCCTTGAGTATCCCAGTGTTTGTGGAGTGGCTGGCACATTCCTCGTGAGGAATGAAAGGTTTATCCTGGGTGCTTCATCCACACCTGATGCCAAGCAGCCTCTGAGTGCCCCAGCTCTGTCCCCACCCCATTTACAGAGTACAAGGCACCAAGCTGTGTCCCTAAAAACATCTGGAATCCATCCCACCTCGAATTTTCCCCTTCCCCCCATCACTTTCTTCCAATTTACCCTTGAGGGAAGAGGTTGCACTGGTTTTGAAGAGGTTTTGGAGCCCTTTAAACTGCCAGGACCTGGCTGGATGGCTTTGGAACACACTGGGATAGCAGAAGGTGTCCCTGCCATGGCAAGGGGTGGAACAAGACAATATTTAAAGTCTCTTCTAACCCAAATCATTCTGGGATTTTATGATCAACAGTTCCCAAAGGGGAATTTTTCTGCCCCCACCTCTTTCCAGACATGAATAATTCCCAAGCCAATGGCTGTTTTAGCATCATTACAGGAGCCTCTCAGACGAGCTGGTGCTTTACAGATTAGACAGACGTTGCTTACATTGCTCATAACCGATTATGGGATTGACAGTTTGGCTCCCACCCAAAATCCCCAGCCCCAATTTAGCCTAATTGGAACAGAACGGCAGAGCAGGCTGGGGGAGGGGAGAGTGACTGCTGACAATTTAGTTAACGTTGGTTTTATTGATCCCTGAAAAGCCTCTGATGTTGCAGGTTCCTCTTTATAGGGCAATAAAGTTTATAGCTGGAATCGTCCCGGGGGAGGAACAGCTCCGTGTCTCCAGCTGCTCTCAGGTGATCACTGCCAGCCCCAGCCCCAGCCCCAACTTGCTGA
Organism: Erpornis zantholeuca; assembly: GCA_013400515.1. Taxonomy (NCBI): domain Eukaryota; kingdom Metazoa; phylum Chordata; class Aves; order Passeriformes; family Timaliidae; genus Erpornis; species Erpornis zantholeuca. The sequence continues at coordinate 583,236 of VZTN01021371.1, read as the reverse complement.
GGAATAATAAGGATCCAAGTGCAAAAAAAAACCAAAACAAAAAAAAAATCAGTTCAGGTCTTGGAATCAAAATGCCAGATATACAACAATAACGAAATTAAAAGACAATCCTTCCCAAACGTAGGATTATTGTGTCAAAAAAGCCTTTTAATGATTCTTGTTCTATTCTAATTCTATTTTTTCCCTTCCCTTCCCTTCCCTTCCCTTCCCTTCCTGTCCCATTCTATTCTCTTCTTTTTCCATTCTATTCTGTTCTATTCTATTTTTTTTCTTACATTCTGTTCCATTTCATTCACCTTCTTCTGTTTGCTTCTTCTCTTTCTTCCTTCTTATTTTGTCCCACAAAATGCTGCAATTTCTGACATTCACCCCTAATATATTCCCTGTCTTTCCAAGATTTATCCTCACGAGACCTCTCTGATGTAGCCTGGGATCCCTCACTGACATGGGCTGGAACTTGTGCCTCTAAAAGCACCCAAAAACCCAAGAAATTTTTCCAGAGCAATAAAACAAAAACGTGGGAGGTGCAAGATAGATCCTGGATCCAGCTCTAGTGGTGGAGCACTGAAGCTTGGGTGGGACCCATGGGCCCTGCTGCTAAAATTCCAACTAAGGCACCTCCTGTGGCACAGGAGGGGTGGCTGGGGCAGAGCAGCCCTCGGACATCCAGCAAAGGCACCAGCAAAGCAAACCTTTGAGCAAGGCCCCAGCAGGCAGGGGTCTGAGGGGTTTTCCCCTCCCCACCCTCTGCTCCCAGCCTCTGACCGCTGCCTTCTCCCTGATGTGCTGGCAGAGCTCTGGTTCCAGGCCTGTGGCTTTGAGCTCATTTGTCAAAGGCAGGGATCTCTATGAAATGCTGTTAGCAGAGCATTTACTTCCCATTCCTCATCCTCTGCTGTCATCACCTCCCAAGATTAATTAAGGAAAAAAGAAAAGACATCTTGTCTCTCTTTTGTTTCCCCATTCCTTGCATTTTTTAACAGCCCCTTTCTCTCCATTCATGTCCTGGATGCTGCTGGGGAGCAAACCAAGCACAACCCAATCCTTCCCTCTTTCCTCTTGTGGTTAATATATCCTTTCCTTTTTTTCCTCTCTGTAGGTGGAAGTGGTTGGTTGAGCTGTGTCCAGGACATCAGTTCTCTTCCATGCCCTCAGCTGCTTTAGCTAAGCCAGGGAAGATCCCAAATCCATTGGTTTAAGATTGCTTGAGCAGACTTAGAGCCCTGGTGCCAGGGTTCGTGTCCTGTCCCTGAGTCCCCTCCAGGGTCCCACGATGCCATCAGTCCTGTGGCATAACCTGGGCCTTTTGCTCGTGTGTGCTGCTTGCCCCACTTCCCTCTGCTAGGAACCACACCTGTGGTTATCCTGGTGCCATGGGCTTTTCCATGGCCATTCCCAAAAGTCCTCTTTGGTCTGCTCCTGGTCCCAGCTGTGAGTGAATTGTGGTTAAAACCAGAGCCACCCTTGCCCTGCCGCCTTCCCAGCCCTGCTCCCTCCCTCCCTGCTTGATCCCCGTGTTCCCCTTAGCCCAGCTCCAGTGACCTCCATGCTGGGAGATCCCTTCCCACCCCTTTATTCAGTGTGGTGTTACAGAGAGGTTTCAGTGTGAGGTTTCAGTGTGAGGTTTCAGTGTGAGGTTTCAGTGTGAGGTTTCAGTGTGAGGTTTCACCCTCCCCAGTCTGACCAGTTCCCGAGCTGTGGGTACCAGGACGCTCCCAGGGGATGGTGCTCATCCCTGTTCGTGGCAGGTGGGGAGGAGCTGGCTCCTCATGCACGTGTCATTGCTGATCCATAAGACCTGGATGGAAACCTGCGGGAAGGAGGGAGAGCTGCCGGGCAGCCATGCTCCCCTCCCTCAGGGATCCAGGGATTTGCCATCTGCTCTCCTGCGCCTTCCCAAAGCTCAGCCCTGATGTGAGTCAGCCGAGGAGGAGGAAAACCCAGCCAGCTCTGGCTCTGTCCTTGCCGCAGTGGCTCCCAAATGCCACGGCGCCGATGCCAGTGGCAGACACCCCCGCCCTGTGTCACCAAACCCATGTCACAGGAGCTGCCACTGCTGTCCCAGCGGCGCCTCTGCCTCCCTGCGCCTGCAGGAGAGGATGAAAACCCTTTTTCTTTTCTCTTTGCTCTCCCAGCAAACTCATCCTGAATTCACTCATCCCGACTGAAGCCTGTCCCTGCTTCTCCTGCACTTCCCCGCTCCGCACGAGCACAGCTCCTGTGGTTTTTGAAGCCATCCATCACCGCCATCCCCACAACCCCAAGCCACACACGGAATAAAGAGGTGGAGCAGCAGCTCCTCAGCTGGTGTGGATCAACATGGATCTCCCCCCATCGAGGAAGTCAAACTTCCACCCAGCCGGAGAGGGAACCCGAAATGCTGCTCGGCAGAGCAAAAGAAATTTCGGCAGTAATTAGATCTGGAGCGCGATTACCCAAAGGGAAACGCAAAACAAATGTGGGTGACAGATATTTCCAGGATAACTGGAGTTATTAATGCTTTTCTCCGGCAGTGACAGGCACAGGGGATTTGTAGTGCCTGAAAAAGTCTGGTTTAGTGTGGGAAAAACTGAGGGCTGGAAATGAAGCAAGGAGGAGGCCATCTGCTGCTCGGTGAGCTCGCGGGGCCCTGCGAGGAAAGCTGCAGCCAAAACAACAAAAGGCAACGATGGGAGGCATATGTGAGGAGGAACACCGGCCTGTTGCTCCTAAGTTTCCAGTTAAAAGGGAATAAAAAGGAGGAACCTGTTATTTGTTGTGCGAGCTCCCCTGGAATCAGCGAGCCTGGCGCTGCTGGGGATGTTTCCAGTTAAAGAGGTTCCTTCCTGCTGGCTTGGTTATTTGGGTGGCAGCAGGAAGGACCAGCCCTCCCTCAATTGAGAATGAGTGATTTAGGGCTGCTCAAAGCATCACCACCATTAGCAAAAATACTTTTAAGATGAATTTATAAAAATACAACAAAGTCCAGTGACAAAGTTGCTCTGTTATTTACTCTGTGGATACGAGGGAAAATTGAGGTAGAATGGAGGCAAAATGATTTACCCAGAGTCTGAAGATGCAACAGGGTAAAGAGACCCTCCCACCAACAATCCCTCCCAAATGCAGGATTATTGTGTTAAAAAAGCCTTTTAATGATTCATATTCTATTCTAATTCTACTTTTTCTATTATCTTCTTCTCCTCCTCTCCTCTCGTCTCCTCTCGTCTCCTCTCGTCTCCTCTCGTCTCCTCTCGTCTCCTCTCCTCTCCTCTCCTCTCCTCTCCTCTCCTCTCCTCTCCTC
>VZTN01021371.1:560540-579898 GCA_013400515.1 Erpornis zantholeuca | reverse complement strand
CTGGAACTTGTGCCTCTAAAAGCACCAAAAACCCAAGAAATTTTTCCAGAGCAATAAAACAAAAACGTGGGAGGTGCAAGATAGATCCTGGATCCAGCACTAGTGGTGGAGCACTGAAGCTTGGGTGGGACCCATGGGCCCTGCTGCTAAAATTCCAACTAAAGGCACCTCCCACTGAGCCACAGGGTTCAGAGTACAACCTCTTGCTTTCTCAACTCCTGATGGAGCTAAAACACGGCTAAGCCCAGCCTTAGTTCCAGACTTGGACAACAGTTTAAGTCTACAGGAATTAACTACGTGGGTTTCTGTGGCTTTGACTCACCTGCTATGAGGAGCTCACCACGGATCTGGGAGAAAGGAATCTCTTTGCCTGGGGTAGGGAAGGATTTCTCAGTCCAGGAGGGGAATTTCAAACCTTGAGAGGTATCCCAGCTCCAGGGGAGAGTCACTGGTGTGCAGTGAGCTGCAAGGGAGAGAGAACTGGAATTAGACCCACCCAAAGATCCGTCATGAGCAGAGAGGTCTGTCAGCCTCAAGGAGCAACCAGGAACGTCCCAGCTCGAGGGGAGATCCTTGAGCTGCCCAGCAGAGCTCAGGAGGGCTCACCTAGACAGCCAAAACTGTGGGACAGAGTGCTTGGCTGGTAGCCAGGCTGGGCACAGTGGGAAGTGTGTTTGTGGGGCTCCTTGAACCCACAAGGTTCTCTGCTCCTGGAGAAATGAATCTTGGAAAAGCCATCGCTGTTCCTGCACTAATCACAGGACTGGGGATCCAAGCTCTCAAGCACCAATATTCTCTGGGTCTTTCTGCCCCTTTGGGGGTTTCCTAAAGGAGTTCTTGGCTCCCTTTGGAGCCTGTACCAAGGTCCTGCTGGTTGGATTGAGGGGGTTGAGTGCATCTCACACCCTCCATGCTTCAGAGGTGCCCACCCCCTTGTCCAGACCTTGGGATGTGCTCCTTCCAGCAAGAGAAGGGGAGGAAAAGGCACGAGCTGGCCCCTGTGTCCTCCTGCACAGCTCAGCAGCCATGAGCTCTGTGGGCTGGGAATGGCTTGGGAATGCCATGGACTAACCCACCCTAAGGCTTGGTTTTGGGTGTGGGCTCTTCCAAACTGCTCCAAGAACATCCCTCAGCACATCTGGATACCCCAGACCAGATGTGCTCCCTCAAACCCATCCAACCCTTCTTTAAATAACAATCTGTGAGAAAGTAGGGCTAAAACAACGTTCAAATGAGGGAAAGGGTGTGTTTTTTCTTTTAAATATAAGGAGTGCTGACACCTAGGAAGTACCAAGATGAATTTCTAACAGGGTTGTTTGTCAATATGCATAAAACAATTTGTTCTCTGCTCCGTGCTCCCCATGGGTGTTGGAAAGAGCCTGGAAAATTTCACCCAGTCCCAGCCAGATGCTGCAGGGAAAGCTCAAGACCTTCACAGCAGGGTGATAACCTGACCGTAATTAAAGCCGAAATTTTAGCTAAAATTCAGATATTTAATAGAAAACCCAAAATAAGCAACACCATCAGAGTGGCTGACCACAAGGTGCTGCAGAGCCACTGATAATTTCATTTTCCTAAGGATTTGAAACAATGGGAATCTCTCCAGATGGGGTACAGACCTGTGGCTCTGCTGAGAGCAGTCTAACTCGGGTTTAAAGCCAAACCAAAGCCCATCTACACAGATCCAGCCTTCCTGGGGGAGCGGGAATCCACCCCCCAGGGCTGCGGGGAGGGGAGGACACCCATGGCTTGGCTGATGAGGTGAGGAGAAGGTGCGAGGAGCTCCTGGGGAGGTGGGAATTGTCACAGCTCTGGGCAGCACCAGCGCTTCCCACGTGGCCAAAGGAAGGGAAATGTATAAATGAGAGGGAGGGAACATCCCACTGGGCTCGGCAGGTGCCACCTGGAGCTGGATGTCCCTTGAGAGATGTAATTTATGGTATCCCTGACTTCCTCCTCAGACTTTTCCCTGTGCCAGTAACCACCAGTAGCACACAGCCCCACATCCCACAGGATGTCTTTGCTGCAGCCTTTTGGAGGCATTTAAGGGTGTTTGGCCTTCTTTGCAACAACAAATCACAGCCTGTCACAAACTGTGGCTGCTGATGATGCTCTGGTTCTCCACAGGACACTCGGCCTGGAAATGTGGGAAGGGAGGACAGCACCAGTGGGTTCCCTGTCACAGGACGTCCTGGGTGACACAATGGGTTTTGAGAGTGTCATTGCCTGCCCTCTGTACTTCAAACGGGCCTTGGAAATCCCTCCAGGTTTCCAGGAGATGCCAAAGCCTTGGAAATCCCTCCAGGTATCCAGGAGATGCCAAAGGCTGGGCTGAAGGAAAAGCAGGACCCTCTCCTACTCAGCAGGAACCAAACACCTCAGGAGCAATACCCAGAAATTCCCGAACTCCAAAACCACAGTGCTGAGGACAGCAAGGAAAACTCCCCTTCCCCAAGTGTGGGAATTGCTTCTGTTCATGGAGGCTGGAAAAACCCTCCCATTGTTGTTTCCTAGCAGAGTATTCCATTAAACCCAGGAATTCCTCCCTGATCCCACTTTGGAAAATTGTGCTTTTCCTTTTTTGACCTGAATGTCTTTGGCCAGAAGACAACCAAACACAGAGGAGGGGGGAGTGCAAACCTCTGGAACGCTGCCCTGGTGTGGCTCTGCCTAAACCCAAAATATTCCCCCCAAACCTCTCCCTGTTTTCTCAACATCCCAACAAAGACAACTCAGCTGGAAAGACACATCCCGGTTAGAAGCTCCTGGAACTCTTCCCATGGGAAAGGCAGATATTTATTTAAAGATGGGACTGAATCAAAACAGACATGGGGAAATGTCAAAATATTCCATAAGTAGGGAGAGGAGGAATACAGTTGTCTCTCTACCCTGCGAATGAATAACTTACATCCTGGGAGAAGCGGGAGTGGGAATGCAGCGAGTGGAATCAGCTCTGCTCCGTCGGTGTTGACAGAAGGGAATAGCTCCTCCTGCCTCGGCCAGGATGGATTCAGGCAGAGTAAACTGAGAGCTGCAGGGGCAGGGAGCGAAGGAAAACAGAGGAGATTGCTTGGAAAACATGAGGAGGGGGAATGGAGAGTGAGGGGATGTATGTCCCTACACGTGGTCATGAGGAAACAGAGCATCCTGACAGGAGTGAGAACAGAAACCAGTGCTGCTGGTGCCACTCTCCCTCTGGAATACAAGGGAGCCCTGAATTTAGTGAATTTAGTCCTAAAGCCTCAATTTTGAACAGCTGGAATTAGAGGAATGACTGTGGAACAGGGCTGGAGAATGATGATCTTTAGGGTCCCTCCCAACCCAAACCTTTCAGTGGTTCTATGCTGTGGGAACGACTTGTGGCAGACCAGGGGGACATGAGGAATTAAAGGCTTTTAACTCCTTCTCAACACCATCCAAAAACTGCTTCCCAACAGAGGATGCATTCCAGGGAGGATGGCAGCCTTCAGGATTTGTTTGCAAATCACAGCTGAAACCTAGGACTGAATTTTGCTGCATAAAGGTTTGGATAGCCCTGCCAATTCCCATGATAATGCCTTGATTTATTGGCTCTTTCCTAAAGACAAATGTGAGATAACTTCAATAGGCAAAGTTGGCCTCGACTGCCACTTTTAAAAATACTTGAAAAGAGACTTAAATTAGGGGGAGAAAATGCAGAAAGTTCTCTAAAAAGGGACGGAATAAATTTAGAAATCGGCTTCAGAACTGTCTGGATTCTGCAAATGTCTAAAACTAAAAATAGAGGGGAACAGATGATTTGGGGTTTTTTTGCCCTCCTTGATTAATTTCTCTCTTTTTTTCTTTCCTCACATTGGGGTCCCCTCTAAGCTTACACCGAGCCCATGCCTGGTAAACATTTCTGGTGTTATTTTTGTCTCAGTGACAACCCCGGGTGGCATCCAAGCACAAGCACAACAAACTCGAGTAAGGCAGAGCAGCGTGAGCACCAAGAAACCTCGGAGCAGACTGGGAACGATTCCACCCTGTGGCTCACCGGCCACGAAGCCTCCAGGGGTTTCTTGGCTGGCATCTGGCAGGAGCAAAGCCCTGGCACAGGTGTCTGTTCCTGCTGGAAGTAGGGGTTGGAAGCTGGGAAATGAGCTCCTCACTTCCCACGCCTCTGTTTGCACCTGATGGGTCTCGGACAAGGGAATGTCGCTGCAGCACCACAACCCAAACCACAGTCCCTGGAAAACAGGGATGGAAATTTTGTGACCCTTTGACTTCAGGGATGAGGATGGCAATGGCAAGAGCAGCAGGATCTTGGCACGGCCTGGCTGCTTCCTGGTGCCTCAGCTGCTGGAAGGGTTTCTGCTGCACTCTCAGCAGATGCTTGGCATTTGGGAATAATTCAGCGTCGATCAAAGTGGGGTGGATTAAAAAAAAACAGGAAAAAAAAAGGGAAACCTGTGATGAATTCATCCTTCACTGTGGCATTAGCACAGCCCAGCCCTGTCCCCCTCCTCTGTGTCAGTGGTGAAAAATGCCTCCTCTTCTCCAGCAATTACCTGGCTGGGCTCACCCTTGGAATGCCGATCCTTCGGGAAACGGCAGCGGCGGCCCCGCTCTGCCAGCCCGGTGATGGATGAGCCCCAGCTCAGCCCTGCTGCCATCTGCCACCAGGGTCCCCTCCCTGGCCCCCAACAAGTGACATCCTCGTTCCGTCACACGGATCAGGGGCCAGCGGGAAAAGTGGCAGTGATGAAAGGTCCCAGCGTGGATTAGCTGTGGAAGGGAGGAGATGAATGGAGAGGCGTGGGGTGGAGATGGATGGAGAGGAGAAGATGGAAAGATGGGAGGGGAGGAAGGCAGGGATCACCTGACTCACCTGGCCCCTGAGATGTTCATGAGGCTCCTGGTGCTCTGGTTACTTGCTTGTGGCCAACCCTTTTTGCCAGGATGAGCCCATTCCTGGGGTGTCCCTAGGAAGTGGAATGTGACAAAGCACTCACAGCCCACCACAATCCTCAGGGCATGGCAGAGCAGGGAGCTGGATTAAATCAGACAAATGGCAGCTGCCAAAACCAAAATGAAACTGGAGGGTGCAGGGCAGCTAAAGAAAACTCCTCTGGGGCCAGGGTGACCAAAGGTAAAGGTGACTTGACCACCTCTGGATGTCACAGGATGCAAGAGAGTGTCTGAAGATGGAAAGCTGCACCTGGAGGAGTTTGGAAACCTCCCTCCTTCCTTAAGGGAGATGCAAAGCTCAGAGAAAGCTCTGCTTTGCTGATGGCATTCTCCAGGCTGGGTGGATCAGTTCCACCTCTGGAACAAGCTGAGAGGGACCTGGTGGTCATATTCATGCCATAATTCTCAGGTTTATCATCAAAACCTTCAGCTGGGGCCACTCTGCTTTCAAGCACAATCATTTTGCAGAGTACTTGGTTATTGTTACCGAAACCTCTCGATTAAATTTATCTCTATAATAAACTCCTTTCACTTCCCAGGTTTGCCCCAAGCTGCTCAGGTCAAAGGAAGCTGAAAGTTTGAGCTGAAATCCCTCTTCAGGCAGGATTTACAAGGGAAAAACAAGAGGAAAGAGAGGCTGGCGCTTCTAGAGATGCTCTGAAAATGCTCACCAAGCAGAAACAGCCCCACAAGAATTATTCCCCCCACTCCAGCTATCCCAAACTCCAGAACATTGTCCTTGCCCATCTGTCAGCTCAGCTCCAACACAGAACAAATCTCATTAACGGGCGCCAGAGATTTAGGGAAGGGCTGGGATACGGCAAAGCCCTTTAAAACAGGAGATAAACCATCCTCTGCTCCAAGGAACAGAGGTGGTGAGGAAGATATAAACACCAACAAGCCTCCTGGGAATGCTGGAGAAAGGCCAGGACAACAGCACATCAGCAAAGCTATGCTGGGATGACCTCACAGCAATGAAAATAATTTATTAGGGCTGGTGGGGGAAATAAAACATAAAGCTTTCCCCAACCTGAGGGTACCACCAGCATCAATGAAATAATAATAAATAGCAATCAGTCAATCAATCAGTCATCATCATTATCATCAGGATCCCAGCTAGCAGAGTTTATCCTTTTTGGGAGTGGGAATAGCTGGGTTTACTCTGCATCCCATCAATGTCCAAGTGGGTTCGGCAATGGAGCTGAAAGGGGAGGTTTCCAAACCTAGAAAGTTAGGACAGGAATGGCTTAATGTCTTTTGAACAAAAATATCAGTGGGGAAAAAAAAAAATCACAATCACAATGTATTTCGTCCTTTGTAAGAAATAATTTGGAATAACATATCAGGATTTTCCTCACTCTGAAGCCACATTTTGGGAAAAAAAAAACCACCAGAAAATTCTTCCTAATGTTTTAATGTCTTACAGGTTTCGAGGAGTTTGCTCCAATGGGTGAAAGTTGGGAGACAGAGAGAAATTGGTGCCAACAAGGAGAAAGTGACATTTCCCTGTTACTCTGGGTTTTAGCACCTCTGAATTTTTGCAGCCACCTCAACACTTGTAAGTTGAAGTAATAATTTTAAAATAGAGCAAACATTCTCCCCCTCCTTCCTCCTCTTCCCCCAGTGCTCTTCTCACACATTTTCCTCCAACGGAAAGAGCTGGATAATCTAATTTGACGTTTTGGGATAAATTCCCTGCAGGAAGTGTGGAAATGCCACCTGCTACCTGCGTGTTAGATCTGATCATAAATCACCAGCACCCAGCACTCAACAGGATCTCCTGATATTTTAATGGTCACCAAAGGTCTGGCCACTGCTGGAATTAAAGCCTAAATCGCAGGTTTATGTTTTTCTGGAAATGCCAAACGCTGCCTTGCTTCTTGTATCACTCTTAATTGCCCTTCCTTAATTACAAGGAGTAAAATCATTAATTATATTCAGACACAAACCCTTCTGCTTCAGGCTTGGCCCTCTGTAAGTTCAGAATGAGCCCCGGGAGGATGTTGGGCACTGGAACAGGAATATTCAGACAATGCTCTCGGGCACAGGGTGGGGTTCCTGGGAGGTCTGTGCAGGGTCAGAGTTGGATTCAGTGATCCCTGTGGGTCCAGCTTGGGATATTCTGTAATTCTACAGTGCTTAAAACACCAGGTCAAAGACCACCTCTTGTCTCCTGAGATCCAAGGGCAAAGGGCTGGAAAATCTGAGGCCAGGTTACGGATCCAGCCACAACATCTCCATTGGAGAGCTCCCCTCGCCATGGGCTGCAGCTCCCAGGCTTCCAGGGGACTCTAAAACACCTGGCCCTGCAAGGAAATCAGAGATCTTGTTTTGCTGGAGAAGCCAAGTGACCAGAACGTCTCTGCTCAGTCCTGCACGGCTGGGAGGAACTCAGGCTCAGCTTCTGGGGTTCAAACCGGGAATGAAAAAAGAGAAAAAAGAAAGAACAGATTGGGTAATGTTGGTTTAGTCTAGAACTTGAAGACCACAAACACACCCAAGCAGCTCTGATTGAGATGCTGGAAATATGTCCAAGAGGGTTCCTGGTGCTGCAGGAAGATCCCAGACAGGACCACAACATTCTGGGTTTCCACCACTTTCCTGTCACCCCACTTCTCCGAGGACCAGGAGGGGATGGGAGGTCCTGAGTGCAGCTCTCAGTGTCAGGATTGGCACTGGGAGAGGAGGATCCTGACTGTCTTTGGGCCACAGCTGGGCCAGGATCAGCGCCGGAATCCTCCGCAAGGCTTCAAAGTTTCCGCGTGATTATGCGAGCAAATATTTGGGCTGGAAGAGCTGTTAGTCATTATTTGCAGTTCATTTTCTCTTATTTGTTCTCTGTCTTTTAAATAATAAAAGAGAGAAAGCCAAGATGACAGCTCACAGCGTTCCCATCCAGGAGCAGAAACAACAGCTGGGTTTTCCTGCTCAACACCTTTGGTTGTGCACAGCTTCCCGGGAAATGCTGTGCCAGGGAGGAATTTGGAACTACAACCACTGTGGCACTGATGGGTCCTGGTCATCCACTAGGAAAATCCCCACTCCTGGCCTGTGCTGTTCTCGTGCAGAGTTTTTCTGGGTTTACACCCTGGGGCAGCACAACAGGAACCATTCCCTGTTTGCAGACCCCCCCCGGATTTGGAGGCTTCCCTGCTTCGTTGCTCTTTGGCACCTCATTTGGAGGCCTGATCGTGGCAACAGCTGTTCCTCAAATTCAGGGCTTAGCACCATTAATCACATCAGTAGGCAGCGGGGTTTCCTCCAGCAGGAAATCCAGGAACAGCTCCAGACAGGGAAGGGTTCACACTCACCTATGGGAGTGCAAGGCTCTCTGGACACAGAGGCACGAGAGGAGCTATTCAGCCCTGGCATCAAAAATTACTCAGCATGCAAAAACACCTCTCTGAAACTGCCACAAAGCACATTCCAGCCCCAGGTGTCTCCATGCCTCCAGCACTTTGTGCCTCTCCATGAGCAGAGTGTGGTAGGAAGGCCTGGGCAGCAGCACTTCCATATAAACAGCCTCACGTAGGGAGTGTGGGATTACTCCCTTTGGCAAAGTTATGGCTTTGGGAATGGAGGGAGACAGGACCGAGAGCCTGGATCTGGCACCATCAGGGTCATTCCTGCCCCTCCAGGGTGGGCAGTTTTGGGTGCCACAACGTGAGAAGGATCTAAAGCTGTTGGAGAGGGTCTGAAGGAGGGACACGAAGATGGGGGAGGGAATGGAAGGGCAGGACAAGGAGTGGCTGCAGGCACTTGGTCTGATGAGTTTGGAGAAGGGGAGACTGAGGGCAGAGCTCATCCCAATCCACAGTTTCCTCCCAAGCAGCAGCTCTGATCTCTGCTCTCTGCTCTCTGGGGGCTGGGACAGGACCCCCGGAATGGCTGGAACTGTGTCAGGAAGGGTCAGTGTGGGAGTCGAGAGAGGCCAGGAAACCTCTCTTTCTCCCCCTGGGGCTGTGTTTATCCCCAGAGCCCACAGGAAACATGGAGAGAGATGGTGGACAAGGGCTGGAGTGCCAGGACAAGGGGGAATGTCTTTAAGATGAAGGAGGGTAGATTTAGATGGGATATGGGGAAGGAATTCCTCCCTGTGAGGGAGGTGAGGCCCTGGCACAGGGTGCCCAGAGCAGCTGTGGCTGCGCCTGGATCCCTGGCAGTGTCCAAGGCCAGGCTGGACACTGGGGCTGGGAGCAGCCTGGGACAGTGGGAGGTGTCCCTGCCCATGGCAGGGGGGGCACTGGATGAGCTTTAAGGTCCCACCCAACCCAGGCCATTCAGGGATCCTATGGTCACTTGTAGAGAAGGAAAAAGGACTTTGTTTCCATGGACAAGGCTCTTACTGCAGTGTTTGTGCTGTGACCCAGTAGGGCTGGCTGTGAAACCATTTCCAACACTCTTCTCGAGGAGGAAAATGGGGAAAATCCCAAACTGATCTAAAAGCTTGGCCCACCAGAGCTCAGTGTGACACAGCAGCATCCCAAGCGTGCTCTGCTCAGCAGAGACTCCTCGGAGTCACCCCTTGATGTGACTGCTGATAATACCCTGGGGTCAAATCCATCCTTGGAGGAGGAAGCAAGGATGCTGTCAAGACTTGAGCAATCACTGAAATCCAGGTAATATTTGTGTTGTGTTTCCACCTCCTCTTTTTAGGTTCTTTTCCATTTCCACTGCAATAATAATCCTCGTGCCTAAAAATAACACACTCGGAGTGACCTTTCCATTCCACGTGGATTAGCCTGGAATGAGCCTCGTGGTCAGGTTAGGGCCACCAGAAAGCACCGTGGCTGCCCCCTCTGAGGCTTCCAGCTGATTAAACTGGGATTCCACGGCTTGGGCTTTGCTCGTGGGGAAACTGAGGCAGAGGGAAGGAAAACTTGGCATTGCCAACAGCTGCAGGGCTGGTGGTGATGTGCTGGGACAGGGATGAGGTCTAGGACAGGGGGAAACAGCCTCAAGTCATGCCAGGGGAGGTTTAGGTTAGATATTGGGAAATTTCTTCCCAGGAAGGGTGGGCAGGCACTGGGATAGGGGTGGAGTCCCCATCCCTGGAGGGATTTAAGAGCCCTGTGGGTGTGGCACTTGGGGAGGGGGCTCAGCACTTGGTCAGCAGCTGGACTTGGTGGTCTCAGAGGGCTTTTCCAGCCTGAATGGTTCTGTGATTCCTTGGGAACAAATCGGAGAGCCATGGACAATGCCATTCAATCATTTCTTGAGATTTTCTCTGCTGAGATTTTGAGATTTTCTCTTACCCAAAAATAAAAAAAGGCTTTTCCTTCATAGAGAATTATTCTATTATTACCAAAATGCCTTAGGTACCTTTGTTTCTTTCCAAAGCCCCAGTTTGTGATCAATGGGCTTTGGGACAGCATCACCAGGACATTTTCTCTCCAGTCTCATCCCTGCTCCAGCTGGGCCATTCCCTGGTTCAGCTGCCACAAGCATCCATCTCAATTTTCTGCTTTCGAGGAGCATTTGGATTCAGTGGGGACCACAGCATCAGGTGACACTTGACTTTAATATTAATGGCTCCTTTTTATCCTGCCATTCTCTGCCTTGGTTGTGAGCAGAGATTGTCCACGGCAGAGGCCTCGTGCCTTGTGTGACAACAATCTCCTCTTACCCATGGTAAGGTTTCCTAAGACACCAGAGGAGCCACGTGGGAATTTTGGCCAGGATGATTTTCCTGGCCCAAGCTAATGATTGTCCTGATTCCCTCCCCTCAAAGCTTTCAAAGTGGTGCCACATGCAGTGCCTGAATCTTTGAAGGGTTGGTGGTCACTTCACCCAGCACATCTATCAGCGTGGAGAGGGTGGGGACACGAGCAAGCTCAGCACTGCAGCTGCAGTTGTCTCAGAGGGCTTTTCTTGGAGATCAACCTGTGCAGGGAGCTCAGATTTTCTCATTCTGGGGTTCAGGGCTATCCTTGAAATAAATTATCCCTGCAAAGAGCTCCTGCAGCTTCCACGCTGCATCCAAAGGGTGGAGAGCAATCCATTACCATCCCTGGGCTGAGGGGCAAGCAGCACCTCCGGGGGAAAAATCAGGGGAGAAAACATCACAGTGCTGCTCTCAAGGGTTCAGGTATCTTCAGTCAAATCAGAAAATCAAGGAGAGAAGCTGGGGAAAAAAAGAATAAAGGGAAAAAAATAAAAAATTACTGTGTGCTGCAACTTATTTGCTTTGGGATTTTTTTGTGTCACTTTGGTGATGCTTGCTAAGTCGACACACTGAATTAAAAAGAGCTGGAAGGGGCTCAGTTTAGATGGGATATTGGGAAGGAATTCCTCCCTGGGAGGGTGGTGAGGCCTTGGCCCAGGCTGCTCAGAGAAGCTGTGGCTGCCCCTGGATCCCTGGAGGTCCCAGTGTCCACACCCTGCAGCCCTGGGAGAACCTCCTCCCTGCTGGAGCAAATGTTCCTTCATTAAAAAGCTCCATATTCTCTCAGGAAAGTCCCTTTTTGCTCCAAAAGTGCTTTAATATCAAACAAAACACATGCTCTGAGTTTGCAGCCTGCTCTGTTACCATCCTTGATGAAAGGAACACTTTTTCTTGCACTGTTTGAAATGGTTTTCTATCCCCTCGGCAAGACCTTGGGCTAGAGACAGACCGCAAAGAGAACAGCTGCTTTTTCTTTTTCTCTTTCTTTTGCCTTGTTTTTCTTTTCTAGAGAAAAGAATTCTCCCCCACCTCAAGACTTCTTTCCCTTCTGCTGTATTTCAAGTTTTGTGGCTCGCTCTAATACTGGCCAGTGCCGAGCAGGGGCTGCCCGAGGTGGTTTTTAAGGATAACTGGGTGATCTCAGCCCCTGTTTTACTGCCAGCCTCCCAGTCCAGTCTGGGATCAAGGCTGCAGCTGGAATTGTGCATTTCCCACGTGTCCTCCCTACTCTGATCCTCCTCTTTTGCTTTTAAAGCATCTCCTCCTCGGCTTGTACCAATGGGATGTGGATGAGAGGCTGGGAGAACGCTGCCAGCAGGATGGATCAGCTCCCATCCCCTACCCAGCCCTGCTGGGCACCACCCGGAGCACATGCCCCAAGAAGGAGCTCCTGGGAACCCAGAGCCACCAGCAGCCCTGGAAAAACCACCCTGGTTCCAGGAGGGAAGATGCAACCCCAGATATCCTCACCCCTCGCTGCTTTACACCTCGTCTCTGGTGTGGCTAATTAACAAGCTTGGATAATTTTTTGTTGTTTTAAAAAGTCATCAGCAGTGATTAAGTAGGAAAGGACATCATGGAAAAGAAGGACAGGGACCTGCTCAAACGAGTCATAAAGATGCTCCCAGGGCTGGAGCCAGGCTGGGAGAGCTGGGGGTGCTCACCTGGAGAGGAGGAGGCTCCAGGGAGAGCTCAGAGCCCCTGGCAGGGCCTGAAGGGGCTCCAGGAGAGCTGGAGAGGGACTGGGAACAAGGCATGGAGGGACAGGACACAGGGAATGGCTTCAGGAGAGTAGATTTAGATGGGATATTGGGCAGGAATTGTTCCCTGTGAGGGTGGGCAGGCCCTGGCACAGGGTGCCCAGAGCAGCTGTGGCTGCCCCTGGATCCCTGGCAGTGCCCAAGGCCAGGTTGGACATTGGGGCTTGGAGCAGCCTGGGACAGTGGAAGGTGTCCCTGCCCATGGAAAGATGACCTTTAAAGTCCCTCCCAGTCTGTGATGCCATGGTTCCTAACAGGAGCGGGTTCAGGAGCACGGTGGTGCCAGCAGGACTAGAGCAGCACCACTGATGGGGACAGGGGATGTTAAGGATGCCCAGGAGGTAGGGTCAGGGCAGGAACCAGCAGCAGAAGGGCCCAGGATCACCTGACTGCACCCCCAGCTCCCCACACTGCCCTCATTCCAGGCAGGATGTGCAGATCAGCTCCGGTGCTCCTTTATCTGCTGTCCCTGTCCCCTGCCGGAGCTGCCTGAGGGCACAGCTCGGAGCTGCTGCTTTGAAGAGCTGCCAGGAAACCCTGGGGCCTCCCTGCTCTGCTGCTCCAGCAGTCCTGGGGACACCAGGGGACAGAAGTCACCTTTAATGACCACAGGCGAGACAGCTTCATACAGCAGGGCTGTGATGCCTCCTCTGCTCAGCCCAGTTCCCACACAGTGGGAGCTCGTTCCTCACCTGCCTTTTTCCTTTGGAAACAGACCTGTTTCCCTTATGGGATGGAGCAAGAGCTGGCAGTTATCCATTTTGTTCTCCTGTGGGCAATTGGGGTTGCTCCAAGCATATGTCTTTATCTCTCTCATCACAGGCTACCATGAGTGCCTCTGATTTCTGCTCTCTCCATCCCTCTTCCCCAGCTTCATCCAGGTAGATTCTCTGCCAGCCTTGGAAGAAACATCCCACATCCCCTGTGTCTCCTTTGGGAATGTGTCTGGAGAGCTGGGGTGAAGGGGAGCTCCTGGGGGGCTTGGGGATGGCCTGGCTGCTCCTCCTCCCACCCTGCACCTGGAACAGTGCTGGCAGTGCCCAGGAGCTGAATCCCTGTCCTGATGGAAGCTCGAGCTTGCCCCGCACCAATACCTGGCTCTGTGATATGAGCCTGTATTTCCCACCAAAAACTCAAGGCACCTCCAAAGTTTTTCCCCACTAAAAACCACAACACTTCCCATTCCTTGGGTTTCCACATTTTCATTTCTTTTTCAGTAAAGCCCATTTTGGTAGGACAGCTGGGAAAAGACAGGACCTTAAACCAGTCCACCACTGATGACAAACCCTTTTCCTACCCCTAAAATAAGACTTCCAGTAATAAAAGAAATCTCTGTGCTTCTCTGCTTCAGTCCTGCCAGCTCCTCTCACGCTGACACCACCTAGGGTTTCTATGGAAAACCAGATCTGGGTGGGTTGATCCCTTAAAAATATTGTTTGTTAAACTTTATAGCATCTACTTTTCTCCTAAAATGATGTCTGCAGCAAAATGATCCTTCTGGGGTGCACAGAAACAGCAGCACCAAGTAATTAACTGGGATAGGGGAGGGATACCAGGGAATTTTTGTGATGAGGCTGCAGAAGTGTTCTCCTACAGGTGAAGGGATCACTGCATTTCAACAGGGAAGTCAAAGAGCTCCTGTTGTTGTGCTCCAACAAAGCCTGGTTTAATTCCCAGCAGCGAATGGACACCCACAAGTGAAAGAAAAATCCTCTCTTTCATGTCCTTGCTGTTAAAATTACAGATACAGGAGTGATCCTGGATGTCCAAAAGCCAAGGAAAACAGTGTGAGAGATAGAAATAATATATCTGGCTGAAATCCAGGGTACCTGAGGCAATCTGTGTGGGATGGAGCAGTTTATCCTGACGGAGAGGGGGAGGCTGGACAGGGAAGCCACAGCAGAAGAGGGTGAATGGTTTTATGGGCTTTGAGACTTAATGGTCCAACTGGAAATGACACCAAAGTCCCTGATTTTCAAGGTGACTGATTTGAGCTGTCTCAGACCCTCTGTTATCACCAGCCACTCCTGAAATCCTCCCAACCTGTCCCCAGAGACCTCCCGAGCCAGGAGGCAGCAGCACTCCAGGGCTGGCCCCGATCCAAACTCTGCAGGCAAAGGCTGATCTTGGCAAAGTTTCTGCTCTGCAGTTGGAAATCCAAGAGCTCCTTCATGCTTCCTGACCCAGGATCAGAAACAGTCTCATCCACAAGCTTCTCTTGTTGTTTTGTCCCAGCTTTTGGGAATCCGAGGGATTTTTCTTTTCCTTGTAGGTTTCTTCTTTCTCTTTCACTGGAAGAAAGCCTGTTTATTCCATGTCATGAAACCAAAAGGTGTGAGCAAAAGGACAAAGCAGATTCCCACTCTGCTTTAAGGCAGCAGACAGACTCCAGGGGTAAGTGGGAGTCAGCCCTGGATTCCCCTTTCTGCAGGAACCTTCTCCATCAGGAGGGTACCCCGAGCCTCCTCTGTGTCCAGGGGCCTTCAGACCTCAAATCCTTGGGTTCCACAGCACCCTTAGGTGTGGAAGGGGACTTTCCTGGGTTTGAGCCCAGCTCAAAGAACAAAACACCCCCAAGGCAGTGGGATGGAAATCGCTGGAAAGACCCTCCAGCTCCTCCAGTGCTAACTGCCAGCAGTCCAATTACATCCGTGGCTCTGATGGATTTAATTGCTGAGCTGCTGAAGAGACAAGTGACCTATTATGGATCACTGTTTACAGCAAATTAGTTCAGAAGTTCCCATCATTCTGCCTGTCGTGCTCAGGGGCAAACTCCCTCTGCTGCGCTGCCGAGCCAAGGGCTTGGAGCACTCAGACGTGAGGAAAAGCTGAGCAAAGACACAGCCAGGGCACAGCACAGGCCTGGCTGGGCAGCAGGAGAAAGCTCCGAGGTGAAAGGGGTCAGAGAGAGAGAAACCAACAGCTCAGAGGGGAAAAAATGCCCACGGAAAGGAGCTACAGAGGTCCTGGAAGAGCAGGTGGGAGAGCAGGACACAGGAGCTCCTGGAGGGCAGCTCAGACCTGGTTAGATGGAGCTGCTGGGGCAGTGGCTGGGTGGGTGTGTGGGGGTCCCAGGTGAGGGCAACTCATCCCTGGCAGCTTTGGAGAGGGGAGCTTTGCCTCCTGAGCAGTGTCAGAGGGGAAGGGCAAAGGGTCTCTGAGAGGTGTGGCACCCGGGAGTGAACAAAAGGAATGTGGGGGCAACCTTAGCAGGACATAAATGGGGCTGGGCTGAGCAGTTAGGCAGTCAGGAGAATCTTGCATTTTTCTTGGAAAACAGGGTTGGATACAGACGTGGTTCCTATTGTGCATGGATAACAGGGAACACCAGGACAGCATCACCCGGGCTGTTACCTGGAGATAAAAGGAATTAAAGCAGGGGAGCACAAGAAGCTTAAAACCAGGCCTGCCCTTGACTTGCACAATATATTTCAAGAGCCCCATAAAAAGATCAGGGAATTCAGTCAAGCATGAATAGTTACAAGCATAAAAGAATGGTGGTATTATATTTATTATTAAAGCCCTTTGAAAGCCCCCTTATTGCAGATGGATTCGGAGCCTCTGGGGAAAGTCAGGGACAGGATATTTAGCAAAAATGTTATTAAAAATAGAAATTGTTTCCTATGAGTTAACCTCACTGCCTAGGGGGAAATCACTTAGGTGGTGTTGGAGGAGAGCACGCAGTTATGAGGCCGGGGTTGTTATGGAAAACTGTGCACAAGGGCTCTGGAACAGCAGCAGTGGTCCTTGCTTCCAGGGAAGCAGATTGACCTGGGCCTCCCAGCACTGCCTGCACCCTCAGCAGGGGCAGGGGGGCTTTTCCTCACACCAGCCTGTGCTCCCTGCTGCAGCTCCGAGCTCCAGGAGGTGCTCCCAAGGATCCACGCTGGGTGGTGAAGGAGCAGAGGGAATGTGGAAGGGTGGAAGTGCTCCAGGCCAGGCTGGACGGGGTTTGGAGCAATTGGCCTGGTGGAAGGTGTCTCTGGCCACAGCAGGGGGTGGGATGAGGTGATCCTAAAGTCCCCTTCCACCCCGAAGCATCCAGGCCTTCTGACATTATTCTGCGAATGGAACTCCCGGCACCAACACCCAGCAGGTTATCAATTTATCAACTTCTCGATTTACCCCCATCCTGTATTGATTTCTCACCATTCTGCAGCTCCCAATGCCCCCTCCTTGGCCTGGGGGATTTGGGGCTGGTGGCCAAAGGGCAGCCCATGGGATGTCACTGATGCCTTAGGTTTTAACTTTTATATTGTTCCCAACCCTGCCCTGCCCAGTGTCACTCTGCAGTTCCCTGGAGCTCGTTCAGTGCTGTTCTCTCATGCTCACACACACACAACAAAGCCTCTCCAGCTCTCCAAGGACACCCAGACCCTCCTAGGCCCAACAACTGCAAACCACAATCTTGGGGACAGGGGGGCAAGCTTGGGCAAATTCCATCCTTGCCTGGCTTCTGCTTGGGGAATTGATGCTGAGATCCAAGTGGGAAGAACTCGGGAGCTGTCCTTGTCCATGTTGGGATGCACTGAGGCAGGAGCCTCTGGAGCCCAGAGTGTACCTCTGAAGGCCTTTCCAATCAATCCCTGCTTTATTCCTTTATTCCTGCCTGCTCTCTGTTTCTAGGGAGCCATTTAAGGCACCACCACCACAGTTTGCTTGGAGCTGCAGATCCAGCCTGGATAACAGCAGCCTTTTTCCCAACTGAGGCTGTTCAGCACCTGCAAAAAGGTTCAGTGATGACAAATTGGTGTTTTCTCTCAGGAAAGCTCCTCTGCCCCACAGCCAAAGGCTACTTATCAAAGCAGCACCAAGTGTGATCCCCCCCGTGCAAAGCTGGCCTGGAGCTCTTTGAGAAACACAGCTCCAGAGGCCATGGAAATGCCAGGGGAGCGCTGAGCTGATCCGATTGTGTCCTGTGTTCCTCCTGGGATACATCTCCGGGAAGACAGGCAGATATCAAACATTCATCACAGGCACTTTTAACATCACACCTTTAACAGCTGACGCTGCTGCGGCAAAACAGTTTTTGATCACTCGAGCATAATGTCACTGCAATCATTGCCTGGAATGTAATTTTGCCTTAAAAAAACACAGGGAAGGAGGATGAAAAATGGGACTCAAAGGTCTCCGTGCTTCCGAAAAGCTGGCTCTGAAGTTTGGCTGTAAGCATCAGATCTCAGCAAATTCAGTAAACTCCCCCCTTCCCCCCCACCCCCCCACCTGTATTTGGACATTTTCCTCTTTCTTAATGATATTCCATCAATTGCATAACTCCGTGGATCCCTGGGATCAGCACTGGGGAGTTCAGCTTCATTATCAGTGCAGTTATTGTCCTTTGGAGACAGAGCTGACGGCCATTTGTCTTCTTCAATCCAATTAACAGCAGCCCTCTCTGGATGCCACGTCGGTGGCACTCGGTGGCACCCCGGGACACCCCCTCCTCCACCAGGACGTGACCCCCATCTCCTCAGACGAGCTCTGCCTCCCCTCTTGCCAGCTCTCTGCTGTACATTTTAGCAGCACGTCAGGAAATGGCACAGTAAATTACCCAAGAATTAAACCGGGCAGGGCGAGAGCCAAGAAAAATCCATTTATCGATGGCCATTCCCACTCTGAAGTGCTTGAGGAGGTTGACAAGGCAGGAACATATCTTCCCTGACCAGCCAAGAAGACTGTTCCCAAGAAGGACAAGGTCACACCTTCCTGCAGAAGATGAAGGTCAGGGACAGACTGAGGGAAGAGTTTCAACATTTTCAAAGAGAGCTGCTCCAGAACATCAGCTGTGACTTTGTGGCACAGCCATGGATCCTGTATTTCCCCTTATCCCAGGCCCTCTGTGACATTCCAGCATGGCAATAACCCCCTGGCATCTGCAGAGGTGTGATGCTTGGGGGCATGGGTTAGTGGTGTTAATGGATGGACCCCAGCCCTAATGATTCCATGTAGCTCTCCAGCAGTTCTCCATGGAGAGCAGAGGGTGGAGGGCAGCCCACTGCCATGGATAAGGCCCTCTCTGTCCCTGGCATGTGGCGATTTTAATGGAAAGCATTAATTGCTGGTAAATCTTCCTGGCAGCAGTTGGACCTGACAAATGCCTTTTTAGAACAACTCTTCCACTGAGGGGGGATTGGCTGATAATTCAGGGGTGTAAAGAGGGGCAAGAAATTGGGGGAGTCTCCTGCCCAGCCAGAGCCTGCAGGCTTTCCAGGAGAAGAGCTAGAAGTGCAGGCAGAAAAGGTGGCTGTGAGCTGAGGAACTGTATCCATGCGGGACTGAGTCTCTCCTCGGAAGTCTGTCCATGCCTCCAGGAGGTGCCCACCCAGCTGGTCTGGCTGGAGCCCCCCACTGATGACACCAGCACCCCGTGGTCAGCCTCCCCAAGGTGTGTTCCTGAAAGGATCCAGCAAAATCCGGTGTTTGGATTGCCGACGTGTCCTTCTGCTTTAACGACAGCGAAATCCATGCCCGTGCCCCTGGCGCAGGCCCAGCCCCGCCGTGAGCAGCAGTGATGGGATCGCTGGGATGTAACAAGATTTATCACCTGCTCCAGGAGAGTGATTGCCTGCTCGGTGTCCTCAGTAAATAATGTTCTGCTGGCATCATCTGGGACATCATTAACCCAGGAGACAGCGGCACCATTTAACCTCCAGCGGGCTCGTGCCGCTCCCCCGGCTGCCCGACGTGTCTGGGGACTCAGAGAGTCCTTCCAGGGACAAGGTGAGGCTGGGCTGCCAAAATCCACACAGGGGAAGGAGAAACACGCTTTGGTACCATGCAGAAGGTGATGCTGTGCTGAGGAGAACCTCTGAGCAGCTAAGAGAATCACAGAATCAGGGAATCACAGAATCGGGGAATCACAGAATCACAGAATCACAGAATCAGGGAATCACAGAATCGGGGAATCACAGAATCACAGAATCATGGAATCATGGAATCACAGAATCACAGAATCAGGGAATCACAGAATCGGGGAATCACAGAATCACAGAATCATAGAATCA
>VZTN01021371.1:425734-560531 GCA_013400515.1 Erpornis zantholeuca | reverse complement strand
TGGTGTAGCTCAAGGCTGTGTCCTCTTGTCCTGGCCCTGTTCCCTGGGAGCAGAGCCTGACCTCCCCCCAGCTGCCCCCTCCTTTCAGGGAGTTGCAGAGGGTGATCAGGTCTCCCCTGAGCCTCCTCTTCTCCAGGATACACAGCCCCAGCTCCCTCAATTGTTCTTCGTAGGGCTTGTGTTCCAAGCTCTCCACCAGCCCTGTTGCCCTCCTCTGGATGCTCTGGAGCATCTCCATATCATCCTTCCTGAACTGAGGGGCCCAGAACTGGACACAGCACTCGAGGTCCTCGAGGACTCGTCCAGTCCTGCCTCCTTACTCTGCTTCACAACTCCTGACTGCTCCTTCGCCATGTCTGTGCCTGAAACGTTGGATTTATTAATGCATTTTTAATTAGCAAACTCATTCTCCAGGGGAAGGTGTCTTGCATCTTAATGACCTTTGCTTTGAACCTTTGCCAGAGAGAGTTTTATACCACAAACCTCAAGCTACAACCAAGTTTCCTGACCCTCAACTCACATGCTGAGCAGCCAGGGGAGGAATTTGCTCCGTGTATGCAATCCCAAGTTAGTCCAAGTTGGTGCTGGAAGTTCCAACAAGCAAGGCCCAGAAAACCCACAATTTCTAACTGTGCACAGTTAGAGAAGAGCTGCAGGAAAGGCTGGTTGGAGCTCAGCAGTGGGGTTTGGGCGGTCCCAGGAGATGGGGAGAGGTTTGAGCACATGTCCTAAGTGTGTGGGGACAGCCAGGAGCCAGCCTGACTGCTCCCCCCAGCCCTCTGCTTCTCAGGGACACAGTTACTGCTCCTTGGAGCCTCGTTCAGGCCGGGTCATGACCCAGTTACTCACCGAGTTTGCCTCTTTGCAAGCCCCACTTTCCCAAATCAGCTCCTAGCATCAGGGGCCAGCAGAAAGCCCTGCTTTTTCCTAGGAGTTTGTGACATTTTAATCAACTCTTCTGGATAGAGTTACACAATTAAATGCTGTGCTGTTCCCTTCAGATGTCCCCAGGCATTTCATGGTTCCAACACGGCCTCGGTGTTCTCTGTACTCCTCCAGCCCCAGATTTCCTTTCTAACCAGCCGTGACAATTGAGATGTTCCAAGTGATCAGTGCTGCAGGAGCCCACCGTCCCCAGCCCCGGCTCTGAATCCATTTCCCACCTCTGGGAGGAGCAGGAGTTGAACCCATTTCCTCCTCTCCCGTGCTTTGGGAAGGGTGGGGGAACTGTTGACAGCTTGGTAGTTTATTTCCACACAGCTCCATGGATCCAGACCTTCCAGAGGCGTTCCGCAGCGCCAGCTGTTCCTGGGTTTTCTGCCTGCTCTGTCACACAAGCTGTTAGTGATGCCATTTGTCTCCATCCTCCTCTGAAACCACATCCCAGCGGCACACGAGCCCCAACAGCAGCTCCTTCCCTGCCCTCTCCCACGCTGGAAGGGAATGACACGGTCTCCAGAGGAGCAGGACCTGGCATGGAAATCCCTTCCTGGTGGAGAGCGGCAGATGCTGAGTGTTCCTGCAGCTCCTGCGTGTGCAGGAGGTATTTAAGCTCCACTGAGTGTCCTGATGAACATCCCATCCTCAGCTCCTCGGGCTCGCCGTGCGGAGGCAGCGGCGTGTGCGTGGCTCGTGGACGTGCATTAATCCTTTCTGACTTCCCCACTCACCCACATCCCCATCCCTCTTCTCCAGGCAGCAGCAAATGTGAGCTCACCTGGCTCCAAGGTGCTCCCCTTGCCATTCCCCAGCTCCGGGTCCCCCTCCAGCCTCCCTGGTAGTCAGTAATTCCTCCTTGTGATGCTGGGATCGCTCCACTGCCTTAAGCTGTGCTTTAAGGGCTTGGGAAGCAGCTTAGGCACTGCTGCATGACTCGATTGTCCTCCTCAGTGTTCCCCTCTCAGAGGAGAAGCCTGAGCCTGGCCCTGACCTCTAGCAGGTCCCTCACTGGGTCCTGCAGCACTGCAGGTCTTCTGAGGCAAAGAGCACAGGGTTAGGACCTGGGGACAGCTGGAGCTGTATCAGGAAGGGTTGGATCTCAAGGAAAGGTTCTTCCCCCAGAGGGTGCTGGGCACTGCCCAGGCTCCCCAGGGAATGGGCACGGCCCCGAGGCTGCCAGAGCTCCAGGAGTGTTTGGGCAGCACTGCCAGGGATGCCCAGGGTGAGGTTGTTGGGGTGTCTGGGCAGGGCCAGGGGTGGGACTGGGTGATCCTTGGGGTCCCTTCCAGCTCAGGATATTCTGTGATTCTATGGATAAAAGTCGATTTCAGAAGCATTTTCCCTCCCTTCTTCCTTTAGGCATGGGGGAGCAATTGCCTGACACAGCTGAGTTTCCTGGGATTTCCCAATCCCTTATCAGTCACGTCACTCTCCACCTTGTCCTCTGCAGCATCCCTGGAAGTGGCACCAGGTGCCCTGCAGACCCCAGCCTCAGGACAGGGCTCAGAGACACTTTCCATCTCCCTGTCCTGCCTGGACAGCATGTACTGCAGAGGCAGCACTCCCAGGCCTCCGAGAAGGAGCCATTTGTTATGCCCCCTCTCCCTTAGCACAGTCCCTGCTCTCCTGCATCCCCAAATGCCAATATCCTGTGGCTTTTCTGATCCAATTTATCACTGGGCTGTTTCCCCCAGTCAGCAGATGCCCTGTGCTCAGGTTCCTGACAGATCGATTGATGCTGAGGCCTCTGAGGTGCCACTTGCCAGGTCCCTGAGCTCCAATCCCACTCCTGTCTCAGCGAGATGTGGGAAGGGGAGGGCAAAGCCCAGAGGGACAGCGAGGGGCAGCTGATCCCTGTGAGGGCTGCTGGGCTGGGACAAGGGCTGGGAGGGGTGTCAGGGCAGCATTCCTGAGCTCAGCATTCCTTAGGAGCTGCTCAGTTTGGCACCACAGCGCCTGCCCTCCTGCTCTGCCCAGCTGTTGGGATGGAGTGGATTCCCATTTCGAACTGGGGCAGGAGCTCTGCCCCTCCATCCCACAGCTCCCCCAGCTAGTCCCACTGCAGCCTGGCCATGATTCCACCCTCAGCACTGTGTCCCCATGCCACAGGCCATGGGAAATCCATGTAGGAATTGCAGGAGGTGGAGTCAAGGCCTTCCTGCCTCTCCGTGCCAAGAGGGAGGCTCAGGGTGAAGCATTTCAGTGAGAGGAAAGCTCATCTTTGCTGCACCCTTACTCCACTCTGGAAGGGGAAAGGTGCCCAGTGAGCCCAGGGGAACCAGTGAGCTCCCCACCAGTGACTGCCTGGAGCACCTGATGGGGTTACTGGCATTGAACCACCCAAACAAATGTTGGGGACAATTGGCTCTTTCCCCTCTTCTCTTGGGAGAGGACACAGCACTGTGGCAGGCATTCCTGAGGAGGAAAATACCTGGGGTCACAACCCAGCAGTTTCCACACCTGGGGTCCTCAATGGATTTCTTCCCACCCTGCACACACAGAGTTGGTCCCAGCTCTGTTTTCTCAACCCACAAGAGCCTTCACTGAATCCTCAATTAGGCACAAAACCTCTTAAGGAGTGAGACAAAGCTCCCAGAAGTGGTTTTATGGCTTCCAAGACACAAAGCTCTCCTCCTCCAAAGCACTCTCCTGGCAAACACTCCTTCCCCAGCTTTCCAAGTGCATTTTCAAATCAAAGCTGCAGCTGTGAGAGGTGACCTGGACATCAGACTGGCCTCCTGCCCCACTTTGCTGCTCTGCTTGGAGAAGGAAAGGGAATCAAAAGGAAGTTTCTATTGGTGTTCCCTCTCCCATAGTGAAAATCTCCTAACTTTTGGGGAGGTGGATGTGTGTAGGGGCAGGATACCTCAGGGGTGGGAGAGATTCCCTCGTCCTTGTCGAGGAGGAGGAAAGAACCAGTATTAGCAAGGTCTCCCATCTTAGTCTCTTGTTTAAGGACAAAACACTCACCTCCAAATGAAAGTATCACCAGGGAAGGGTCAGGAAGGAGACAGAAGTTCAGCATTGTCATTGGGAAGATTGGGACAGACTTCTCCAGCCCCCAGCTGCCACCTCTCAGCAAAACGCTGGGAGATCAAGAGCGTTAGTTATGCACTGTCATGGTGCATTAAATAAAGGTGGCTGCCCCCGAGCCCTCCTTCCTCGAGCCCTTCACCCCGCTCCCCTCGGGAGCATCATTAGAATGGCACAGCAGCCTCGGCCCCCCAGGGTCACGGAACCCAGAGTTGTGAGCTCAGCAGAGTCCGAGCAGCTCTGCGGAGACGCAGCCGAGTGACAGCTGAGGTCCCTGCCCTTTGCATTAGCTGGATTTTAATTTGGAGCCGCGCTCTTCATTACTTCCATCACACCCAGGCTCTGCTGGCTCGGAGCTTTGGAGTGCTGCTGACTCGGGCCAGAGCCTGGTGCTCCGTCCCTGGGGTGCCAGGTCACAGCACTGACACCCAGGCACTGCCTTTTGCCTGTGCAGATCCCAGGGATGTGCTGGGACACGGCTCCTCCACCACAGCTGGCCACGCTCGTGCTCGTGGTGCAGGAAAGGCCTGCTCTCCCTGCGGCAGTGCTGGGAGAGCTGAGCTGCCCATCACACTCAGCACTTCCCTTTCACAGGAATGGGATGTGCCATGGTCACACTGGACACCTGCCTGAGGCATCTAGAGGGGTGTGGGGCAGTGGTGCAGCTCTTGGTGCAGAATTTTCCCCCAGCACTGAGAAGAGACCAGAGCTGGAGCTCTAAACCCACTGGAGGAGAGAAGAAAGGCTCCTCATTGCAGATGGGTCTCTGCTCTGGATCAGCTCTGGAGAAATCCAGAGGGTGGGGCTGGGCACACTCAGGGATGTTCCTCCCATTCCCATTCCCAGCATGAAAAGAGGGACATTAACTGAAGGACAGAGCCAGTGGGACGTGGACAGTGAGTTTGCTACCAGAGGAGTTTCCAGGAGTCAGTTCAGCTTCTGGAAGTTTATAGAACCATGGCAGTAGTACCTAGTAGTACCTAGAACCTATAAGTAGTCCAAGGGCAGAAGTTTCATATTCTGGAAAGCAGCCTCTGGCTACAGGAATGAGCTAGAGAAGCTGGAGTATCCCTGTCTGGCCTGGAGTCCCTGGGCTCAGAGCTATTCCAGCAGCTTCCACCTTCCCAAAGTGACTGGAAAATCTCAGAGGAGCTACTTGGATTGGGAGCAATGTCTTCACTTCCACCTGGAGAAGCTGTGGCTGCCTCTTCCCTGGAAGTGGCCAAGGCCAGGTGGGATGGGGCTTGGAACAACCTGGAAGGTGTCCCCGCCTGTGGCAGGTGGGTAGACCAAGATTGTCCCTTCCTACCAGAACCATTCCATGATTTTATGATGCTTAGCCCCATAAAGTTGGACCTTTCTTCCCAACACTCCCCATCAAAGGGATGCTGGGAGAGAGCTGGAAATTGAGGTATTTTTCAGCAGCTTCTCCCCATGCACTTAAGCAGCTGCTCCCATCTTTCCCTAGGCCTTTTCCAGTCCCTGGGCTGCTCAGCACCACGAAGGAATCACTGCAGTGGGACAAGCCAAACCCTCAGAGGTGCAGCAGGTCTGGGGCTCTGCTTAGCCAAGGAGTCATTTTCCAGTGGGCCAGTGCTGGAGCTGGAAATTCCTTTCTGAAAGGGAATTAAGGAGCCCTGCCTCCAGCTGGGAAGCTGCTGGACAGAACAAACACACACAGCACTGCTCAGATCAGGAGGATGCTGGTAACAGATTTGGACCTCTCCTTCCAGAGAGGTTTATGTAAGAAAGATTTTCTGCTCTCCTTCAATATAAAGTAGGAAGTTTTGAAATGTAATCTTTCCTTGGGAGGAAAAAAAACCTGGTAGTCTGCAGCTCCTGCCACGTCTAGTCCATATATTTACGAAGATCCTTGAGCAGAGACAGAGCAATTTTCTGGGATGAACATTCACGGAACCAAAGGATTAGGAACATTATCAAGCCAAAGGCCACTGCCTTGGATTCCCACTCCTGTGGGGAGCCAGAGGAGACTCAGAAAGGCACAAGAATTGTGAGTCTATGGAGTCAGGCAAAAGACCAGCCAGGAGAGAGCAAAGCAGGGAGCAAGGAGAGCTTGGACAGGGATCCTTGACTGCTGCGGGCGTGGCTCAGGCACTGAAGTATCCACACAAGCCACATGTGGAGAGCTTATCTCAGGAAAGGCCTGCTCTCCCTGCGGCAGTGCTGGGAGAGCTGAGCTGCCCATCACACTCAGCACTTCCCTTTCACAGGAATGGGATGTGCCATGGTCACACTGGACACCTGCCTGAGGCATCTAGAGGGGTGTGGGGCAGTGGTGCAGCTCTTGGTGCAGAATTTTCCCCCAGCACTGAGAAGAGACCAGAGCTGGAGCTCTAAACCCACTGGAGGAGAGAAGAAAGGCTCCTCATTGCAGATGGGTCTCTGCTCTGGATCAGCTCTGGAGAAATCCAGCTTTTCATCAGGACAGAAGCCAAGAAGAGCCTTTGAGGAGCCCTACCAAAACCTTTGGGCCAGCCTGGAGTCCTGCCAAACGGGGAAGACTGCAAAGGGATTAAAATGTAAAATTAGAGCCCAATAAAACCCCAGATGCTCAGCCCAGGCTTGTGCCTTGTGCCAGAGCAGGCACAGGGACACCGAGGCTCAGTTGGTGGCTTGGGGCTCATGCTGCAGCTTCACCCAGGGCTGCTGTGGAGCAAGAGCTCCAGTGCCACTGGGGAACCCCTGCTGGGAGGTGCAGATGTCCCAGGCAAGCCTGGAAGGCCTGGTGCTGCAGGGGGACGGGCAGCGAGGACAGTCCTTGAAGCTCCTTGGAGAGGAGGCTCAGGGAGCTGCTCCGAGCAGAGCCAAACAAGGAATTTGGAGATCAATGGTTCTGTCTGCCGAGAGCAGGCGTGAAAAACAACCTGCTTTAGTAAAACTTGCAGGAACTTTTGGGGGGAAATCAGTTATACTGGAGCTGTTGACAATTAAAGAGCATTCTCCAGCAACTATTTTTCACCCAAATTACTTTTCAGACCCTCCACTCAGGCACGTAAGATGTATGTTCATCAGTAAAGTAAACACACAGATTCCTTCCCCGTCCCACCAAGACTGCAGTTTCTGGACAAACCCCTCAGCCAGGGAAGTGGGAAGCACTTCAGCAGCTCCTGAAATCCCCCAGATAACAAGGAGAATCCTCGCAGCTGGTGTTAACAGGATTGCAGTTGTTTGGTTTAATATGAATGTATTTATGTATTGTTAGTGCAATTTGGCGGAGCTGTTTCCTTGCTTGCAAAAGTCTGGATTTAGCAAATATTGGCTGGTTAACTATGTTGTTCCTTAGCAACCCTAATTGGATTTCAAACGGGAGATTTTGTTTTGGAAATATTACCTGTATCACTTAGCACTGTGAAATAAGTTCCTGCCTTCCTCATGCAGATAAACCCAATCAGCACTCCCCAGTCCACTGGGGCTCTGGCTCGTTTACCCTCTGCGACGGCAGGACCTGACAGATTCCCTCCTCCCCCCTGCCAGGACCTGCAATCTTTTACCAGCACTTGGAATTCCAAGACCAGCACGAGCTGCTGCTGCTGCAGCCTCCAGCTTGACTTGCAGCACAGTGGTGGTCACAGAATCACAGAATCCTTTAGCTTGGAAAAGCCCTTTAAGGTTTTTGAGTAGAATTTATCCCCCAGTGCTGCCAAGGCCACCACTGACCCATGTCCCCAAGTGCCACATGCACATGGCTTTTGGATCCCTCCAAGGATGGGGACCCCACCACTGCCCTGGGCAGCTGTGCCAGGGCTGGACCAAGGGGAAGAAATTCTCCCAACATCCAACCTAAACCTCCCTCATAGGCACAACTTGAGGCTGTTTCCTCTTGTCCTGTGGCTTGTCCCAGCTCAGCTGCTGGGCACATATGTGGGAAGAGACCCCAACTGAGCATGAAGGTGCCAAGCTGCCTCCCATCATCCCAGTGCTTCTGCTGCTGAAACACCAACATACCCCGTGCACCTTTTGGGGACGTGGAAAGTGAGGTGGAGTTTCTCTTCTCCAGGGCCTCTCCCCTCTCGCCATGTCCCACTGGAGTCAGGACAGACAATGGGATGTCCAAAGGTGCAGCTCCAAGCCTCCAGGCAGATGGGGAACAGCCCCTGGAGCAGAGCACAACAGCTCCAGCAGAGTTTTCCATGTGTGCGCAGTGTTTTTTCTGGAAAGCAGCTGCTGTTGTGCCATTTAGTGAGGGTGAAGGGGTAAGCCAAGCATTCAGCCAATTACAGCCTCCAAATCATTGCACAGCCATGGGCCAGTGGCTGCGGGGAGAGCAGGGAATGAGCATTGATCGGAGCCCAGGGCCGTGCTGGCCCCGCTGCTGCCGCTCCGTAGCATGGAGCACTCCTGGTCCTCCCACAGCCCTGCGAGCCACAGAACTCCGGAAGGTGGGCAAAGGGCAGAGTAGGGAGCTCAGTCTGTCGGGATCAGGGATTTGGGGCTGTGCTGCACCAGGCTTCCCATGCAGGAAGGGTTACTGGGGGCACGTGGCTCCTTCCGAGGCGTTCGTCTCCGCAGAGACACGGCAGTGTGGGAGCCGAACGATTAAAGAGCTGCTGGTGTCCTTGTGCAGCACGGAGGGAGGAGAGGCAGTTCCAGGGAAGTGGCAGTCTGCAAAGCAGGCTCTTTATGCTCTGAAGATGGTAATCTGCACTTTCAGGAGGAATGAAGCAGCGTTTTCCCTCAGGGTTTCAGTGTATGGAAGTATGGGAAGAAGTGTGGTCCTGAGCTGTTCACAGGGGCACGGGGCCAGTCCTCCCCCGTGGCAGGGCACTGGCACAGCTGGGCCATGCAAACACAGCTGCTCAGGGACAGGCACCTCCTTCCTTCCTTCCTCCAAACCTTTAAATGGATGCTGGACCCAGATGCAAACTTCCCAACATGGCCAGACTCGGCTGTAAGCACATGGGTTTGGAGGAACCTAACCCCAACTGGATTTTCCCAGTAGGGAAAAACTGCTGGGAGTTTCGTGGAGCAAACTCTTCACCAGCTAAACAAATGCCATCTGAGCCAGATGAGTTTATCCTTAATAAACAGAGTTCCTTATATTTCGGGAAAATTTAGAAATAAAGGAGTAGGGGGCTCATTTAATAGGAAACTCCATAGAATCATAAGATTATGGAATGATTTGGGTTGGAATGGAACCTAAAGCTCATCTCATTCCACCCCCTGCCATGGGCAGGGATACCTTCCAGTATTGCAGGTTGCTCCAAGCCCTGTCCATCCTGGCCCTGGACACCTTCCCCTTCCAGTTTCTTCTGTTTCTCATGAAGGGAATATATTCCATCCTGACGGGAGTGACCAAAGAACACAGACAATTATTTAGCTTGGAAAAGACCTCCACAGCCATGAAATCCCCAGCAGTGCCAAGGCCACCACTAACCCACGTCCCCAAGTGCCACATCCACACAGCTTTTAACCCCCTCCCTCCAGGGACAGGGACTCCACCACTGCCCTGGGCAGCCCTTCCCACCCTTTCCAGGAAGGAATTTTTCCTAATACCCAATCCAGTTTATTTTCACAATGGTTTGGAGGTTTCCAGTCTGTTGCTAGCCCTAGTTTAGGTTGGCAGATCAAGCATGGGAAATGAGATACAGATTTTCTGGACAAAAAGAGTTTTTGTTTCACCTCATGGTAACTCTACACACCCTTGAGATGAATCCAGGAGACGACAGCACCTTCCTCATTTTGCTTGGGATACTCCTCCACAACAAAAGGGACCTCTCCAGGAGTTTGGGTGAGAAACTCAAAAGCAGGAGGAGATAAATGAAAGGAGAAAGAAAATCATCTCCAGCGAGCCCTCTCACTGTGTGCCAGGCCAGGAAAATGCCATGGATGCTTCCCTGGTGTTGGAAGGCAGTCTGGTGGTGACCGTGCTGTACCCAGGGGTGGTTCCCTTCAGGTGGAGACAGGCAGGGAAAGGCAGCGCTATCCTGCTGAAAATTCAAATGAAAGTAGATTTATTTTGTCTTTGCTCCAGATCTCAGGGGAGGGTGTTGACTTACATGTTGGAAAAGCAATCCCTGCAAACAGCAGCTCGGAATTGTTGTATTAAACCTGCCACCTCCCGCCAAAGCCCTCGAGCAAACAAAAACCTGGTGGAAGCTGCTGATTTCTTCTCAGCTCAACCCCCAGCCTGTTTGTCAGGTTCCAGATGTGTTTTACAGCAGTTGAGAGGTTGGGGTTTTTTTTTTTTTTGTTATTGTTGCTGGCTGATTTTAGCAAACCAAATGTTGAAGAAGAGCAGCTCAGGAAGTGAAAACATTTCTCCGATAAAACTCAGGGTTGAAATGAAAATTGTCATTTCAAGCAGGATTAAGCTACAATTATCCGGCATCTCTTTTAACTGAGAATTAAAGAGTGCTGAATAGAAATGTTGTTGTGTTCTGTTTGAACACCCACAGCCCAGAGAACATCCTTTATCTTGAGACTCAGTAGTTTTCCCTTTTATTATTACCTGCAAACCTGTGCTTGGTTACAGCGGAGGCTTTGCATGGGGTGATATCTGCCAGTCGATCTTCCTCTGCAAGGCTCAGCCTACCTAGACAGGGACTATTTTAAGCTCTTCAAATGATATGAAAAATCAAATGTGAAGAGAAAAAGCGAGGCTCTGTGCTGCCTTTACAGCCCCTGAAATCAGCATTCAGCTCGGCTCCTGAATGACCCTGGTCGGCAACAATTCTGCATATTCCCCCAATTAAACAACATTTGAACTTGTGTTAATGGCAACAGAACAATTATCTGAACAGCCATCCACGGGGTAAGCAGCCTGCATCAGCAAGAGTCAAGCCTGGTGCAAATAAAGGCTTAGCCTTGCAGAGGAAAGCCAGGGAAATCTTAAGTGAGAGGAATAAAGATTCTTTACTTTACTCCATAAAATTGTCGTGTGAACAATATATTGAACGTCAGGAGCAAGTGTCTGCTGAGATTTGGTTGCTTAATTGTAAACCTTGCTGATTATTTCCACTTAAAAACCAAATCTTTAGTGTTCTGAAGCTGGAGAGAGGCATTTGCCCAGTCCTGGTGTCAGAAATATTCTTATAGCGCTGGAGCTTTGTGTGGGAAATGCAGAAGCAGCACAACAGAGTTTCACAGTGTGGGAGTTTAGGGGAGGCTTTAAGGGTCTGAATTTATGAAAGAGAGATCCTTATATTTTGGGAAAATTTAGAAATCAAGGAGAGGGGAGCTTAGTTAATAAGAAATTCCACAGAATTATAAAATCATGGAATGGTTTGGGTTGGAGGGGACATTAAAGCTCACCTTGTTTTATCCTGTGCCATGGACAGGGACACCTTCCACTATCCCAGGTTGCTCCAAGCCTTGTCCAACCTGGCCTTGGACACTTCCCCTTCCAGTTTCTTCTGTTTCTCATGAATGAATTTATTCCATCCTGATGGGAGGAGCCAGAAAAGAACTTTTGATCAGATCTGCTGCATTAGGAAATTGCCCAGAGCAGCTGTGGCTGCCCCTGGATCCCTGGCAGTGCCCAAGGCCAGGCTGGATGGGGCTGAGAGCAACCTGGAATGGTGGAAGGTGTCCCTGCCCATGGCAGGGGGTGGGATGGATGATCTTTAATTACCCTTCCAAGATCCCTTCTGACCCAATTCTATGATTCTATAGAAATTGTGCTGGTGGAGAGACCCTGCAGCTCCTTCTGGATGGGAGAGCAGCAGCAGGTCTGGGAGGATTCTGGTGTTGTGTTCACACAGCATCACCTACCTGGCCTCACCCAGAGGGGCTTTTCCTCCCATATCTCTCCCCTTTTCTCCTAATAAAGCTGCTCGCTCATTCCCAGCTGAAAGAAGACATAATAAAAATGATGGCAGGAAATTGCAGGCAAGCTGGGGTTAAGAGAGACAATAACAAAACTGCTTTTGCAGGGTAATCTCTGAGCCTTTGGTAGCTCATGCTAAAGAGGGCTTTGAAATCAGCAAGAGAATTAAAAATATTGAGATCAGCTAAAACACTCCTATCCTTTGCACATCAAAGAGGATACCCACAGGGACAGATTTGCTGCCATGGAATAATTTCTATCACTTTTTACAAGAAAAATGAGAGCGTTTGGTGCTTCTCCCCCCTTCCTTTAGCACGTACCCACTGTACAGGGGGAAATTACCTTTCTGTGCTCCCTAAAAAATCTCCTCCTGATGTGAAGAGCAGCGTGGGGGAGAACAGGTCTGCAATCCATTAGCCATGGCAGAGAGCTGGTGGAAAGGGAGAAGGAGGAATTGGCCTCCCAAATCAGCTGACAAGGCTTACAGCCCAGTTTAGCCCAGAGGTAGCCCAGGGTCCTCCAGCTGGGTCCAAACCCAACCCTATTGCCCACTGGTGGGTTTGCAGTCTGTGCTGGTGTAACATAGCCAGGCACAGGGCGGGTGAGCTTCCTCCCAGAAAGCTCATTCCCAAAGAAAAACAGGGCTGAATCCAAGGAAAATCTGCCCCGAGCGCTGCTGTGGGGATTTAGGTTTGATGGAGCATGAAAAGCATCACAAACCTCAGCAGCAGGTCCGGCTGGGAGCCTGGCTACCCTCACTTGAGCTTGGAAGAAAGCTTTTTGGGGGTTCTCTGCATCTCCCTGAAAGCCAGGATGGAAAATTTGCACATGCAGGATTGGAGCAGGTCTGTGTGAATGGTCCTGGGCTGGTCCATATGCCTGGACTGTATTAATAAACTGAATAAAATGAAATATAATTCTGCCATAGGCAAAGCATTCCCTCTCTTGCCCCTGACCTGCTGGAATATCTTCTGCTTTTCCACTTTAAAAACCTGTTTTTACAGCAAATTCTGGCTGAAAACCAGGCTTTGTTCCAGGGAAAGGTGATTTGCCAGGCCCACCCCTGGGAGGATTGGGAGATTCGGGGTGCAGGGCACCGTGAAAGTGCAGAAATTCTCCAAATCCTGTGTCAGGAAGCTGGCTGGAAGCACTCAGCTTGGCTGCTCTCCACCAGCCCTTCCCTAATGCATGACTTCACCCTCGTGTTTTCTCCTCTTCTTTCCTGCCCTGCTTCTCATCTCCTGCCTTTTGGAGTTGGGGTCTGCCGGCTCTGGCTCGGCACGGGGGGCAGCGAGCCCCGAATTGGGCACAGCCCGCAGGGCAGCACGCCAGCCAGATGTGGCTGCTGGCTCACAGGAGCCCCTGTGGCTCCGAGGGCCCTGCAGGGATCCTCCAGCACGTGCTTTATCCATGTAAAAGAGCAAGGCAAGGCCGGGGCCGTGCTCTGATAGAAACCAGAGAGCCTCTGGATATCCGCTGCGATCCAGGCTCAGGAACGTGTCGCCTCTGCATGGCACAGCTATCCCCATTCCCGGGGTATCCCTGCTCCTGTGAATAACTCCAGCTGGGTTAAAAATGAGCTGTGAGGCCCAAGGCAGCACGTTCCTGCCTGCCCTGGCCTGTCCAGCCCCGGCGAAGCCGCGCTGCTGTGGGTGGGATGGAAGAAGTGGGACTGTGTGTGGGCTGAGAGGGGCTGGGCTCTGAAGGTGGGGTCCACACTGCAGAAACCCAGAGTTCTTTAGGATGGAGAAGACTTCCAGGATCGTCAATCCAACCATTTCCCAGCACTGCCTGGGCCGTCACTGACCCGTGTCCCCAAGTGCCACATCCACATGGCTTTAAATCCCTCCAGGGATGGGGATCCAGCACTGCCCTGGGCACTTCCAATGCTTGACAATCCTTCTCATGAAGGAATTATCCCTGATACCCAATCTAAGCCTCCCCTGGCCCAGCCTGAGGCTGTTCCCTCTCCTCCTGTCCCTGTTCCCTGCCGAGCAGAGCCTGACCTCCCCTGGCTGCCCCCTCCTGTCAGGGACTTGTGCAGAGCCACAAGATTCCCCCTGAGCCTCCTTTTCTCCAGGCTGAGCCTCCCCTCAGCTCCCTCAGCCTCTCCTGGTGCTCCAGCCCCTTCCCCTGCTCTGTTCCCTTCTCTGGACATGCTCCAGCCCCTCCATGTCCTTGCTGTGAGGGCCCAGAGCTGACCCCAGGGCTGGAGTTGCCTCAGCAGTGCAAGCACAGGGGGATAATCCATTGTGACCTGCTGGTCCCACTGTGGCTGGTACAAGCCAGGATGCTCTTGGAGGTGCCCTTGGCCAGTTGGGCACACGCTGGCTTGAACTTGTCCTCAGAGCACACAGACAGGGCTTGGGAAGCTGGGGCTGTGCCCTTCACACTTGGAAGGGGAGGTGGGGTGGGTCCTGCTCGACGCCTCCATGAACAAGCTTCATTCCCATCAAAGTCTGGCCCAAAGTGGTTCAAAGGCACTTTGTCAAGGCAAGAGGTGGGGAGGGAACAAAGCTGGACCCGTGGTGGACTCCTTGGTCTTTTGGACATGCTCCTGCTGCCCACAAGGGCAAGCATCTCTGACCAGGAATGTCCTGGCTTGCTGCAAAGTCCCCACTCGGAACCAGGAGTGAGCCCAAGCAGGGCTGGAGCTGTCCGGGCTCTGCCCACCCTGCCAAGCCCCTCGAGGACGCAGGAAGGAGTCAGGTGCACACAGGGACACACCTGGCTTCTTCCCAGCTCTCAGAAGAGAAATGGCCAAGCCCTGTTTCTCCCCCCATCCTTCTGCTTTTTTCGTTCTACCTGTCCTCCCCCTCCACCCCTCGCAGAGCACTGCTGCCACTTCTGTTTTACTGTCCCCAGAGACACCAATTCTGCAGCCATCACGGCCGGAGACGCTAATTAAATTGTTCGAAAATCCAATAAAAATGCTTTATGAGAGTGTCTGTCATTGGCAAAGGTTTAGGGAAGAAAATTAGGCTCTTCCAAAAGCAAAGTGAAAAAAAAAAAGAGTCCATCCTCCCTCATTAAACCCACGATGTATTTCACTGTAAATGGTTGCTGGGTGCTACAAATTGCAACTGGTGCAGTGGGAGCAGTTTCCCAGTGCAGGGCTGGTGGGGAGGGCTGGGGACATTTCTTGGTGATGTTGAGGTGTTTTCTCCTGTCCCTGCTCTGAATGACACCTTGGGCTCAGGCACAGGCTGGGCTGGACAAACCAGACCCCTTTATAGATTTTCTCATTCCCCAGCCAGCGCCAGAGAGGATCAGTAATGCAACTAATTAAGAGGATTAAAAGCCATATTTTTTATTTATTTTTTGATGACAGAAGCGCTGCCAGGTCCTGTGGCTGTGATCAAGGTCCCCATGCTGTCCTTGTCCCAGACAGCTCAGGGGCTGATTCATACAGGGGATTATCCTCCTGTGCATTAGTGATGTGCAGCAAGAGGCCAAGGTCCCCTGTAGGTGTTCCCAACTCCCAGGAATGCCATGTTCTACCTCATTTTCTACCCCTTGTGCCCCAGAGGATGCACAGATATCCACAGAGGGGGGAAGAGTGTCTGTGCTCACTCTCTGGACCTTGGCATTTGCTGGAAACACTGACAAGTGGAATTGGCTGGCTTGGGAGAGGGATGGCTGGGCCACTCTGGGAAGGCTTAAAAATCCCAAATACCACAAGGCTTATGATGTAAACACTCCAAGCAGACCAAATGCTCTCTAATTTCTCTTAGCTGTGCAAACAGCAGAGAGGAGAAGAACTGTCAGGGAGCACATTTCCCACCCAGAGCAGGGAGCGCTGAGAGCACGGGACCTGTTGGCAGCGTGGAGGCAAAAGCACCGAGCCAGACCCCGAGGTGGAGGTTTCTGCTCCTGTTTTGCTGCTCGTGCTGGTGGAATGGCATCTCCAGAGGGGAAACGTCCCAGAAAGAGCCAGGGCTTCCCATGGGCCCTGTCAATTCAACAGATGAAAGCCAAACGAAGGGGGTCCAGCCCTCGGGCTCTCTGGTCACCTCATCCCAGCAGAAGGTGGGATTCTGACTGCGGGGAGAGAGACACACTCCACACATCCTCACTTCATCTCACCGGGGTTTCAGCTTGCTTCCTGCAGGAATTTGGATGCGGGGTCACCCCTCTGAATCCCCTGGGAATAGCTGCTGAAATCAAGCTGCCTGCTGAAGCCCTTTTGTTCAGCGAGGCTCCTGCTAGGAGAGGCTCTGCTCTTATTTCAAAGACTCAGCAATTTGGATCGGTTTAACCTTTTCAGGGTTTCCTGAGCACAATAGCACAGATGAGCTTTAAAGCCTCTTCAAGAGCACAGGTTGAAGCTGGAGACTTGGGGGGAGGGAGAAGAAGCCACGTCAAGCCAAAGGAGCCGATACTGTCACTGCCAGACGTGATTTGCCTGCCAACCCCCCCGGGAGGCACACAGAGATGGGTTTGCTGTGAGAATCAGGGCGTGGGTTTGCTGCATGTCCTTGTCCTGAGCAGAGGCTGCTCCAGTGGGCTCCAGGAACCACGGAATTCCACCCAAAGCCACGTGAGAGCCGGGAGATGGGCGAGCAGGTTCATTCAGGTCAATGAACCAACAGGAGCATCCATCAACAGCACAGCCCCCAGCCCCCATCAGTCCATCCGCTGGCCTGTCCCACCACCCTGATGTCCCCTCGATGTCCCCTCCCACAGACCCAGCTCCCAGCTTTGCCCCAAGGCTGATCTGCCACAGCTCCCCCCAGGTGTACCCCAGCTCTCCTGGGTGCAGTGTGGGGCTGGACAGAGCCCGGGGAGCAGGGCCTGGGCGGTGGCTCCTGGAGCAGGGCAGCGTTCCTCTGATGCTGGAACAACAAAGGTGGGTGCGGGAGGGAAAGGTGATCAGGATGCTGGGAACAGCAAGATGCCTTTCAAATAGAGCAGCGAGAGCTTTGAAGATCAATTCCTCCCAAGGAAACAAACTGCTCTTCCCGGAGCTCCTCCAGAGAGAGGAAACCTCCTCGCCCGAAGTTTCTGGAGCTCTGTAAAAGGCCATCCTTGGGAAGGTGTTTGTGCCAGGTTGGATGTGGCTCCCTGGGGAGCCAGGTGGAGGCTTGGGCTGCTCCTGCTGCCCGCTGAGCAAAGGCAGGAGGGAGGGCAGGAATTATGCCCGGGTCACATCCCCCTCCTGGCCCCAAGGTGAAGGGGAAAGCCGCTCCAAGCAATTATTTACAGAGCAGTTGATGAATGTGCTCCCAAGGTGGATGCAATCAGGACTCCTTGCAGAGGGAGGGAAGGGGACTGGAGCTGGGGAGGGAGAAAGGAGGAGACCCCCAGCACCCCAAGGACACGCAGCCACTGCCGGGGTGAGAGCTCAGCTCTCGCAGCAGGATTATTCCATTCCCTGGATTTCCATCATCAGGAAAACCGCAGCTCTTCTGTTTGTGTGGTTTTTAACCAAAGCTCCAATTCTGCATTCTCAGGACTCCTGGAGCTGGGGCTTAGGAAGGAGGAGCAGGAAAGGCTCTCATGAGCTAAATCTTTGTTAATGCTCGCTCACATCACCTCGTTCAGATTCACATCAACGGGATTGGCTTTTTTGGAACAGCTCCTTGAAAAGGGGGGAAAAAAAACCCAAACAACCTTTTTTGTGTCAATGTTTTCTGAGCAAAATATTTTGAGTTTTCTGCTTTGGTTTATTTGTTTTGTGTGAGCTTTCAAATCAGACACAATTAACACAAAAAGGAGTTAGATCTTGTAGTTGTCAGGAAACGCTTCAGTTTTCTCTTTTCATCTGCTAAACACTGATACAGGAAAATAATCTGCCCCTCCCTCCACTGCTTGCTCTCTTTTAAAAACCACCAGCAAGCTTTGAATGGGCCCTGGGAGCTGCCCAGGGAGCTCCCCTCGCCCAGCTCCCCCCATCCTGCACCCACACCTCGGTGGGGACATGGCCAGGTTTACGCTCCCCCAATTGCATTATGTTTGAGTGGTTTATGATTTGGATTTTCATGCAGAGCAGCCTGTTCCAGTGCCTCATAACAAAGACAATTATGCTAAGTTTATTGGATTTGCATTCAGGGCTGATTTG
Organism: Erpornis zantholeuca; assembly: GCA_013400515.1. Classification (NCBI taxonomy): domain Eukaryota; kingdom Metazoa; phylum Chordata; class Aves; order Passeriformes; family Timaliidae; genus Erpornis; species Erpornis zantholeuca. Next base: position 542,712 of record VZTN01021371.1, on the reverse strand, counting down.
TCAGAATTGTATATTGGTTCTGGGAGATGGAAGGGGAGGAAGAGAGGGGGCATTTGCTTTTCATGAGGACAGGAAAAAAAGCCCAATATAAAATTCATTTCTCTGTTTCACAGCCCCTTCTCAGTGCACAAATTCCTTCCTTCCTTCCTTCCTCTCTTCCTTCCTCAAATATGCCATCCTGTAAGAGATCCCAGACGCTGTGCCCACTGCCTGGTGAAGGGCAGGTGTGACCATAGCCAGGCCACCTCCAAGTGCCCTCATACAAAGACATCCCATGGATGCAGTGAGGAGGCTGCTCCAGGATTTCACACCCCACTGCCAGAGCTTCCAACCCTGTGCCAGGCACTGCAAAGACATCACCCTCCTTCCTCCTGGAGCAGAGAGCCCACGATCCTGGAGAACATGCCAGCTTGGCTCCTGTCCTCTTGGGAAGGGCTTGAGGGTGGCTTTGTGTCCCCTGCCAGAAAGGCTCCTCCTCAGAGCACAGCTGAAGCCAGGCAAAATGTCACCTGGCAGGGAGATCATGGATTCAGGGGGATCATGGAATCATGGAATGCTTTAGGTTGGAAGGGGCTTTAAATCTCACCCAGTGCCATCCCCATCCCAGGTGGTTCCAGGCCCCATCCAAGCTGGCCTGGGACCCCTCTCAGATACCCCACCTGCCTCTCCCGTGGAAAACCGCAGTGCTCAGAGGAATGCAGCTCTCTCCTAATTGGATTCCCGAGTCTCCCACAAATCCCCTTTTGCTTCATTTTAAATTTCCCCGTTCCCGGGGCCCCCACCCTCTGTTTGCGCACACCCTGGCTGTGCACTTATGGAGGCCAGCCCCGCGGTCTCCATGGCAACCCGGCCCCTCACAAGGCCCGACGCTCCCGAGGTCACGGCAGCAAGGTGGCAGTGGGAAGAGGGACAGAGCTGGATCCATTCCCTTCATTAAAAAGCTACAAATGGCCACGTATTTTTATGGCCATGTGCATCCTCAAGCTCGTGAAGGTGGCATTAAGATGTTGAGCTGTATCCCGGCACGAAGCAGTTTGGATCTGACCCCTGTCTGAGGACGCCCAGAGGGAGGTGAGGGTGGATGCATGGCAGCTGGGGGACAGGAATGCAGGTTTGTCGAAGGCCTGGGCCCTCGCTGGGGTTGGAGCTGGGGGCTCCAACCCCTGTCCTCTGCCCTGGGGCTTTTCTTCCTTTGGTTCGTCATGTTGGAAAAAATGCAGCAAGAAATCTTCTTCTGCTGTTTCAGAGTTGTTTATTTGTCTTATCAAAACCTCAGAGGGAGAGGCAGCATCCTCCAAGGACACCAGGGCAGAAAGGCAATGGCAGCTAAAAGGCAGCTGCCTTTTATATCTTACTAACAACCATTCAAGAAACAATACATACCTTATTTTCTTTTCAACACCAGTAAACCCTCATCTTATTGATATGTCTTTTCAATGCTAACTTTTTCCACCAACCAACACACCACAGGAACTGGTGTCAGAGGAGAGAGGAAGAGAATGAGGAGAGAGGAGAAGAAGAAAAGGAAAAACCACACCCAAAAATCTCCATCTTGTCCCTATGTAATACATAGAGCAAGATCCTAAAACTACAACTAAACTCTCTGTGGTTCACCAAACAAAAATCTCTTCACCTCTCTGGTGCATTCAGGTTCTCCCAAAAGTGGAGGGAGCTTCTCCAAAAGCCTAGGTCGCTGGCTAGGCCACTTTTGAGGAGCTCTGGGAATATAAAGAAACCACCAGAGGAGCAGGAGAAGCTGTCAGGCTTCCCTGGACTCCGACACAGGTTCTTCCTTGGGATCTCGGATTTACCATCCCAGAATGGTTTGGGTTGGAATGCACCTCAAAGCCCATCTCTTTCTACCCCCTGCCATGGGCAGGGACACCTTCCACTGTCCCAGGGTGCTCCATCCCCTGTCCAACCTGGCCTTGGGCACTGCCAGGGATGAAAATTCCTGTGCAAAACCTCTTTGCAGACTTTCCAAAGGCAGGTGTGCACTCAGTTTTGGCAGATACTTGGGGAATGGGGGTTTTCCTCCCTTTTTTACTGCAGCATCTCAAACATCATCAAACACAGAAGAGAGTTTGGAACAAAAGCACTGGGTTTGCTTTCCTTTTGTTCCTTTAGAAAATGGATCTCTTCCACCTGCACCTGCTCCAGATGTTGTGTGCCTGACTAAGAAGGACTGGTTTAATTGTCTCTTTTTTCTGGGCTCCCTGTTTAAAATCACCCTCTTAATTTATTCTGCCTCTTCCAGCTTCTCAGTGTCTACTCAGAATTGCAAACCATCGATATTTTTTTAGCCTGTCTCATGTTTTTTATTCTAATTGCAAGGTGGAGGACAGCTTTTTTCATGGCTCTTAGGGGGAAAACTCATGCCTACAAAAAATGCAGAAACCTGAGGGAAGAGAAACGATCCACAAAGCCAACAAATGCATCCCAGAACCTGGAAAAGTTTCTCCTCCAGCCTCCCTACACATTCCTGGCATCCTGAAGGATTCCAAGGGCCCAGTTTTCCTGCAGGGCCTTGGGATGGACGTCCCACACCCTGCCAAGGCTCATCACCACTGTGCCCATGTCCTGTCCTGCTGGTCTCCCATGGCCACCACTGACCCCAGACACCCTCCCTGGTGCTCCAAACCCTCTGGAGCAGATGGGATTTGCTGCCTGTGCTTGGGAAGTGAGACAAAACAGCCCGCGAGGCAGGTGGTGGCTTCAGCAGGACCTGCCCAGGAGGGCTGAGAAGAGAGGAGTGAGGGAGCTCCCACAGCGAGCCCCATGCTGGGTGTGATAATCAGTCCTAAACCCAGCCTAACCCTGCCCAGTTAGGCTGTTGTAACTAATCCTGGCTCTTCCTCATCCCTCCACAGGAGCTGTTCTTCACAGGGCCTGGTTTGGCTCAGCCCCAGGCTGGTTTTGCACTCCTTGGATGGTGGGGAGTGTGAAGACACCGCTGAAACCCAGAGCTACTCTGATCCTGAGAGATTCCCCACAGATCTGCGTCCCTGTGCAGCCAAAATTTTAGATATTTCCCTGATTGCTGAAGGCAGGCAGCGAAACACCACAATTCAGATGCCAAGCTTGAACAAAATGAGCTTTAAAAATGTGACTTAAAAAAAACCCAGCAAACCAGTCAGGGCTGCTCTGGTTTGTTTTCTGGTGCCAGAGCATCCAGACTGACTGTGAAAAAGACCCCAGAACTACACCAAACCCTTCCTAAAGACAGACAATCATGGAATTGCTGGAAAAGCCCTCAAGTCCCTCTGTTCCCCAGCACCGCCAAAGCCTCTGCTGACCCTTGTCCCCAAGTGCCACATCCACAGGGCTTCTAAATCCCTCCAGGAGTGGGGACTCCAGCACCTCCCTGAGCAGCCTGTTCTAATTCCTGACCACCCTTTCCAGGAAGGAATTTTCTCTGATATCCCCCCTGAACCTCCCCTGGCCCAGCCTGAGGCTGTTCCCTCTCCTCCTGTCCCTGTTCCCTGGGAGCAGAGCCTGACCCCCCCCCCGGCTGCCCCCTCCTGTCAGGGACTTGTGCAGAGCCACAAGGTCCCCCCTGAGCCTCCTTTTCTCCATGAAACCTTGAGTTTCATGGCTGGGTGTGCAGTGATCACACTTAGAGCATACATCCTGGGACACCCCAAGCAGAGCCAGAGAAGCAAGAGCTGGAGCCAACATCCTTTGCCAGGGCAACACAAGGGATTTTAGGATGTGAAACCAGCATCCATAAATTTGTGGCCATTCCACAGCCAAAACGCCCAGGGGAGTGCACAACTCTCCCTGTAGGGCTCGTGGGAATCACCAAATCATAGAATAATAACCTGAAGGGACACACAAGGATCCACTGCAGCTCCTTTGGGGAGGACAGGACAATCCCCCAAACCCCACTATGTGCCAGAGCTCCTGCTCCTGATGCATTTCCCTTCCCAGCCAGAACACTAGTGAGAAGGAGGCCTTGGAAATGGGACTGAACAGCAGCTCGGGCAAGCTGCAGGCACAGGCTGCAAGGAGGGGTTAAGGGATCCCAGCGAGGGATGTGAGTCAGGAACGGCAGTGGGTGGATCCTGGAGCGGGAATGAGAACCCAGGCCCTGCAGCCCACGGGTGTGGGGGCTGAATGCCTGGAGCTGCCCTCCTTTCCCACAGGATCACCCCCATGGAGCTGCCCTCCTTTCCCACAGGATCACCCCCATGGATCTCCCCTCCTTTCCCACAGGATCACCCCCATGGATCTCCCCTCCTTTCCCACAGGATCACCCCCATGGATCTCCCCTCCTTTCCCACAGGATCACCCCTGTGGATCTCCTCTCCTTTCCCTCAGCATCACCCCCATGGATCTCCCCTCCTTTCCCACAGGATCACCCCCACGGCACCACGCCACCTTCCCCTGCTGCAAACCCCAGGCTGAACTCGGGGGGAGCTCCCTGTTCTGCCACAGCTCTGTCAGCTTTGGTTCTACCAACTACCAGCACCTGAAGGTTCTTCCTGTGGGAATTGAGGCTGACAGCTGGTCTGAAGGCCTCAGCATCACAAAAATTGACTTAAAAACAGTCAAAATCAAACCCGTGAAAAACTGCAATCACAATGGAAAGCCATAGTAATAACCAAAAAAATCATCAACAAAAAAAAATTCATTCACAAAAAAAAAGTAAAACATCAAAATTGTACAAAAAACCCCCCTTGCATATAATATATAAGCAATTACTTATATAACTAATTGCATTAGTGTTTAAATAGTCATTATTTTGTAAACAACTCCGTCGTTGTTCACTAAACCACCAATCCTAATAAACCACAGTAATGACAAAAAATAATAAAAATAATAACAAAAAATAATAAAAAAAGCTTTCACAACTTTAAATTACAATAAATATAGTGTGTCCATCTCTACCACCACACTTCCCAGCAGGCCCGAGCGGAGCACTCTGAGTTTTGGGAAAGGACAATGTGATCCAGTTGCACAGGAAAGCTTCAGTGGGAAAAAGCATCTTTTTTCTCTTTCAGCAAATATTCCTGTGGATGTGTGTGGAGCGGGGATTTGGAGGTTCTGCTCCATCCCTCCATCCCCTGGTGAAAGCCAAGAGGCTGCCTCACACAACCCCTGCTCCCAATCCCTGTTCCCACAGCTTGAAGCAGGTGGCACCAGCCCTGAGACGCCACCCAAAGAAAGAACCTGTGGCAAGGAGCCTGGATAAAGACCAGCAGGGATGGGTAGGCAGGGAAGGTAGAAACCTTCTGGGTACTCCAGAGACACCTTGGGCTTGTCTTTAGAAGCTCTGCAGGCGCAGGAGGTGGGAGCAAGGGGAGTGAAAATGTTTTCTAGACATCTGTAAGGTTGCTCAGGCGCTTTTATCCCCTGTGGCCTGGGGCGCTGCTGCTCGGCTCTGGTTCAGAGCAGCTCCTGTTCCCCGAGGCTGGTGCTGGAGCAGCTGAGCAAAACAGCTGCTGGAGAAGTTCTGGGTGCTCTGCCTCTGGCATCCTGCTGAGAATTCCTTCTGCAGAGCTGCTTCCAGCTGCTCGCCCGCATTAACGCAGGGATCCGATGGCTTGGCTCCACGGTTTATTAAACTTTGCCTCTTCGTGACAAGGTGTGAACCTGTGCTCTACAATGATTTTCCAAAGCTTTTACATGCCAGGGAAATTACCAGCCACGGAGCCCTGAACAGCGGGGGAAAGAGCAGGCTTCACATTTGGGATGAGCGTTTGGAGTGGAGCAGATGGACCAGGAATGTGCATGGCAGAACCTAAGGAACCCTGGGACACGGAACTGTCTCCTGGATCATTCTGTGAGTCTAACTCAGCACCTGCTCACACGCTGCCCGAGCCAAGTGCAGCTCCAGAGGCTTTTCCCCGTGAAGACGTGGCCCAAGGTGTTGCTCCAACAGCACTCAGTGGTTCATTTATTTACCTCCACACTCCTTCCTGAGTCAGGCTGCCCTGGTGCTGGCAGGACACTGATGGGACCTCCACACTCCTTCCTGAGTCAGGCTGCCCTGGTGCTGGCAGGACACTGATGGGACCTCCACACTCCTTCCTGAGCCAGGCTGCCCTGGTGCTGGCAGGACCTTGATGAGTGCTGTGATCCACAGGCTTGGCTCGCTCCTGGCGGCTCCCAGGTGGGTGTTGGAGCTATGGGACTGATCTGCCAGTGGCCACCAGCCAGAGCAGTCACTGTGCCATGTCACACCTGCATGTAGGCTCTGTGGGATGCGCAGCCACTGCTCTGAACCAAAAAAACCCCCTTTGCCACATCCTGGGAATGACAGCCAGCACAGCACCCAGCCCCTCTGCCCCCTGCAAGCACCTCCGAGGGGTGTCTGTGCCAGAGCCATACCCGAGCTGGACTCCGGTGATGGATGAGAAAGGAGCAGAGGCAGGAGAGACAAGGAGAAACAAGGTTTTTCAGAGCAAGCAGGGAGGCACACAGCGAATAAAAGCTGTGTTGGAGGTGGAAAATGACTGATTCAGGGCTGATAATGGCATTGAAACACCTGCAACCACCACCTCCTCCTCCTCCTCCTCCTCTGGAGGAGCTGGCTCAGGGAGAGGGCTCTGTGTGGGATGCATAGGTGGGTGGAGAACATGCTCCCTCCATAGGTGTTCACAAGGAGGGATGGCAGAGCTGATGGGAGCTGTCCTGTGTCACCCCTGGGCTGTGGGGGACACACGGGGCCAGGAGGGCCCCTGGGAGTGGCTGAGCATGGATGCTCAGCTGTGTGCTTCCAAGCTGTGCTACATGGAAGGATCCTTCTGGTTTCCCAGTACTCAGAGCTGAGCTCTCTGTTGGGAATCCGAGTCCCAAGATCAATCCATCACTGCTTTGACTTGTTGCTCTCCTCGTTTCTCTGGTCCAGGCCAAGCAGCAGCAAGGAGGTGCCACAGCTTTATCAGCTAAACCCCATGTCCTTTGGTGGAGCGGGAACTCAGCTGTGGGGAGGAGGAAGAGGAGGAGAAGGAGAACGAGGAGAAACTCCTCAGGCTCTGAAACAAGAAGGTGTGAAAACCAGGCACCACATAAACATCACGAGTTTGTTGTGTATTTTCTATTCCACAATAAAACCTACTCAGGCTGGCTCAGCACAATCCAAGGAATGCATCAGCCATGGACTCAAGGTCCTTCCAGTCAGGAAGCAGAGACCTCTCCCACTTCATCTTGCTGATGACTCAGCCAAAACAACCCTGCAAGATCCCTGCTGTGTCATGGGGGACCTTCTTCCTGGCTTTTCCCACACTGCATCAGTTTCATTCCAGTTTGGCAGTAGCAAGGATAGAGCACAGCCCCTGTCCTGACGTGTTCCACGTGGGGCTGGGAGGGTTTGGGTTATCATCCCCACCACAGGCCTAACTCCCTGCTCAGCCATTAGGAGGTAGTTAAGTCAAATGATGGATCCTGGTGACCAAGAAGGGACAAGGAAGGGGGAATGGGAAGCAGTCCATGCTGTGCAGCCCTTGTGGCCACAGTCCTCAAAGAGAGAGCTGTCACCTCTGGAGTCACTGGAGAGAGACTGGCTCAGGATTTCTCTGTGGAAGACTGGACCACCTTCTGGAGCTGCCTCTCTCCAAATACGGGAGCCCAGAAAACCAGGTTTGGCTGGAAGTCTAACTTTAGGGGAAAAGGTAGGTGAGGTGGATCCATCTTCACAGAACCCCAGGCTGCTTTGGGTTGGAAGGGGCTTACAGACCATCTCATTCCATGGGCAGGGAACCTTCCACTATCCCAGGGTGCTCCCAGCCCCTGGAACAGTTCTGTAAAGGTCAGGCAGCTCCTGCAGTGATTTCCTGGGGGATGTGGCACAGGCTGTGTTTTGTGCCGACACTCCCTGAGTAGCATTTGCCATGTGAGTCAGGGGATATTTAGACTGCTCATTTACACAGTGAGCTCTCACAATAACCCTTCCCAACAAAATGCCAGCAGGGAGAGAGGCCAGGAGGAGACAGGTGGCTCCCTGCATCCATCCTGTTGTGCTTCTCGTCATTTCCTCAGTGTTTCATCTGCTCCCCCGGGCCTGAGCTGATTCCTGAGCCCACAGCCCCTGCTTCTATTTCTGTGGAGAAGCGTCTGCAGCTGAGAGCAGAAATGAAAGCTGCTGCTTTGGATGAAATCCTGGGAACACATCCCTGAGACCCCACGGAACTGCTGCATGCCTGACAGGTGACATTCCTCTGCTCTGGGCCACCACAGCCTGCCAGTGTCATTAAACATCTGCAGCTCACAAGGGACCAGCCCGTGACTGGGACAGGGATCACTGCAAGGACAGGAGGGCTCGGAGCAGAGGGGATCAGCCTGACCATATGACCATGTCCATTCAGCCACAATCCACAGGACATTTCCTTGTGACACAAAGACGCTTTTGAAAGTCCACTCCCAACAGACCATACACTTTTCCTTGAGCCTTTGACCTCCTGGAGCTCATTCAGTCCAGTCTCCAGGAAATTATTTGGATTGGAAGAGTTTCGCTGCTGTTCGGGAATTAAAATGAATGAAATGTCAGCAGGTAACTTCTGGGACTTCTGCCTGTTTCTCCACAACTTCTGTTTTTCAGGTTATTCTGGAAACCTCTGCAGAAACGCTGTTCACTCCACGCTCTTCAGCCCCATTTTGCCCCATTTCTGCTCATAACAAGTGCTTTGGCAGCTCCATTTCCTCGGCAGCCTAATCAGATCCACTGGGAACTATAGAGGAGGATTCAAGTGAGGTGAAGTGCTGAGGGTTCAGCTTCCCAAGCAGCTCCTCACAGGACATGTGGAGGAATCTTCTGATGTTCTAGAGCTGGGATGGATATAAATCCCAGGAGCTGCTGACCTTTCAGTGTAACCTCTGAAATGTCCTTTCTCCACAGAGCTAGCTCGGAGAGGTGGGGAGCAGAGGCTGTGGAGGAAGAAGCCAACGTGTATGTGAATGGAAAGGGTTGGCTGTGCACGTGGAGGGTGTGGTGGGTTCAGGGATATCACAGAGGAAGAGAAAAAGGGTTGAAAGAGTCATTCTGGCTGTAATGAGAACCAGCCTGCTCACTACTGTCTGCAGAAGGTGACTCTGGGGAGGCTCACGGGCCAGTCCCCGACATCACAAAATTCATGGAATGGTTTGGGTTGGAAAGAACCTTAAAGATCACCCAGTTCCACCCCCCTGCCATGGACAGGGACACCTTCCAGTAGACCAGAAGGTTCAATGGGAAGAGCTCTGCTGTTTGGGATGAGACTTATGAAGGGGCCCTGCTGTCCCTGTGGTTTGTACCAAGCCAGGATGGCTCCGGAGCAGAGAGCTCTTGTTTGTGGACATCTATCCCAGCTGGTTCCTTCCAGCAAACACCTCTTGGGACACAGCAGGGACACAGGAATGTGTGAAGGTGGCGAAGTTTCAGAGAGGGCCCAGTTTCCCTAAACACCACAGGCTCAGCAATAAACCTGAGAACAATTCCTCCACAGAGCCGGCCTCTCCCAGGCCTCTTGGTGGGATCAGCAGAGATGTCTCTCCTCCATCTCTGGCCACTTGCTCCTGGCTGATGGTGGCCAGCCTGCAGAGGAGCAGATGGGAGAGAAGGAGGCAGAGCCTAAAAATAAAGCTCACGGAAGCAGGATGAGGCATCCGTGCTGCTAATGAGCGGCTGTGCTGTCCTGCAGGGTGGCACGGATCCAGCGGATGCGAGGAAAGCTTGGAGCCCTTCCTGGCGGGATACACCCCAAGCGCGGCAGGAACCCGTGCTGCCCACACGCCGTTCCCACAAGGACCAGCTCTCTCCAGACCTGCTCCACCACCAGCACAGCTCCAGAGAAGCCAGATCCAAGTGCCAGCTGTCTCCAAGATCTTCCTGCCTCCCCACACGGCTGCTGTCAATGTGGGCCAGGCCTTGGCCAAGAGCAGCATCTGCACGAGGGTGAGCTGAGCCAAGCTTTGCTGGCAGAGGGAAGGAGCTACAGTCACACTGGAGCTGCTCAAACACAATCCCTCGGGAACACGAGGAGCCATGACCAACCTCTCCAGATCAGCTAGCAGAACCACGGATCACAGAATGGTTAAGGTTGGAAACAACCACCGCTCCAGCAGGTCATCCCACAGCACATGGATTGCATCCAGATGGTTCTGCAATATCCCCAGTGGGGAGACTCCACACCCTCAGTTCTTCCTCATGTTCAGGTAGAACTTCCTGGGCATCAATTCCTGCCTCTTCCTCTTGCCCCATTGCTGAGCACCACCGAGAAGAGCTTGGATCCAACCTCTGGGCACCCTCCCTTCCGATACTTACTCCCTACAATAAATTAAGACAAGATCTTGCCCCACGGTGAGGGCAGTGTGGGCAGCCTTGTTCTGCGGCACTGTGGTAGGTTCTGCAGGTGGATGAAAGCCTGTCTGTCCCACGGAACAGAATCCAGGGAAAGAGTCCCTCCAGGAAGTCCCTCCAGGAAAGAGTCCCTCCAAATGTGAGGAATGCTCCCTCGATGTGATTTTTGTAACGTGAACACAAGCCTGTGTAGAAACCATGAATAAACAAATGGAAAACAAACCTAAAATCTTCTCCCATGTCAGCTCTCCTGCCTTCCCTTCTCCTGGGGAACGCGTTGGGAAAACAGACCACACAAAGCAGGCACCAGTTGGATTGCTCAAGGCACTACCAGGAGGTGTTCAGATAGAAAGGTGTTGGGAACACCTGGAGCCAACTGGATAATGAAACGCAGCAATAAATCCTGCTTTCTGCCAGCACTCAAAGTCCATGGGGTAAATCCCTGCCTGGAAGCAGCCTGGCTTGCCCAAAGCTCTGGAGGACATGAACCAGGAGGTCACAGCTGGTTGTCCTGTGCCCAGCTCCAGGCAGAAGGTCGACATCCAGCTGGATGATCTGTGCTTCCCTCAGTCCCAGAGGATGCTTTGAGCAGGAGTAAAAGGTCAGGGGGGAGAGAGGAGGACAACAAAGGACAGAAAGGATGGTGTGACACACACCACCTCTTCCTTCCTTTCCCTGCAGCTCATCATCCTTCCACGCTTCCATCCACAAAGGTGGGAAGTACCTAAAGGGAGCTTGTAAGAAGGAACTTTTCACAAGGGCCTGAAGTGACAGGACAAGGGGAATGTCCTTAAGCTGAAGGAGGGAAGGTTTAGATGGGATATTGGGAAGGAATTCCTCGCTGTGAGGGAGGTCAGGCCCTGGCACAGGGTGCCCAGAGAAGCTGTGGCTGCCCCTGGATCCCTGGAAGTGTCCAAGGCCAGGATAGATGGGACTTGGAGAAGTCTGGGACAGTGGAAGGTGTCCCTGCCCTGGGCTTTAAGGTCCCTTCCCACCCAAACCATTCCATGATTCCACGAGGTGCATTTTGCCAGCCACCTCCAGACAAACACCTTGGAGAACAGGCTCATCAAATGTGTTTTGGGGCTGCTCAAAGAACAGATCCCTGTGCCCATCACTTCCTCTTCAGCCCCTCCTGTGCTCCTGCCCCAACTCCACCCAAGAGCACAACACTCTTTGCTGAAATTGAACTGCCCATGGTTCCAGGAGGCTCCCACTGTTCTGGGCATGGAACTCTCCGTTTGTCCACAGCCTGCCAAGCTGGGATGACTCCTGAAAAAACCATCCATTCCTGCTGCCTGCTCTGGGCTCAGCTTGTCGCTGATCCCATTAACAAAAGCGGTGACGCAGCATTTCCAGTGGATGCCAGGAAAACATTCCCTGTGTTGGAAGAACACGAGGCTTTTTGTGCTCTGTACTTGAAAATCAACCGAAATTTAGTTCTCCATGATGAAATTTGCTGTTCTCAAAAAATCCAATTCAGATTGGATTAAAATACGTGTACTTTTTTTATTGCTGCTTCCACGCAGTGGTGTTTGTGAAGGTGCCCTCATTTTTGGTTTTTCCATGACTGATGGGGGTTTCCATGAACTGTGGCAGATCCCTATGGCCCTTGAGGCCATGGGAGCCTATGAGACACCCAGGAAACCACTGGGAGACAAGAAGCAGATCCTGGGCACTAGAAGGGACTACCCCACCATACCCACCATGGTCCCCTGGAATGTCAAGCTGCTGGTGTGGAGGTACCAGGCTCTCCATGTTGGAGCTGGTTTTAGCAAGGAAGTTCTGCTGTCACTGCACCTTCAGCTATGGGTTCAAAATTCCTGGCATGGAAGTGGTGGAACAGAAGAGGATGTTGGATGGGGCTGGGAGCAACCTGGTCTAGTGGAATGTGTCCCTTGCAGGGGGTTTGGAAATAGATGATGTTGAATTTCCCTCCCAGTCCAAGTGGCCATGATGGTAAAGCCACCATCCTAAGCACGCAGGGAGCAGGGAAAGTCATGGGAACTGACAATTTGAGGTCTCCTCAATCTAGGAAATACACTCAGAAAAGAAAGCAAAATTTCCAAAGTGATGATGGGCATGAAAACCTCCCGTCCTTGGAAGTGTCCAAGGCCAGGCTGGATGGGACTTGGAGCAGCCTGGGCTAGTGGAAGGTGTCCTGCCCATGGCAGGGCGTGGAAGTGGATGATTCTTAAGGTTCCTTCCAACCCAACCCATCCCATGAGTACATGATTTCATCATCTCTTCTACGATCAAAGACACACTAAATAACCATGCTGCTTCTTCCAGCCCGATTTTCCTACGGAAAAAACAAAATCCCAATGTCAAAGATGATGGAAAAAGGATCAAACCCTCCCTCATCAAGCCCCTGAGCAGCCCCCCTTGATCAGCAGAACAGGAGGTGTTGATTCCCAGGCAGAGCCAACCTGTGGATCTCTTCCAGCAGCACCCTCTGTACACTCAATATTCCAGCATCTCTGGGTCTCTCCCCATCGGCAGAACTCCTCTCCATGCCTCGCTGCCCCGGATCAGCGAGCGAGAGCTGCTCCCGCCGCAGCTGCGCAGGGTTTTTGGCAGCAGCTCCTTCCCCGTGCCTGCTAACAACACGTCCCCCCCGGAGCGGGCAGCACGCTCCATTTCAGCCCTTCCCCAGCCCCGCCGCTAACGAAGCCCATCCAAGGCGAGGAGTAATTGTGTTTGCAGGTGACAGGGCTGGAAGTGCAGTGCTTGGGAAACACATTCTTGGCAAGCAGTCCCGGCTCGGAGGTGAGGGAGGGCAGCCAATTGCGAAATCCCTGGCAAAAATGTTTGTGTCAGAACAGTGCTGTTCTGCTCGGGCCAGCTGCTGCGGAAAATGCCGGAGGAGCGTGCCTGTGGGAATGCCCCCGGATGGAGAACCGACATCCAGGGCATGGCAAAGCCTCCTGTCACAGCTTCGCTTCCAGCACATCCCCAGGTGGCTGCTGGAGCCACTGCCCTGCTGGGAAAATGGGGCTGAGCAGAGCTTGCCCGGAGATTTGGGGATTTAGGAAGCCCAGCAGGAAGGTGGATGGGTGGTGGTGCCTGAGAAAGGCCACAGTCGGGAGAAACACCTGGATTCCACCTCTGGGCTCCAACCCTGAGGTGTGTGCTGGTGTTACTCTGGTGCAGTGATGAATAAAAGCTCCCAGATTCTGCTCTGGGATACTGCAGTGCTGGGAATGCGCCGCCTTTATCAGGGGGTCGAGCCAGGGGTTTGGTGTCTATTTCTTACCTCGGGAATATGCTCTTTGCACAGGAATACACTGCTGCAAGGACAGGAACACATTCCATGGGACAGGCAGAGACAGCCCTCAGGGATCTTTCCTGAATGGGAAGCAGAGGTAGAAGGTGCTCACGTTTCCATGAAAAAACCCCTCTGGATGAAATTCCTCCAGGGCCCAGACCACAGCAGAGAGGGTGCTGCAGACACTCCAGGCTGGCCTGCACTTCCAACTTGGATTTACCAACTTTTAACAGCACAAAATGGTGCTGGCATTGCCTGGGGCCAGTTGGAGCAGAGATTCCACATGGGAAACACAGAGGTCAGCCCCTTGGAGTGCAGCGTTGAGCACCATGGCTGGAGGAGAGAGGGACACGTACCATTCCTTCCTTCCATGTCTTCTATCCTGCTCTTGGAGACAAGATGTGGATGTGGATTCCCCAGGTTTATTCTCTTGGTTGTGTCTCGCTGGCAGTTCCCAGTTTGCATTTGAGTTAGCGCCTGGTGTTTCATCCCAGTGGGGACTGAGGCTGCTCCTTCTTCCTTCCCCGCATTCCCATTGTTCATCTGCAGCATGCCGCAAGTTTGGCTGGAGTGAGGGCAGGGATGCTGTAACCTCATCCAGGCAGGGAGGTTGTCCTGCGCCCGTTCCGGAGTGCTCTGCACATTTATGGTGCCAGAGAAGTAATAAATAATCACAGTGAGTCATCCAGAAGTGCCCATCGGCGAGGACTCAGATCCCACCGGGAGGAGAAGCTTTCCCTTGGGGCATAACTCTTACACACGAGCTCGTTATCGCAGAACAATTCCCTTCAAGGCTCCGTAGCCTGAACTCCATTAAAATGGATGTTCTGGCGGTGACTGATGAATTTAGAAAGCAAGAGCTGCACTCTGCTTCCAGCTAAACACGATGGAAACCCAGGGTCACTCCCTGGCCTCATTCACGCGGGGCGAGGGCGATTCCGACTGCAGAGCTGTGAAAATCTGCACTGCCGCAAGCACAGGCTCCTCATCGACTTGCCAGGCACCGTTTTGCCCTGAATTCCACCCAAACCAGCGGAGGTTTGCAAGGATCTGAAGGCGGGGTTGGCGCCGAGTGAAAGAAGGGATGTGATTAGAGGGGTAAAGAGGGTAAAACACAGCGGTGTGAGGTTCCCCTGCCTCTCGCCAGATCCATGGGGGAGGAAAAGGGAAAGAGACACTTTTTGTCCCATTTAGTTGCCACTAAATGTTGCACGAGTGAGCGTTAATGAGATTCCAGCGAGCAGACATCCCGAGGAAAAGGCTCTCATTTGATCGCGGGGCTGCTAAAGCTGACCTCGGAAAAACGAGGAATATTTTATTAATTGAGGTCTTCCACGTGTGAAAAAAAGCCTGACTTTCTGGCAAAGGAGACCTTGGAGCCTTCCATCTGCTTTTGTGAGCCCGCTGGGTGAGGGGCAGCAATTAAAAGCACTTTGAGGAGAGGAACAGTGCTTTAAAGAGCTGCGGGGAGCTTGGGAGGGCGGAACGGGGGGAAATGGGGGAGGAAGGGAGCGGCTGTGTCCATCAGTAACGGGGGCTGCTCCCCGTCGGGAGGTGTCACACACCTCGGGAGAGCAGTGCCGAGCAGGGATGCTCCTGGCTGGAGAAGGCAGGATCCCCTCTGGAGCGCCGGGAGCCTCCGGAGGCAGCTGGATTTAGCAGCACTGAAAATGAAGTGTCGCAGGTAATGAGCCAGCGAGACGCTGGTGTAGGACAAGGGAAGGCCAGCACAGGGTGTCCAGAGGCATTTAAGTGCTAATTGTGTTCCTTTTGATTAACAGCTTCCACAGGCAAACCTGTGCTGTTAACATGGTCTTCCCTCTCCGGGAACCTTGTTCCCGTTTGTTTAGCAGGGCTGGCACTTCCAAAGGAGTTTGGCCCCCACAGCCCAGGGTTTCAGAGGAATTTTGGGACAGATCCCGGAGCTGGATGCCCAAAGCTCGCTAGAAATCCAAGTCACAGAGTCCAGCAGTGTCAAACCCTCCTTTACAAATCTCCTGTGGGAGACCACAGCAAGGCCCCAGGGATGCAGCTCCATGCTCTTCCCATGTGTCCGTTCCCAGCTCCACATCAAGGAAGATAGAAGAAGGGAATTTTTACAGTGAGGTGCTGAAGCCCTGGCACAGGGTGCCCAGAGAAGCTGTGGCTGTCCCTGGATCCCTGGAAGTTCCCAAGGCCAGGTTGGACATTGGGGCTTGGAGCAGCCTGGGACAGTGGAATGTGTCTCTGCCCATGGGTGGAACTGGATGGGCTTTAAGGTCCCTTCTGAGACTAATGCAAATGACCTGTTTGTAACTAAAGGGAAGTGCTAGAGGGGTCTACACAACCTTCAGGACATCCCCTTGAGCTTTTCCTGGCCTCTGTGGGGAGGAAGGCAAGGCAGAACCCTGGCTAGAAAAGCAGGAATGGGGCAGCGGGAGCACCAGGCACGTTCCTGGGAGGAGGCTGGAACAGAGAGGGAATGAGGCAGGAGGGAAAATTCAGCCTTCAGTCAGGGCAAATTCACAAAGAAGCTTTTCAGGATCAATAATGAGTTGAGAGGGGACAAGAAGTCAGCAAAGGGCTGCTCTGGAGCCCAAGGAAGGGAGGGCAGGACCTCCCACCGCCTGCAGCAGGTTCTCACAAACTGCACCTGGAGACTCCAGTGTTCCCTGCAAAGCCGTGGTGAGAAAACAGGCATGTCCCAGCCGTGGTTATTGGCCCAATAATCCACATCCCTTTCCAATGGAAAAAAAAATCCTGATCCTCTCTGCTCCTTTCCCTATTAGCCGTGTGCAGAGTTTATAATCCCTGAGCTCAGATGGTGCTGGGGGCCTCACAAGTGGCACTGCCAGGGGATAAGGGATTCCTCCTCACCCCTTCTGAGAGGCCTTAAAAGAAAGGAAAAAAGGGAGTGTCTTGGTTTGAAAAGACAGGTGTCTGCTAAGGAAGGCAGAAACCTCCCTTGGAATGGAAGATGCAACCCCCTTCCCTCCGAATTATTATAATTTTGAAATCAAGGAGCTTTCAGGCAGAGATATGGGAAAGAGGAATAACAGTTCTTTACTAATATTTATATATACACATATATATATAAAACAAGGCAGGAGAAACACTGGTTTAAACTGACAGAGTCAGATACAACCTGGGCCCTGTTAGTCAGGGCAGCAGTGGCAGCCCCATGAGATGGTGGCTGCAGCCCTCCTGAAGTGATGGATGTGGTTCTGTTGGAGCTGTGATCCTGGAGAAAGGTCTGGTCTTCCTCAGAAGGTCCAGTGGTGGCTATGTAGCTCCTGTCCCCTGGAAAATCCAGTGGGAAAGGCCTGCTTATGGTTTTCAAAATCCCAGTTTATATCCAGGATTGAGTGCCTGGGTCCTCCCTCTGGGTGGAGCTTCTCACAAAGGCACTGATGGGCATGGGCAGGAGGTAGCCCAGAGTTATCTGTGAGCCATGGGCAAGCACTGCTGGCCATGGACAGGAGATAGCCCAGAGTTATCTGTGAGCCATGGGCAAGCACTGCTGGGCCATGGACAGAAAAAAGCCTTGAGGGAGGAGGCAGGGAGCACTGGTTCATGAAGATGGTGATAGAATCCATGCTTTTGGTCATGTCCTACTTTCCCAGGACCCAGGACAGGGGGGGATGAGAGGAGGTGAAGGAGAAATGACAAGGGAAGAAGCCAATTTCCCTGCTCCCAGCACTGGAAGCAAGGCAAGGAGCGAGCGCTGGCTCCGCTCCAGCTCCGTGCTCTCCCCACCCAGGAGCGTGTGTGGGACTGGCAGCAGCTTTCCAGCCCAACCTTCTGCCAGAGCCAACACCGTGAGGTGGAACGATGCCTTCTGAAGGTGATTAATGGCAGGGAGCTGAGGGGGGAGCTGAGCTGTGGCACAGGCTGTCAGGGCCGATGGAGGGAGCGCTGTTCGCCTTCCGACAGATCGCAGATGATTTCCCTCTTTTCTCCAGGCTGTGGTTCATAAATGGGCACTGTCTGGGAGTGACAGGAATCCTGGCCAAATGCACGGCAGAGAGGTGCTCCTGCCTCTCAGAGGCTGGGCTTTGCTTAAAAGCAGCTGGAAGGATCGGGAGGGGGATTCCTGCCTCCCAAAAATTCTGATTTGCATCAGGACCGTGCTGAATATGGGACTTGCTGAAGCTCAACACGGGGAGGACCAACAGAGGAGTCCTGCCCCTCAAGAAGATAATATTTGGATTGAAAGAAGAGACCAGTGATGAGTGTGTGACTTTTGGAAGCTCGTCACTGGGAGGTGCTGGTCTCACCGGGGCTGGCTGGGAGGGAAGTTGGGTCTTGGAGATGGAGCCAAGTCTGTCTCCCATCACACCTTGTAAAGCCCAAAATGGCTCAAGTTCTCTCTCAGGGCTGTCTTAGCCCTGCCTTGCTGAGGAGACAACAAACCAAAAACCTTTCCTGATTCTGGACTGATCCATACCGTGTCCAAATCTGCATTTCCCTGCTTTTTTTCCAGCCATTTCCCTGCTTTCTGTCCTCTCCAAAGACTCGACAGGGAGTGGCTGTGCCTTTCTGAAGCATCGCTGTTCCAGGAGTCACCAACCTCCTGTTCCCAACCCCCTGAGGGTCTGCCCCCACACTGCCCCTTTCCCCTGCACCTCTCTGACATGGGCACCTGCCTGTCCTGTCCAAGCCCCAAGGGCAGGCTCTTCTTCCCCAGGAAAGGCTCTTTCATCCCTAAACTCACCCTGCCTTGCAGTCCAAGCAGCCTGCAAAGGTGACGACATTGGATGCAGCCCAGCAGAAACATCCAAAGAGCAGCAAACCTCGTGGCAAAATAACTTATTGAACTGCAGCCAAGAGAAACTGCACTAAAATAACCTTGGAGCACCCTGATGAAGACTCTGAGGTGAAGGGTTGGCTTTGTTTGTCTCCAGGGGCTGAGGGCAAGTCCTGGAGCTGAGTGCGAGGGAGGGAAGTGCCATGGAAGGAGGGAGGCTATGAAAAATCAAGGAATCATTATCCACAAAGCTTCAAAACACAAAGCCTTGGTTCCTCCCCCACCCCGTGCCCTGTTTTTCCACAGGTTCCCCTCCACCCAGCACACCCTTGCTGTGCACTGGGATTTTTCCCGGCCCTTTCCCAGTGGTTTGTGGCATTATTTCCACATCATCTTGTTGGGATTGTAATTAGAGCCAACCCAGCCCTGGAATGGCCACTACCATCCCTGAGGGAGGTGCAAGCAGCTTTTCCAGCTCCATGTTCCTGCAGTTCCAGTTCCTCTGGCCAACCCTGGAGGTAACAGGCACTTTCGCCTTGCTCATCCTGCTGAAGGTCAGGCAGGAGCAAGGAATAGCCCAGAGGGTGGAAGGAAAATCATGGGAGAGTGATTGAGGCTCCTGGAAAAGGTGCCAGGGAAGGTTGTTGTGCCAAGCTGTGTTGGAAGGGCAGGGATTGATTTAAACAGAGGAAAATATGGAGGGAGACAAGGAGGACCTTTTTACTGCTTTCACGGAGCTGTTTGAGCAAGCAAGCTCCAGAAATTCCAAGGATATCAACCCCCAGCAGTTGCTTTTCTCTCCCAGAGCTACTTTAATGTCTGTTACATGCTGCCCAACCAAGCAGGAAAACTTTGGAATGATGCCTTAGGTTTTAACTTTTATGTTTTTCAAATCCTGTGCTGCCTGGTGTGTAACTCTGAAGTTTCGTGTGGCCTGTGAGCTGCTGTTCTCTCCTGGTGGTTGGACATAATAAACCTCTCTGGGTTTGCTCTCCAAGGACACCCAGATTGTCCCAGGCCCCAAAATGTGGAAACTAAAGCCTTGAGAGGAGGGGAGAACATGGAGTGATTACATCATTAACCGAAGCTTTAATTGGAGAATTAACCCTGATAGGCAAATGGACCAAACTTGTAAAAGTGTGAAGAACTCATGAGCCATGGTCCATCTTGGGTGGAGATGTGTGCCTTTGAAGCCCTTCAATAAATGCCTGCTTTTATTCTCTTAGTCTTGTCTAGCCTCTGTTTTCAGGTAGCCACTTCTGGGCATCAGTTCCTTCCCCTTCACCTCCTGGTCTCTCTGGGCAGAGGAAACAGAGGAACACTGCTGACAGTGACAGCCTTTAGAGCCTTTGGATGGAGAGCATGGGGAGCATGGAGCAGATGGAGCCATGCTCTGCCCACCTCACCAGCCTGGGTGTGCTGCCATGGGCCAGGGGAGGGGCTGCTTCCTGCTGGGATGGTATTTAAGGAAGGAGAATGCTGGTGATGGAGGAAGAGCAGGGATCTGTGGGGCTCAGAAGCCACACGGTACCTAGGGGAAAAGATTGGATAAGTGGGAGCAGCACTGTGGGGAGTCAGTGCCAGAAAGGGAACTCTGGAGAGGAGTGGTTTACATGGATTTGTAGTGACAGGACAAAGGGGAATGGCTCCAAGGGGGAACTGAGAAACAGTACTTTTAAATGGATATGGGGAAGGAATCTTTCCCTGTGAGGGTGGGGAAGCCCTGGCACAGGTTACCCAGAGCAGCTGTGGCTGCCCCTGGATCCCTGGCAGTGCCCAAGGCCAGGTTGGACAGGGCTAGGAGCATCCTGGGCTAGTGGAAGGTGTCCCTGCCCATGGCAGGGGCTGGAACAAGGTGATTTTTAAGGTCCCTTCCAGCTCATTCCATGATTCTATGATAACTCTGGGAGAACATTTGCTGGATGGAAAGCAGCTGGGTTCACCTGCACTGGGGTGTTCCTGCAATCATCTACACAAGCGAATGTTCTTGGCAAACATGAGGACATCCAAGAGCAGGGACATTCCTGAGTCTGCAGCCTCGTAAAGTCCCAGTTCACTCCCAGCACGTGGAGCTCACTTCCAGCACGAGCCCTGGTACAAGCGCAGCACGTGCTCTGAATTAACCATGTGGTTGAGCACCAAGCTGAAGGAAAATCCATCCCAGCCCTTGGTGCAGGGAATAAGAGCCCTTGGGTCCACCTGAGACCCTTCCCTTGGCCCTGAAATCCCTGGGTACAGCAGGAGGAGGCTCTGTGCTGGCGTGAGGGAGAGCTGTGGAAACCATCAGGGAGACCCCGGAGCAGTGAGAGGTTTCCCAGGGTTGCTCAGGGGGATGAGGGGGGAATGTGGATACCTCAGGGTCCAGAGACAGGGAATTTTTTAACTTTGGCCTGAAAATGTAGATTTGCTAGAGAAACTCCTCATTTCAATCTGCAGGTTTCCCAAAGCCCGTGTGACAGAGATGAGGGAGAGGCAGACTGGGGAACGCTGGAGGGATAATGGGAAAGCCAGACTCCAGCCCCTGCTGAACCCCAGCCTGAGGCACAGGAAGATGCAGTCACTTCTTTCAGCCTCATCTGCCTTCTCCACACAATTAAACATGGGGGGACAGGGGGAGGAGGATGAGGAAAGCTCCTGACCCTGGAGATGGGATGGAAGGCACTGATGTGGGATCCTTCACGCTCGAGCCTGGTTCCAAGTTAAACAATCAACTGGAGCCTCCACACGGCTTCTCCATGCAGGGGCCCTCCTCGAGGTGCTTCTCCACCTCCTAATTCATGTGAAAGCTTTTGCAAGCCCTGCTAATCCAACACAGAGGAAATGCCAAAGCTGTGAGGTGTTTCGCAACCCCCAAATCCTGTTCCTCACTCGGCCCAGCCTCCAAGATCACTCAGACTGCTCCTCAGGATCCCTGTGGGCTGCCCTCATCCATGGACTGCTGCTGCACTGCAGCTCCGAGCAGCTCCGTGCCCCCAAGCATCCACACCAGCCTAGATTAGTCCAAGATTAATTCAGCAGCGCACGGGAGGAAGGAAAACCTCTCTGTGCAGGCTGGGCCCTGAGCACAGCCCAGTTCTCCACTCTCCATCCCCTCCCCATCTCCCACTCACGCATTTCCCTCTCCGAACCAAAGGCACAGGTGCAGCTCGGGAAGGAAAGGCACTCCCAGTGGATGGAGGGGTGGCATTTCTGATTCCAGGGGAGGTGACTTTTGGGAGGGAGGAGGAAGTGCAGGGGAGAACGATGGCGGCAGCTCCATCCCTCTGCTCGTTGCCACGGCAACGGCGCGGGTACCAGCCCAGGGGTGCGCACACCTTTCCGGGCTGCCTTCCAAAGCCGGGAGCAGGGGTTGGAAGTGGAGCCTTTGCATCCCTGAGCTCTTTAATATTCCCCTGGAGCAGGTCATTGTCTCTCGTGTCAGGCAGGAGCCCTTCCCTTCCCTTCCCTTCCCTTCCCCCTCTGTTCTGCCAATCTGGAGATAAAGTTCCTCCGAGGGAGCCGCAGGGAAGGAGCCTGTCCTGAGCCGTCCCCGCTGACTTTGCCAGTGTGATAACGTTGTCCTTCAGCAGCCAGAGGAGCAGGACAGAGCACACAGAGCTGTGCATTAATGCCTTGGCTTTCCGAGGTCAATGGTGGAGCTTTGGGGCTGAGATTCCATCTGTCACCTTCTCCGGGGGCACCAGGCTGCAGCACCCACCCCGGGGGATGGTGTTTCCATAGGCCTTTGATCCATGCAAGTCACCGAATTCCCCTGCTCCCCCTCCTGCTGCTCTTCCCAGCCCTTGGAGCAGCACTGGGTGCTACAATGGGACAAACCCAAGGGGCTGGAAAGGGGAAAGGATTTTCCTGGAGAGGGAAGGAAAATCTGCGGATAAGCGAATTCTCCCTCTTCTGGTTTCAGTTAACTCGCTGCGAGTGAGCAGCACACTTTAGGGGTTATTTGTGGTTATATTTTCCAGTTTGTCTAAATAAATAGCTTGGTTTTCAAAACACAAACATGTGAAGTGGCAGGAAGTTTTGGCTTTCCCTGTGTTTGTTTAGCAGCACAGCTCCCGCTGCCATGAAAACAGGAACTCCAGCTACTTCTGTTTGCTGGGAAAAGACAAAGTGCTTGCAACAGGGAGAGGAAAAGGCAGACTTTTACCCCAGGAAAGGTAAAAAGGAGGCATGAAAGGGAGTAAATGAAACTTTGCTGCTGCTCATGGAATCTTGGAATGGTTAAGGTTGGAAAAGACCTCCAGGATCATCGAGTCCAACCCACGACCGATGGCCAGCTTGTCACCCAGACACATCCAGGCGTTCCTGGGACACCTCCAGGGATGGGCACTCCAAACCTCCCTGGGCAGCCCCTGCCAAGGCCTGAGCACCCTTTCCATGGGGAAATTCCTGCTGCTGTCCAAGCTGAGCCTCCCCTGGCCCAGCCTGAGGCTGTTCCCTCTCCTCCTGTCCCTGTTCCCTGGGAGCAGAGCCTGACCCCCCCCGGCTGCCCCCTCCTGTCAGGGACTTGAGCAGAGCCACAAGGTCCCCCCTGAGCCTCCTGATGCCACAGAATATCTCTGGGAGCATCCCATTGCCACCTCTCCTGATCCTAACCCACCCCATGCTCATACCCACAGAGACAGGGATCCATCAGAGCAGGGGTGGATCCAGAGGGCAACTGGCATCTGGTAGACAAGCCTGGATGAGTGATTTAGAGGAGATTTGTGACATTTATGGAGTTAAGGTGGGCTTTGAGGACTGTCCACAGCCCATTCCTACAGGGATTGTCGCTCCAGGTGGATATTGGGAATGGTTATTCACAGGCAATAATTGAAGCTGATCTATTAACCAGGAATTCTGCCCCACCATCACTGCACTGGAGGGTCAGTGGAGCCTTGCTCCCATTCCTGCAGGATGGAATTCAGACGCAAGCAAACCTCTCTCTTCCTTCCCCATTCCTGCCAGTGCCATTATGGGATAGAAGGAAGGACGAGGTGCAGCACAGCACTTAAGAATGGAATTGTCAGCACTGCTCCTGTTCCCGAGGAAATCGTGTTTCCCACCCACTGTCACCCCCCAAAACCAGGGCCCAGAGCTGGGAGCACACCAAACTTTCTATCTCATTACAGCTGGAAACTCTGACCTGCTTAAAGTCAGTGAAAGGGATTTTTTCAGAATTTAAAGCTGCATTTCTTTCCCAAATCTGCCCCAAATCTTACCCTAAGCCTTTTCCATATTTTTTTTTCCTACTATAAAGACTCTTGCATTTTGTTAGACCAGTTTCAGCTCTTTTTTCCTGACTGAGAGAGGAAAGAAAGAACACAATCTGGATTTATTGGCTGTCGGGTGGGATTTATATTCAAACTGCTCTCTCCCTGTGGTGTCCCCACAATTCCCATTGTGGGTGAGCTGAGAGCCTGCGTTTTTCTGGTACCACCCCCATGTGTGAAGGGGGAACACCACAAACCCTCTCCCTGAGACCTCAGACCTGAATCACAGCGTGGGGTTTTCCTCCAAATTACCCCACCAGCCTCTGGAGCTTTGGGAAGGGCCATTCCCACGTGCAGCTTCTCACATCCCAGTGAAGCTGACCTGGACTTTCTCCATATCCCCACAGGATACAAACACCTCGAGGGGAACTCGAGCAGAGTTTAGGGACCAGGAGCACCCCAGGAATGCCCAAAAGGATTTTGGGGCTGGCCAACTCCGTGGTCACTTCCTGCCTGTATCCCTTCATCTCCCTCAGAGGAACTTTCTACCCAAACAGGGTGAAGAGGAAGAGCAGCCACAGCTCCTGCCTGTCTTCGCTGGGGAAGGGGTGATGCAGATTCAGTGCCTCCCTCAGGCTGAGCCGTGTCTTCTTGGCCTCCCTGAGGACGCCCAAACACGGATGAATTTTGGAGGAAGCTGCTGGGAAAGTGAGGGATCATGGCTCAGTCTCCAGGCTCAAGGCAGGCGAGCATGGAGTGACAAAGTCACCATCATTAGAGGAGGGAGATGGAAACGTTTCTCCATGGAGACTCCATGGCTTAGGGAGTGCTCAGAAGAAAAAATTCCGAGTGTTTCTAAACTGGATAACAAGCATTTCACAAAATCCGTGGAATGAAACAAAGCATACATCCCCGGAGCGGGAATTAGAGCCCAGGATTTCTCCTCTCCCAGCAGATCCTTCACCTCAGTGCCTCCAGGCAGGGGAGGACAGAGAGCACCCCGGGCTGGGTCTGTGCACAGAGAGCCTTCCCAGCCTCTCCAGCCTCAAAGAACTAAAGTTCCTCTCCGCACCTTTGTGCGAATAATAAATATTTGCGGGGACGTGCTTGGGATGAATCCCTCATGGCAAGAGCTGCGGCTGCTCCAGTGCTCGGCTGGGTGGGGCCGGGGCTCGCCGAGCACTGACACGGCCCCGCAGCTCCTGAAAACACCGGGAATTCGCAGCCGGGGCTCCTCGCTCACGCCTGGAGAGGGGGCTGCTTTCACACAGTGATGGAGCTACCAGCAGCAGGGATGATGATGATGATGATGGTTACACCTTCATTTTGTGTAACTCCATCCACATTCCCAGGCACTGGACAGGTGTTAGTCTGCACAGGGATCACCCCCATCGCTACAGGTAACTGTCGGAGGTAACAGACAGGTACAGACAAAGGAAAGGCAGGATTTTTAAGCAGGAACACAGTATTCTTCAATAGTGACTCCATTTTTCCTGGGCTGGGACAAAAGACAATTGGAACAGCTTTTCCTGGCTCTCCACTTTCCCTCTGCTCCAGAGTTCCAGTCCATTTACTCTGGGTTTTACAGACAAGGAAATGATATCTCCTGTTCCTTCCTGATGTCCATCAGAGCTCTCCTAAGCAGAATTTGGAATCTCACATTGCCTGGGGAGCACTGCCTTTTCCATCCCCAGTATCTGGGAGAACACCTGACATTCCAGGGACACACCAGACCTGTGTAGAAAGCGGTGATCCCTCCTCTGCTCTGCTTGTTGAGAAACTTAAAAAAAAAAAAACAAAAAACCTGTGGCCTTTCATAAATCCAGATTTCTCTAAATGCTGTGTGTTCTGGCAGCCCTTGGAAGGCAGGGAATCCCAGAATCAGGGAATCATTGAGGTTGGGAAAGATCTCCAAGATCATCAAATCCAACCTGCAACTGAATATCCCCATGCCCACAAAACTGTATCAGCAAGTGCCACATTATCTCATTTCTGAACCCTTCAGGAGACCCAAAGATGTAAACCTGGGGATGGCAGCAGATCCCAGCTCCCCAGGGTCCACCTCCCCACATCCTGGCTCCAGGAATGACCTGCTGGAACAACGCTGGATTTTGAGGTGTGGTGCAGAGTTTGGTCTCAAAGCTGGGGTAGTGTCAGGGAGAGAAACCAGCTCCACACCCAGATGGGACTACCTGAGCAAGGCTGTGGGAATCTGCTTCCCATTTCCTGCACTGCCATGCCTGGAAGGCTCAAGACTCCAAAAGAAGCTCCTCAGCACTGGTGACAGCTGGCCAGGTCTCTCTCTCAGTCCTGAGCACCATTTGCAGGATTTCCAGTGGCCACATGCAGAAGACAGCCCAGCTCCAGCCCAGGTGAAAGAAATCCCAGCAGTAACAGAAGCCCAGGAACACCTTTATCTAACACCACTGGGCCACGGTGCCAGATCAAATATGTGGGATGCACACATGAGTGATGGAGATGCATTTGGGTTTGGAGAAGGGAAGATCTGCCTTCCATCTGCTGGAAGACACCTGCCCACACCTCAGCAGATATGTGCTGGGATATCTTGTTCCAGATAACCAACCCTGCCAGCTCCCAACACCTGCTCCCACGTACCTGCCCTTCCCGGAGCACTGGGAAGAGCTGCTCCTCTTCCCAGCCAGGGAAAAGAGCAGCAGCAGCCTCAGAGCACTAACGGCCCCATTTCTCCTGGTGGAATTTGGAGGGTGACTGAGAGTGATGGCAGCTATCAGCTGCTAAGTGTGAGCAGCTGGACTAATGACGTGTCCTAGTGAAATTCCAACATTTTTTTGTTTACGGACCAATGCAAATGGCAAATGCAGTGCTGGTGTTTGCTCCAGCTCCAGGGTCAGTTCTGCTCTCTCGTGTCCAGCCTCCCAACCACCAGCATGAGCTGGGATTCCAGGGAAGCTGAGAAGCTCCTCGGTGGCAGGAGCGGGTCTGTGGCTGCTGCAGCTGCCTGGGGTGGGTTCCTGCCCAGAACACTGAGTAGAGATTAAGTGCTGCTTATCACAGTGCTTGGGCCCAGCCTGGTGACAGCAGGAGGAAGGCACCAAGAGCCCTTGGGGGGTCTGTCCCCTATTCTGGAGCCAAACTCTTCTGGGAAGGCAAAGTGCTGCTGCTCAGATTCCTGCTGCTTCCTCCTCTGTAAAGGGACAACCTGTTAGTGCTTCCTCCCAGGAAATCGCAGGGGGTGATCCTGCTGGATGAGCTCTTCCCATTACCTTCAGTCATCTCCCTGAAATACATGAGGAGACTGCAGGAAGAGCTTTTCCCTGTCTGCAGCTTCCTCCTGAGGGGCAATGCTGGAAGCATGGGGAGAGCCCTCACACAATGTGTGTATTCCATGGATGCACGCTCCCTTGCTGAGTCTTTTCCGAGCTGTTTCAAAGGGAGGAGGGATAAGTCTTGCTCTCTGAGTGGCTGCCAGCTGCCAGCCCCTCTGGCAGAGTGGGAAGCAGAGCCCTGGCACCTCGGCACCTCCTGAAAATTCAGCCCAATCAGGCCACGAGGAAATATCCCCACGCAGAATGCAAACCTTGAGACATGCAACTGCTGCGGCCAAGCTCCGGCAGGTGATTTGGGAAGGATGCCCACCAAATCCCAGTGACACTGCCTGTGCCTGCCTCCTCTTTTTCCATATTTTTTTCCATATTTTGAACAGAGTTTGTGAAAACATGCATTATACAGCAGGTGTAACACACATAAGGAGACACTGGAGCATGAGGCAAAGAACGGTTCCTGTGTTGATTTGAATTCTCCCAGCCACACAGCCGCTCCCATAAATTCCTGTGACCGAGGGAATCTGTATTTCAAAACACACATTAGAAAAAATATAATTGAAATGGAGAGACCGAGATAAATTTGTGTTATCAGGTGCAGTTACCAAGGCAGTAAATCATTGTCACAGCATAAGCTCTTATCCATATTTCCATATTAACACTGAGCTGGGACTCGGGGCTGGCGCTGCTGCACAGAAAAGGGATCAGCATGTCCTGGTGCTCTCTGGGGCTGGTGGCTGTCACCAGGGACCGAGCAGAGCCAGCACTGTGTCCTTGTTCCCCTGGGATTGTCCCCATGACAGAGCTGGGGGAGTGGGTGCCCGAAGCTGCTCCTGTCCCAGGGCACCCTGGCAGCTCATCCATGGAAAAGCTCTGCACCCGAGGGGGAGTGACACATGGCTGTGGCCCAGGGCGAGCTGGTGACCTTGGCAGCAGTCTCAGCCTGCCCAGAGGACAGAAGAGAGTGGAGAGGCTCTCGCTCTGCAAGCTCAAATCTCCGAGCAATCCCAAAGGTTTGGCACAAAACTTAAACCTAAGGGTCCGTGCTGGCTGCACTCCCAGGGGAAAAGGCCAATCCCTAACCCTGTGTGCCCTGGAATTGTGCTCCTAGTGCCTCTGAGCCCTCCAAGTCTCCCTCTTCACAAATGCTGTCCCCCCTTGCAATCCCAGCCATGGATTCCCCATGGCACCTCCCAGAGGGTCCCAGCCATCAGCAAACCCTCGTCAGGCCCTGTCCTGAAAGATTCTGCATTGCTCAGGGAGGCTTGTGCTGCCAGCCAGGCATTCCACGACTGCCCTGCTCGCATCCCCAGCCCAAAAAGGACCAAATTAGGGTCTCTGCCTGTGTGGAAATCCACTGTAAACACCAATAAATGTGAGCCAACCTTTGGTTCTACTTGAGATAATGTTTTGGCCACAGCTGTGCCTCTTTACAGGCAAGACATAAAGCCCTGGTGAAGGCTCCCCAATAAACAGCCTCGTCTTTAAAGGACTTAAAGCCTCACAAGAAAAGCTGTGTTAGTTACTGACCTGACTGATGCTCATTAAAGTAAAGCTGAGATAATTCTCCCCTAAAATAAGGAATGCACTGGTGGAGCTCGGTCAGTGCTGTCATTTTTCCTTTCAGTGCCTTGCCTTTTCTGGAAGAGGAGAACACGCACATCCCAAAGGAGAGAACGCTGTAAAACGAAGAAGTAGTTTTTGGGCAAACTGTCAAGGTTCCATTCCAAGCCCTAAATCTTCTTGTTGAAACCCAATGGTTTTTCCAGTAAAACCCCTTGGCTCCTGACAGGGATTTATTTTTTTTTTTGTACTACTGGGTCAGCACTTTCCTTGCATAATGTACAAGCAAATGCCTGCTCCCTGCCCACATTCTGATGTCTTTGGAGGGATGGGATGCAGTCACAGACCCCACGCTTGCCATGCAGGGCCTGTCCCTGCTGAACAGAGGAGAGGAATAGCGAAGGCACCGGCATAAAAATCATCATTAAAGAAATGACAACGGCTGCTCCTGCCCCTGTGTGCTGAAAATTCCACTACCCAGCCATTTTTCCATCGTATCCTGATAAATCTGAAGTGCCAATCTATTCCTAGAGCAGCCCTGGCCTGAGCTGAGACAACCCCTATGATTAGTTTTATTCTGCCTAAACCCAGAAGAAATTGCAGGGGGTGATCCTGCTGGATGAGCTCTTTCCATTACCTTCTGTCATCTCCATAAAGTACATGAGGAGACTGCAGGAAGAGCTTTTCCCTGCCTGCAGCTTCCTCCTGAGGGGCAAGGGAGGGGCAGCTTCCATCTCTGCTCTCTGGGACCCCAGGAATGGCTGGAGCTGTGCCAGGGATGTTCAGGCTGGATCTCAGGGAAAGGTTCTTCCCCCAGAGGGTGCTGGGCACTGCCCAGACTCCCCAGGGAATGGGCACAGCCCCGAGGCTGCCAGAGCTCCAGGAGTGTTTCGGCAGCGCTGCCAGGGATGCCCAGGGTGGGATTGTTGGGGTGTCTGTGCAGGGCCAGGCCTGCACTCAGTGATCCTTGGGGTCCCTTCCAGCTCAGGATATTCCATGATTCTGTGATTCACTGACTTGAGCCTGAACCTGGCATGATTTGAAGACGATTTTTAGTACTGAAAGGGGAATATCCATCCAGGGTGTGGAGAAAGACCTCTGGAGAAACCATGACTCCTTTCCAAGCCAAACTGGGGGCAGGGGATGGGATACACTTGGAGTGTCTCTTTCATTTTCCAGTGGACAGCAGAAAACCCTCAGGACTTGCTGGAGCTTGTCTCAGCAGAACAAACACACGGTAGGAGGTTATTTATTTATTTTTGATGGGCTGGACAAGGTCCAGAAGCTCCATCTGTTCTCCTACACCTCCCCATGCTGGAGCCAGCCCATCCATTGCCCCCTTCCCTTCCCTTGGACTCTTGGAAAATTTATTCCCCTATTTCCTGCCTGAGTAGAAGGAGCAAAAGAGAAACTTGCTGATTGATTTGAGTCTCGGAAAGTCCCTGTCATCTTGTTTGATGACTTCATTGCAGAAATGAAAGAGGCAAGGGAAGAGCAATGTTTCCAAAACAATTTGGAGCAAGAGGAGGAAGGTGGTAGGAGGGGAGCCACGGCAAGCTGATGGCCTTTATTCCTCAATTCCCATGTTGTGCCTGCCTTGCCGCAGGCTATGGAGAGGAAGCAAAATTGTTATGATTCTTATTAGCTTTTATTTTATAAAGCCTGGCCCACGCTCTGCAGGGGTTTCCGGCGGGAGCCGCAAATCAGAGGCAGGGCTGGCGCCTGCCTGGCCACCTCCTCATCCCATTAATGTCCCACTGGCTGCGGGGAGGGGCACACCTGTGGCCAGGTGGCTGCTCTGGGGGCCCAGGGTGTGTGGCTGCAGCACAGCCCGGCGTGTCCTGCTGCTGAAACACGTCTGGCACACACAGGGATGGCTGGAGCACCTCACTCGCCCAGCTCCGGGAGCAAAGAGAGCATTCCCAGCCCTGCTCCCCAGCTTGGCTACCAAACATCAGCACAGTGACAGCTCCCAGCGAGCCAAGGCAGCAGCATCCATGGCCAGGGCTCTGCCACAGCCCTTTGGCTCCCCGAGGGGCAAACAGGACCCCCCGGATTCTCCCAGCTCTGCTTTTCTCTCCTACCGGAGAAGGTTTCAGCCTGGAGAAGAGAAAGCTCTGGGGAGGCCTCGGAGCTCCTCCCTGAAAAGGCTCCAAGAGAGCTGGAGAGGGATTTTAGACAAGGCTCTGGAGGAACAGAACAAGTGGAATGGCTTCGGATTGCCAGAGGGCAGGGATAGATGGAATATGGGGGAGGAATTCCTGGCTGGGAGGGTGGGCAGGCCCTGGCACAGGGTGCCCAGAGAAGCTGTGGCTGCCCCTGGATCCCTGGCAGTGTCCAAGGCCAGGCTGGACAGGGCTTGGAGCAGCCTGGGACAGTGGGAGGTGTCCCTGCCCATGGCAGGGGGGGGAATGGGATGATTTTTAAGGTCCCTTCCAACCCAAACCATCCTGGGATTTCAAAAGCAGGGTGAGGTTGCCCAGAGCAACTGGAGTGAAGATTCCCGAGTGCTCTCTCAGGTGATTTGGGGAGGGAATAACCAACCTAAGGGGCTCCATGATTTATTCCTTGTGTTGGCACGCTGGCAGGCAGCAAATAACATGGAGCACTGTGGTGGAAGGGGCTCTGTCCTCCTGGCAGGAGCTCTGGCTCTGGTGAATTTGCAACCTAAGTGGATGAGGCAGACACGGGGTGGGACAGGAAACAACGGCCAAAAAAGAGAGGGTTTTGTTCAGCCCTAATCTCCAGGCAGGCAGCAGTGGCTTTCTCAAGGAATACAGGTGGGATTGGCACCGAAAGGAGATTCCTGGTTGGGGGGTGGGCACAAGGAGCCATCCCCAGGAGCATGGCTTTTGTGGCACCACAGGCACAGCTCCCAGTGAAAGGCACAGCCTCGGGAGCTCCAGGAGTGGGGTTTGCCTCTGCCGCAAACCCTGCAGAAATCCCGCGATCCTGCAGAAACCAGTGATTGCTGCTCCTGAAAATCTGCTCTTCCTCCCCTCCAGCTCATTCCAGAGAGCTGGCACAGAGCCCAGATTCCCGCACAGGACTCGCACACACCACTCCAGTAGGGAAATAGTCCTTATCCTAACCTAAACAGTGAGGAACTCAGCGGGAGCCGTAAACATGCCAGCGCTCCACTTGCTTTTTAGGATTTAAAAAAAGTCTTGAGAAGACACATTTCTCAGTAATCACTGCTGTGCGGGAGACAGGAGGCAGATTATGCTAATTGCCTGCGGAATCGTCATGCTCAGCAAATCCCGGCAAATTCCAGTGTGCTCCCAGACACATTCCTGCCTGCCATTTGCTCACTCCTTTATTTGGGGAGGATGCTGACTAAGGAGAGAAATTATTTTTTAGAGCAGAATTCTTGGATTTTGACTCTAGACAGGGCAGGAAGCAAGCAGACAACCTGCACGGATTTCCTTCCAGTGAGGGAAATGCAGTGAGGTTCCTCGGGACAATTCCCGTCCTGCACCTGAGGAAAAGGAGATGTTTGGGGGTTGTAAGAGAAAGCCAAGCCCAGGGGATCAATAGCAGCACATTTCTGTGAGATGGCACCGCTAGAGGCATCGATCCCCACGGGGGAACTGCTCCTGGGGGGCTGGAACACAGGGAATGTGTGCTGTGCTTCCCAGGAAAACTGCTGGAACATGGAGAATGTGTGCTGTGCTTCCCAGGAACACAGGGAATGTGTGCTGTGCTTCCCCAGGAACACAGGGAATGTGTGCTGTGCTTCCCAGGAATACAGGGAATGCCTGCTGTGCTTCCCAGGAAAACTGCACCTCAGACCCACGGCAAAGGGGTCACACAGCCGGATGGGGCTGGGTTCCAGCAATTCCTCTGTGAGAGGAAAGCCTGTCCTGATCCCGAGGGCTGGGATTGGGGAGCAGTCGGGAATCACCCTTCTCCCAAGGAGGGAAAGACTCCTTGGTGTGTCCGTGCCAAGTCCCAGAGCTGCTGGTTCGGGCAGTTCTAGAGAAATGCTGGGAAGGCCCTCCAAGATCTGTGAGCCTGGCACTGAACCACGGCCCCGAGTGCCATACCCACGAGTGTGCTGAACACTTCCCAGAATTCACAGGCACAGATTTCAGGGAGGGTCCTGAGTGGGAAGGGACCCACCGGGATCACCGAGTCCGACCTGTCAGGCTGTTCTGGGATCGCAGCCTTGGTGTTACTAGCTCCATGCTTGCCTTCAGCATTGCCCTGGGCAGAATGCCTGACCACTCTTTTAGGGAAGAAATTTTCCTTGGTGTCCAAGCTGAGCCTCCCCTGGCCCAGCCTGAGGCTGTTCCCTCTCCTCCTGTCCCTGTTCCCTGGGAGCAGAGCCTGACACCCCCCCCCGGCTGCCCCCTCCTGTCAGGGAGTTGTGCAGAGCCACAAGGGCTCCCCTGAGCCTCCTTTTCTTTGAAGTTCCAGTGCTGAGCATCCCAGCTCTCACCCCTAAATCCCAAGCCCGTAATTTCCAGCTCCAGCCCCAGCAGTGACCCCAGTGTGGCACAGGTGAACCCTTTCTCCAGCCTGGCTGTGACACTGGAGCTGTGCAGCCTAACCCAGCAGCTCTGGGGCTGTGAGAGCTCTGGTTACAGTGTGCTCCTGTAACCAGAGTTCCCTTCCCAGAGGCAGGGAAACGCATCGCTGACCAAGGATGGAACAGCACCATCCCGTTATCCTTCCCACCCTCATCTGCTGCACTCACACTGGGACTGATGCTCCCATCTCTCGGTGGAACTTGTCTGCCTGATTGCTGATCTGCCTCTCAGGCATCACCAAACCAGTGACAGGCACTCTGCTGCAAGCCCCAGGGCCAGTTTTGCTCACCATACAGGGAGCACAAACTCACATTTCACTAGATTGGTGCTGGTTCAGTTCCAACAGCTTCCAACAGTGTGATGCTGCTTCATATTTAGAGTTATGGAATCCCAGAATTTGGGTTGGAGAATCTGCAGGGAAATGTGCAGAGTAGGTGCTCAGGGATTAGGGATGCATGGACTCCCTTGGGAATTCCCATCTGGAATGGAGGGCAGTGCTGCCGCGGAGCTCCTGCTGTGCCACAGGGTCAGTGGAGGCTGAACAGTGGCAGGGAGAGTCCTGGGAATCCCTCATTCCTGCTTTTCCTTCCCCATGCTCTGCTCTGCTCAGCCTGCCCAGGGAGAGGTCCCTGCAAAGCCTCAGCACCTGCATTTGAGGTGTGAGGGAAACCTGGAATGGTGGAATGGTTTGGGTTGGGAGGGATATAAAACCACCCAGTGCCATCCCTGCCATGGACAGGGACACCTTCCACTGTCCCAGGCTGCTCCAAGCCCCAGTGTCCAGCCTGGCCTTGGGAACTTCCAGGGATCCAGGGGCAGCCCCAGCTTCTCTGGGCACCCTGTGCCAGGGCCTCAGCAGCCTCACAGGGAAAAATTTCTTAGCTCAGACTATTTTTCTTTCTGCCCAGGATTCCCAGCTCAGAGCTGGAGCTGCCAGCACTGAGTCTCCTCTTCTTTATTAAATAATTACTGAACCTTCAGCCTCCCTGAACAAATCTCCCCAGTGCCCTATGTGATCAGCTGGAGGCTCCACCATGGATACAAACTCTGGAAATAATGCACACCACCACCACCACCTCGCTCAGGCAGAGAGGATTTTCAAGGCCTTTCTTTCCAGGGGGAGAGATCCATTTCCTTTCCCATTACCTGGCTCTGTGCAGAGGCACTGGGCTCTGCCTCCACAGGCAAACCCCACTCCATCCTGCTTGCCCAAGTTGCTCTTTGGGCAAGGCCACAGGTGGGTGTTTACAAGCACAACACCACACACTGCTAACAGGAGAAGAAGATTGGAGGATTGCATGGGATAAAAACCATCGGGACAGAAATGGATCCAGAAAATGGAGAGATGAAAATGGGTGAGCCCCTGATGGCATTGCTGCCACGGGAATGTGTGGTCCTGTGGAGGAAGACACCTCCACTCTGCTTTTACCTCCAGCACGTTATTTAATGTCCTCTGAGCCTTATCAGGGAGGCTCTAGGGTAGTGCTGAAGTATTTTTAACCCATGGGATTGGATTCAGACAGATCTTGGCTGTGAGGGTGGGCAGGCCCTGGCACAGGGTGCCCAGAGAAGCTGTGGCTGCCCCTGGATCCCTGGCAGTGCCCAAGGCCAGGCTGGACAGGACTTAGAGCACCCTGGAAGGTGTCCCTGCCCATGGCAGGGGGTGGAACAGGATGATTTTTAAGGTCCCTTCCAACCCAAACCATCCTGGGATTCCATGATAGGCACTTAGGTGAAATCGAATCAAACAAACCTTTGTGTGAAAGAAATATAAATCCCCAGAGAAAGGCTTTTTGTTCCAAAAAGCTTATGGCTAATAGTGGAGGTCAGATGGGCAGTTCCTTTTTTGGACAGTAGCTCTGTCCATGCCCTGGAACAGGGGACACTGATGCTGTGCTGAAGTGACACATTTATTTGCCATAATTTAACGTCAGCTCCAGAGAGATCAGATTTTTCCTGGCACTTCGTATTCCGGCAGGAGAGTGGGACTGACGAGGTCTGATGCAAAGGCAATGAAAAATGTGAGAGATCTCCATAAAGAGAAGCAGTCAGCTTTAAGGTTCAGCTGGATGAACTGCTCCAAGGATTTATGGTGTGGAAGGCAGAGCCACGGCAGCTTCCAAAATCATTGCTGCAGTCACACAGACAAAGGGAAGGGACTCCAGCCTGGCTGAGGGCTAGGCAACATCCAAACCAGGCTCATCTCTCACAGCTCACTCTGGATGTGTCCATGTGCAAAAGTGACTTAGGAGAGTAAGTGCCACCACCTTTAAATGAGACCTCAATATCTCATTAATTCAGACCCTGTAAGGTTTTTAAGGGTCATCCAGTGCAGGTCATCCCATGGACAGGGACACCTCCCACTGTCCCAGGCTGCTCCAAGCCCCAATGTCCACCCTGGCCTTGGATCCCTGCCAGGGATCCAGGGGCAGCCACAGCTGCTCTGGGCACCCTGTGCCAGGGCCTCACCTCCCTCACAACCAGGAATTCCTTCCCAATATCCCATCCATCCCTGCCCTCTGGCACTGGGAAGCCATTCCCCCTTGGCCTGGAACTACGAGTCTTGGTAAAAAGTCTCTTCATCTTTCTTGAAAGCCCCTTCTATATATTGAAAATCCTCTATAAGGTCTCCCTCAGAGCCTTCTCCTCTCCAGGCTGAACAATCCCAGCTCTCGCAGCCTTTCCTCCCAGCAGAGCTGCTCCATCCCTCTGATCCCCCTGGTGCCTCCTCTGGGCTCTCTCCAGCAGCTCCACGTCCTCCCTGTGCTGGGCCCCAGGGCTGGGGCAGCTCTGCAGGTGGGGTCTCACCTGAGCGGGGCCGAGGGGCACAATCCCAACCCCTTTGCTGCTGCCCACCCTGGGGACCAGCCCAGCACGGGGCTGGGATCAGTACAGAAATCCCTCCCTTGGCCTCCACACCCCAAAAGCTCCATAATACAAGACAGGGAGAAAATTGTCTTTCCCTGAGTCACAGGTGAGGTCCTGTCCTCCCAACACCTGCAGAGACCTTGCAGGCATTAGGAAGCAAAGGGAACTGTCCCCAGGAGGTTCATGGGGGGGAACCCTGCCACCCTTCCTGCCACCCACCCCTGTGGGGCTCCTGGCACACCCAACCCTGCTCACTTGGGTGAGGACACATCTCAGCACCAGCTTCTCCTTCGGCATTTCATCACGTTTCAACCAGCAACGTGAGGGGAAGGGAAGAATATCCCCTATTTTTAGCAGATAAAATGCAAATTTAAAGCATTACCTAAGCCTTTGTGGGACTGTGTTTCATTGGTCGGCTGCAAAACCCTGGTGTGGGAGGAAAGATAAAGGCAAGGAGCTCCCCCTTTCCCAATCCCAGCCACAGAGGTGTATCCATGTGCTGGAATGGGGTGGTGGACTGTGCCAGTACAGGTTGGGGTTAATAAAAGTTTTACCAGAATAACACATTCTATCGATCTGCAGCTGTGTAAATACTGATGGGAAACTATCCTGGAAGTTATCCTGGAAGACACCCTGGGAGTTACCCTCAAAATACCCTGGAAGCCTTTCTTACACAGCCACCAATTTCTGTGGATGTCCTGGGATGCTTGGGTTTGGCAGTCAAAAATGGGAGCATGTCCTTGCTCGGGAATTCGGTAATCACCCATGGAATAGAAACATTTAGGTTGGGAAAGACCCCCAAGGTCATCAAATCCAATTGTTGCTCGATGCCCGCCTTGTCACCCAGCTCTGAGTGCCACCTCCAGGCATTCCTTGGACACCTCCAGGGATGGGGACTCCCTGGGCAGCCCCTGCCAATGGAATACATCCCAAACTCCCATCCTGCCCCAGGAGCTCCCTGCCTGGGGCTCACACGTTGGGATAAGGGACAAATCCATGCCAAGGAGGGAAAAACCTCTGGATGACCTGGGAGAGTGGAAGGTGTCCCTGTCCCCAGCAGGGGGCTGGAATGAGATGAGCTTTAGGGTCCTTCCAACCCCAATCCTGTGATTGTCCTCTCTCCCTCTGCTTTGGGGGGGATGGAAAGCTGTCCCCGTGGTGTGCTGGGATTAGGATCCCAGGGAGGGAGCTTCTCCCATGGCCATGGAAAGCAGCACAGGGGGTTCTGCCCTTGGCTGCAGCAGAGACAAGCAGGATCAGGGAGGGGCTCTGGGACAAGAGCACCCCCACCACCACCACAGGGAAGATGTTTGGTACCCGGCAGCCCAAAATTGCTTCCACTTAAATCCCAAACCCTACTCAGCAGCACCTGCCAGCTCCCCAAAATGTAAATTTTTCCAGGCAGACGATATTGATATGCACTGACATTCCACAGGGGGCTGGGGGAGTTGGGAATTTGCCAGAAATAGGCAGCTCTTACTTCTGCTTAAAACTCACTTTTCATCTCACATTCAATTATCAAGCACAGAATGTATTTTTAGCAGCTGGCATTAGGAGAGCGCTGTCACTTTTGTTCCAGCCTGACTTGAAAGTTGCATTTGTGAGAAGACTTGGAAGAGTTTGTGCCTGTTCCTGTCCCAAAACTGGGGAAGAGGCGCAAGGAGAGGCTGGGCAGGTGTCTCTAGACCCCCCAAAATAAAAGAAATCCACGCTGAGGGTGGTTCAGGGAATTGGGGTCTGACACAGAGCTGGCAGGGATGACAGAGAGGCAGAAAATGAGGCAGCAGAGGAAGCTGATGTTGACAGTGACATTTTTAACAGGATATCGGTGCTCAGGATTCAGGCACCTTCCTGCCCCTGCTGCAGCAGCAGGGAGATGAAGCAGTTTGGGAGAAATCTGTCAGAAAGGCACGGCTCTAATCCCTCTCTTGGAGGTCCCCATCCTCCTGGCACCCAGTGCCACCACCCCGCAGCCCCCCCTCAGCACGGGGGTCTCACCTGGGGGCTTGCCTTGCCAGAGATGGACGGCACAAGGCTGTTGGGGGAGGCAGAGGAAGTTGTTAAAGCCTCTTGTCTCCCTCTCCCTTTCACAATGCACCTTTTATTCCACTGGAAACATGAACCAGCCCGGTTAATGCTCGGGATTAGATTGGAAAGAAAGAAAACAAAAGGAAGCAGTTGCCTGGGTTAGGAGCGTTTGGAGCTGCCGTTGTAGCGAGTCCCTGCTTCTTGCCAGGTGTTTTGTTGAGTCCAAGTAAAACATCAAAGTCCATTATCTTCCTCGCCTTGCCCTCAGCTCCTCCAGCCGGCGCAGAGCACAAAATTAATTTGCTTTATTCCGGCACACGCGATAGCCGCCTATCTTCCCGACTCCCCGGCTGCAAGGAAACAAATTTCCTCCTTAAGCACTTTCCACTTGACCTGCTCTTTTCTCTGTGGAGAAAATTGAGGTCAGGGAGCTGCTGCTGTGCAGTGGCTGCCGCTCTCCCGGCGCTCCGCGGCCCACACGGGCCCGGCTCCCCGCCCAGGGTCTCCCAGCTGGGCCTGCTGCCTGCTGCCTGCTCCCCTGGGACCCTGGCACGTTTAGGAAGACAAAAGCCACATTTCCCACTTGGTCCAATTATTTTCTCAGCCTCTCCCTCGCTGCTGGATGGGTTCTGTCTGGTGAGGCCTGGAAATAAAAGCAGAGCTGTGGTGGGAGCAGAGCTGCCAAGAGGTGTTGGGAGCAGTTGGTGGCTGCAGCCATCCCATTAACAGGCAGATGTGTGTGGGCTACACTGGGCTGGAAATGAAACACGAGAGGGATTTGTCTCCACGTTTCTGTACTCCTTTGTTATGTCTGCTCAGGAAAGCGAGCACAGACCCCTGGGTCTCCCCACACCCTCCCTGCCTGGGGCTGGGTGTGTGGAGGGGATGGGAGGCCACTTCCAGCCCATGGGACGAGTCCTCAGCTTCCTTACCTGCTGGGTGGGCTCTGCCAGGGATCTGGTACTGACTCCCATCCCAGGGCTGTTCCCCAGCTGTTTGCCCTGTGCTGGCTGGGCACGGGAAGCAGAGCAGAACCCCAGAGCCCATGGCCAGTGTCACCACACACGGGGACACAGGATGTGGCCCTGCCAGCTCTGGGTGCCCGCATCATCCTGGCCCTGCCTCAGGGACTCCTAGCTCTGCTGACATCACCCACTGCCCTCACCTACATCCCAGGGCTGCCCAGCAGGGCCAGGAGGGCAGGGAAAGGAATCAGTGCTCTCTCTGCAGCTCATGGCACGCTGACTGACAGCAGCTCCCGCGGCGCCAGGCCCAGGCTGCTCCATCAGGGAGCACCATGTCCCCTCAGGCTCCTGCAGGCCTGTCTGAGGACTGCTTCTGGAGGACAGGGCAGGGATTTCTCCCTGCCAGAGCAATCCTCCTTTTCTCACTGCTGCGATGGTGGGAGGGAACTGTGTCGAGGGCCTGGGCCCCCGTTGGGATTGGAACTGGGGGTTCCAACCCCTGTCCTCTGCCCTGGGGCTTTTCCTCCTTTGGTTCGTCATGTTGGAAAAAATGCAGCAAGAGATCTTCTGCTGTTTCAGAGTTGTTTTTATTTGTCTTATCAAAACCTCAGAGGGAGAGGCAGCATCCCCCAAGAACACCAGGGCAGAAAGGGCAGAAAAGGCAATGGCTGCAGAGCAGCAGCTACTTTTATATCTTACTAACAACCATTCAAGAAACAATATGTATCTTATTTTCTTTTCAACACCAGTAAATCCTCATCTTATTGATATGTCTTTTCTATACTAACTTTTTTCCACCAACCAACACACCACAGGAACTGGTGTCAGAGGAGAGAGGAAGAGAAAGAGGAGAGAGGAGAAGAAGAAAGAAGGAAAAACCACACCTAAAAATCTCCATCTTGTCCCTATGTAATACATAGAGCAAGATCCTAAAAACTACAACCAAACTCTCTGTGGTTCACTAAACAAAAATCTCTTCACCTCTCTGGTGCATTCAGGTTCTCCCAAAAGTGGAGGGAGCTTCTCCAAAAGCCTAGGTCGCTGGCTAGGCCACTTTGGATGGAGCTTCTCCAAAAGCCTAGGTCGCTGGCTAGGCCACTTTTGAGGAGCTCTGGGGCTATAAAGAAACCACCAGAGGAGCAGGAGAAGCTTTCAGGCTTCCCTGGACTCCGACAGAAGTGGAGGTCCAGGCCAGCTCCAAGGGCTGAGGGGGCAGAGGCTAGAGCTCTGAGCCCTGAGAGGGAAGGTCACTGAGCAGCACCTGGGAGGGACCCACTCTGTGTGAAACCTGCCCTGCCTGCAGTTATTCCATCCCTGAGACCAGAGGGGATGGAGAGAAACCCAGTTTAAAAGCACAGATGGGCAGGCACTCTTTGGATCCTCAGTCCCAGGGGGAAGAGTTTGGCCTTGGCAACAAGAGGGTCCCAGTCTGTCAGCAATTATCAATGGGATGGGGGCACAGGCAGGTGTTCCACGACCTTTTTATTTATTTATTCAGGCATCCACTTCATGTACTTCAGGTGCACGGCTCATATCTGCTGACATCTCCAATTTTCTTAGTCACAGAACATTCTTAAAAGCTTTTCAGCCAATAGCAAGCTCCAAAAGTTTACAGACAAGTGTTCTGAGCAGTCACTAAAAAGCGTACATACACCTATTACAGACAATGCTTGCTTGTAAGTCTTGTAACAATACACAATATGCCATTATTTAAGCTTAAAACTTCAGTATCTTTGCTAAGCACATTTTCTGCAGCTTCAAGACTTCTCTGAGCCATGCCTAGAAACACTAACCCTTGTTTTACTGTCCTTGCTCCAGATAAATGTATCTACTTCTATGTTCCTGCTTTTGCTCCATGAGCCTCCTGGGTCCCTTCCAGCTCTGGGTATTCTATAATTCTGTGATTCCCTTGGGAAATGGGCAAGGACCACCTCTTCCCAAGCGATACTGGGTGGGGGGAACTGGGATATCATGGTTTCAGCATAAGAGAAAAACATGGATATCCAAGGACACATCAAGCTGAAGGCAGCAGAGGTCCTGCCCAGCCCTCAAGTGATACTGCAGCATTTTGCCTGTTCTCAGATAAACTGTTTTGTTTCTGAGGTATCCGGTAAGCATATTTGAATATAAGAATATCCTTATTCCCACATTTGATTATTGATTTCCAGGGAAAACTTCCTGCCTTGCCAGTACCCGGAGTCGGATACAGCGAATGATTCCCAAGGAATGATTGTCGTGACAAACCCAGCCTTTTCTCTCCGCTCCTGGAACACACGCGAGCTAACTGTGGTTTCTTTGTGCTGGAAATGATTCCCACACCTCGGCCGGTGATTCTGAGCGCTTGTTTTCCGCCGCGTGAGCTGGTTTTGAGAAGAGATCTCCCTTCAAGGCTGGATATTTGCATCCAGATGATTGCGAGCGGCTCTCATCACCTCCCTTCCTCTCCTTTCACGGCAAAACAAACCCACCTAGGAGCGACAGCCAGGGCAGCGGCAGCGAGTGCTGCCAAATGGGTCCTGTCTGAACTCTGAAGGATTTGCTGAGGCCACCGCACTCAAAGCCTCCCCAGCCACACAAAGGCCAGCCTGCCAAAGGCTAATAAAGATGCCTAAGCGGTGAGTGCATTATAATTACCCATCAGCTCGTTTGCAAAAGCACCAGCAGTTAAAAGGCAGCGAATGAAACGGTGCCGGCCTTCCTCGGCTTCCCACATAATGAACAAACACATTGCCCGTGGCCAGCTCACAGCAACAGATCTTTCATTACGATAAAAGAGTCTTAACCTTGACCAGCCGCTCTGCTCTGCCTTCGTGGCAGTTGTTCCACAACTCAAATAGTTTGTTTTCCAGCCCCTTTGATCCCCACAAAATGCTACAAAATCAAGCATTTCTTATTCAATAGATGCGCACGAGGCTTTTTTTTTTTCATATTTCTTCAGATCTTCCTTGCGCAGTTTAGAGCAGAAAGTGTCTGGCATAAATTCCTGATTGCATTATTAATGTGGAAAAGGGAACATCTGAAGTTAATCTATTCCACTAATGGGTGCTATATAATACATTAAGTCAGGTTAAGCGTGTGATATAATAAAGATCTGCCGGGTGAGGTATTCCGAGATTACTGATTTAAGCATAATGGTTATTTTGGTCAATGGTTATAGATTTTTAATAGAATTCCTATCTGAGTGCTGGCTGAAAGGGGAGGAAATCGTGTTCTGGACCAAAATGAAAGCACCCCTTGAACAGTCCTGGGGCAGTTTTGGGGCACCACGATATGAAAAGGATCTGAAGCATCCAAAGGAGGGACACAAGGATGGGGAAGGGTCTGGAGGGGCCACAACAGGGAGCAGCTGAGGGTACTTGGTCTGTTCAGCTGGAGAACAGGAGACTGAGGGCAGAGCTTATCCCAATCCACAGTTTCCTCCTGAGGGGCAGCTCCAATCCTGGGACAGGACCCCAGGGATGGCTGGAGCTGGACCAGGGCAGGCTCAGGCTGGATCTTAGGGAAAGGCTCTTCCCCCAGAGGGTGCTGGGCACTGCCCAGTCTCCCCAGGGAATGGGCACAGCCCCGAGGCTGCCAGAGCTCCAGGAGTGTTTGGGCAGCGCTGCCAGGGATGCCCAGGGTGGGATTGTTGGGGTGTCTGTGCAGGGCCTGGGTGGGACTGGGTGATCCCTGTGGGTCCCTTCCAGCTCAGAATATTCTATGAATATTAACACTTTTCTTTTCCCCAGAACAAGTTTCCTGGCTATTTCTAAAATCTTTGTATTAAAAGGATCAAAATGTAGAATTCAAGCATCTGATCACAGTGATAAGAATTTCTGGGTTCTTGTACCACTCAATTCAAATGTCAGCTTAGGAGGTGAGTGAGTTTTGGGCTGGTCTTCAATTCCCAAGGAAAAGGAATATACAAGAAAAAGGAGTATATAAAGAAATGTATCAACTGTGCTTTAAGACATTTTTTTCCTTTTTCTGTCTAGATCAACAGAACTGAACACATTTCACCCTGGAGAAGCGGCCTCCTCCTGGATTCCAAAGGGATGAATAAGCAGATCCATTTCAAGGACTCCACAGGCAGCAGGATTGCCCTGAACACTGCGTTGCAGCTCCCATTTTTGCTGGCCACAAAAGCACAAGGTATCAGCTCACCTCATACCAAAGGAAAAAAAATTAATGGGATGTGTGGAGAAAGCTCTTCTCCAATGCTCTGTTCCTTGGGGATTTCCTAGGGAAAAAATCAAACCCATTCTAAGGCAGGGTGAAACCCCCGTGGGCTTCCTGAACAAGGCAGGGAGTGTTGGGTTTATTCTGTGCCGAATTTCCCAGGGTAGATCACATCCTTCCTCTGCCCCCAGCAGAACTGCAGAGCCAGGCAGAGGGAGGACGGATGTGCACAAAACCAGGGATCCTGGATCAGTCATTCCTGCCAAATGCAAGGCTCCCCGGCCTCTCCCAGGCAGGAATGTTGCTAGGGATGAGCTGGGAGAGGCAGAGGTGTCAGCGCTGCCCTCTGCACCCTCCGCTGGCAGAACGGGACACGGCTCCGCTGAGGGGAGCAGAGGGACACAGCCACCCAGGGAATCTCTGGGAAAAGGCACCAAAGCCTCGGGCTGAGTGTAGGAGTCCTTCTTAACAGAGGGAATCTGGGGACTGCCCCATGGCCCCAGGATTGCCACACACCTCCCACTAGCCCAGGCTGCTCCAAGCCCTGTCCAGCCTGGTCTGGAACACTTCCAGGGATCCAGGGGTAGCCACAGCTTCTCTGGGCACCCTGTGCCAGGGCCTGCCCACCCTCACAGGGAACAATTCCTTCCCAATATCCCATCTCACTCTGTCTTTTGGCAGTGGGAAGCCATTCCTCCTTGTCCTGTCACTCCAGGCCCCTGTCCAAAGTCCTTCCCAGCTTCTTTGTTGGCTCCTTCAGGCCCTGCAAGGCCACACTGAGCTCACCCCAGAGCTTCTCCTCTCCAGGCTGAACAATCCCAGCTCTCCCAGCCTTTCCTCCCAGCAGAGCTGCTCCATCCCTTTGATCCCCCTGGTGCCTCCTCTGGGCTCTCTCCAGCAGCTCCACGTCCTCCCTGTGCTGGGCCCCAGGGCTGGGGCAGCTCTGCAGGTGGGGTCTCACCTGAGCGGGGCCGAGGGGCACAATCCCAACCCCTTTGCTGCTGCCCACCCTGGGGACCAGCCCTGGACACATTTCCTTGTTTAAAGATAATATACTCAGAAATAATATAAAGAAGTGATTTGCAAACGAATTTCCAATTGTTAGTGGGACACCTGTAAAGCCTGTGAAAGAAGTCATAAAATGTGTCCTAATCAGCAGGAATTTGTTACAACACCAAGGGCAGAACTCACTGGATTTACACATCTCCCTGGAAGTCAGGCATCTGTAATAATCAGTGATGGGAAACCTGCACTTCCAGATGCATCCAATCCCTTCCTGAGTT
Source organism: Erpornis zantholeuca (assembly GCA_013400515.1). Classification (NCBI taxonomy): domain Eukaryota; kingdom Metazoa; phylum Chordata; class Aves; order Passeriformes; family Timaliidae; genus Erpornis; species Erpornis zantholeuca. The sequence goes on along the minus strand of VZTN01021371.1, from coordinate 498,551 downwards.
AGGTGAGATAGACCCAGCTTTGCAGCCAAACCCACGATTTAGGAGCTGTGAAAAGGCACCTCAGATATATTTTTATTCATGGCCAATGGTCCTTAAGCACCTATGGCAGCTCTGGCTCTGTTCCCCAAAATCAGTTGTTGTATTGTCCCTGTGTATCTGTGTGTCAGGGCCTAACAGGGCTCAAGGAGAGCTGGAGAGGGACCTGTGACAAGGACATGGCCTGACAGGACAAGGGGCGATGGCTTCAAACTCAGAAGGGATGGCAGGATTAGGGATTAGGAAGAAATCATTCTTGTGAGGGTGGTGCAAATTATGGCAGGGTTTGGCCCTTTGCAGCATAAGAACGACTCCATCAGAGGGCAAAATATCTTCTTTATTTCATGCATATTTCATGCAAAGCAAACAGGCAGACAGGACAAGGAGATCTCTAAATGAGATCCAGCTGCTCTCTGACCTGGCTGCTGCCTCAGCCATGGTCAGGAGCTGAGAGTGACAAGAGTAAGAGTAACTACAATTGGTTAGCTACAGAGAGAACCATCAGGATAACAAAGGCAAACAAACCCCATTGAGATAAATTTTCTCATAACATCCCAAACAGTTTACAAAGCTTTCTCAAGGTTTCTCAGCTTCTAGCTGTGGGAAGCGATTCTCTTTCCACAGCTTAGAGAAAACTTTAACAGAAGCTGAAAATTCTCCTCTGACCAAACTGTCAGTGTCCACATGAAGGTCATCAGGCCCTGGCACAGGGTGCCCAGAGCAGCTGTGGCTGCCCCTGGATCCCTGGCAGTGTCCAAGGCCAGGTTGGACAGGGCTTGGAGCAACCTGGGATAGTGGAAGGTGTCCCTGCCCATGGCAGGGATGGGACTGGGTGGGCTTTGAGGTCCCTTCCAACCCAAATCATTTGGGGATTCTGGGATTTGTTCTCAGTGCAGATCTATCAAACACCCTGCCCTGTATGGAGCTGTAACCACAGAGAGCCACTGCTCCAGGAATTCCTGCAGCCCCATGTTAGGAGGAAAGAGGAAAAAGATCCATCTTGGCAGAGCCCTGGGACAGCTCCAGTGCTACCAGCTGGTGACTTCGAGCTGGTGACAAGCCTCAGTACTGTGTGCTCAGCCATGAGGAGCTCCAACCAAAAGCTTGGCTGCCTTCCCAACAGTGTCTGTGGAGGATCACTGGCAGTCCCTGCTCAGAGCTGCTGTCCCTGTGCCATCAGATGTCCCTCCCAGGAGATGGTGGAACACCGGCTCAGGAGCCTGGATGTGGAACACTGAGCCCCACTCTGACCCCAGGGAGGGTCCAGCACAATGCTCTCTCCACGAGTTTAGTCCATTTAAAAGCCCTCCTGGACACCAGCACCACTCACCTTCTGCCTGGAACTAAAATCTTATTTCTCAGAGATGTTTGTGAGAGCTGAGCCCCTTCTCCCACCCAGCTGGGAAACCTCTCCAAGCCTGTGCCCAGACTCTCAGAGTGGTGTTCACTGCGATAATCACTGGCACAATTTGTGAGCAGGATCGTGTGGGATGGTATCTACTCCAGTGATATCACTGACTGGAGAGGGCTTGAGCTGCATCAGCCACAGTTTTCATTTTGGATTTGCAACCTGCAAAGTAAACTGGGCCTGGTTTGGTGTTGGATTTAGAGCTGATGGAGAAAATCTTCCCCAGGCGCTCAGAAACAGAGAAAGGAAAAGGAGAAGAACTCCGGATGGAAAGGATGAAGGGAAATCAGCAGTCCAGCTCTGTGGCCAGCCCCCGTGCCCTGGGAAGCGATCCCGGGGGATTGGTGGTTCTCTGCACGGTGCCCTGGGAAGGATGCTCTGTCCTGGAGCCAGGGCTGACATTCCAGGACTGCAGAGCTCTCCAGCCCAGCTCCTCTGTCACCGGGATGATGATGCCGGTGTTTACGAGGCGCTGACAGCCCGCTCTGGGCGGTGATTGATACTGATTGGAATTGTTATGCAAATACTCTTCGCTACTCTCTCCCCTACAGATTCTCCCCGGTTCTGATAGCAGTCCTTTCCTCCAGGGATTTTTCCTCCCTTTTTTTTTTTTTGTTTTTTTGATAAGCCCAGGTGAGCTGGACTCTGTGGCCTCAAGCATCCTCAAACAGAGAAAATACTGTGACAAACCCCGAGGATGGATCTTTATCAGTGCCAGGCAACAGAAATGTCTCTTTCACTTTCTGTGTTCTCACCTCACACGTTCCTTTGCAAGGATCTGTCACCCTCTGTTGACAGAGACAATTTTCAAAGGCATCAGAGCAACTTAAAGGCTCCAAGCGCCACCTTTAAAGTCAGATCTGGATTTTCCACAAACGTGGGTTTGTTAGAAGTGCGACACCACCACCAAAGCCTTGGTTGAAGTCCAAATGAATCCCAAAGGATCCCTTAGGCTGAGCTGGGAGAAGGGCACTGTAAAGGACAAACTGGGAACAGCTCATGTCTAGAGATTAGGGAGTTGAGGAGCCTGGACTGTCCTAGTAACTCGTGGAAAAAACACCTGAATAACACCAAAATGTTATGTTCTGGTGTCCTCAACAGCCACCTGACCGCACAATGACATTAAAAGGAATTTTTAAAATTTGGGATGTATTCCTGCACTACTTTGTTACTTCTACCTGCCCAGAGCTGCTTTGGAGCCAAGACCTTTGGTCTGGAATGAAGAACTTTGCTCATATTCAGGAGGAACCTTCTCATTTAAGCCCGACTTTTGAGTTGAATGGAAACAAAAACATTACAGGTTAGGTTTCCAGGATGGTTTGGGTAGGAAGGGAGCTTAAAAATCATCCAGTGCCACCCCCTGCCATGGGCAGGGACACCTTCCACTGTCCCAGGCTGCTCCCAGCCCCAGTGTCCAGCCTGGCCTTGGACACTTCCAGGGATCCAGGGGCAGCCACAGCTTCTCTGGGCACCCTGTGCCAGGGCCTGTCCACCCTCACAGGGAAGGATTCCATTTAGCTACAGCCAAGGAGAAACTGGAGCAAGCACTGGAGCAGTTGGACTCCTGGGGGCAGCTCCAGCTGGTGACACCCAAACGTGTCGGTCCCTGGAAGACCCCAGAGCAATTTGTGATGGCTGTGGAAGGCACTGCTCAGAAGGGGATTGTTCTTAAACGTCCTCATTCTGTGGTGACACCACTGGAAGCAGGTGGGATTTGGGATTTGGGCTGAAGGTGTGTGGGGGCCACGAACGTGAGAGCATCTCGCCCTCCATAACTCTCCTCACTCGAGCTGAAACCCCAGAGTGCCAATTCCCTGTCACAGCAGACTCCAGGCTCCAGGCAGGGTGGCTGGAAATCTGGGAAAGGCCCTGGGTGTGCAGGGAGGTTTGGAGTTCCCATCCCTGGAGGTGTCCAAGGATCCTCTGGTTGTGGCACTCAGTGCTCCGGGCTGGGTGACAAGGTGGGGATCAGACCCAGGCTGGACTCGGTGATCTTGGAGGGGCTTTTCCAACCTCAGTGACCCCGGGATTCTGTGAGGTCACCTACCTTCCTTGCCGTCTCAAGCCCTCCCCTCAGCCCCTGTGACCTTCACTGAGCTGCACAAACACAGCCATGCCTTGGGCTGTCTGTAAACTCAACAGCAAAAAATATTTGGGGTGCTGGAGAAGGGCATCCATGAGACACACCAGGACCCACCAGATCAGTGCCTACAATTCCCAGTGATCTGCTCCTGCCTCCCCTCTTTAATCAGGCAGCTTGTAAGGGTGGGAAGGGACATTTACAGCCACACTCCTCCTCCTCCCGAACAATCAATGGTTATTAACTGCATCTTTGGGGTGGGGAGGAGAGGAGAGAGACAGCAAGGACTCACATTGCTCATCAACCCAGAGAGACTTCATTTTCTATTAGGGCTGATAAACAAGCTGGGAAAATAAATCAGTTACCTGCTGCTGCCTGACAGGCATCACCAAGGAGCTCCTCAGAATGGGATACAGCAGGGCTGGGTTCCCACTGCTGCTGGGGAGAGGCAGGAGCACCAAGGGCTTCCCAAAGGGCTTTTCATCTTCCTTTTTGGGGAGTAAAGCACTGGGAGGCTGATCTGCTATGGAAGCATACAGAAAAGGCATCTCAAACTCTGCCAAAGGCCAAGGATGAGTCAAAAAAAGCCTTTCAGGGAGTGAAGTGTCCCAGCATGGATCAGCTGGTGACAGGTCTTGTGCTGCCCAGGTGACATGGGAAGTGGCCAAGGGATGGACATGGGGAGGAGAGGGGAGGGGAGAAGAGAAGAGAAGAGAAGAGAAGAGAAGAGAAGAGAAGAGAAGAGAAGAGAAGAGAAGAGAAGAGAAGAGAAGAGAAGAGAAGAGAAGAGAAGAGAAGAGAAGAGAAGAGAAGAGTCCCACTACTTCAGTCCCACTACTTCAGGAAAGATCTGGGACTACAAAGGTCCATGGTTGACGCCCCTGGCCACTCAAGGAAGACAACAGAGGCAGATCCTCCCTCACTTGGGGGCAGGTGGGAAGGGATTTAAATCTGGGCAGTGTGTCCTGTTGCTACAGTGAGTCCAACCAGGAGAAAATAACAAGCTCCAGGAGTATCAGTTCCAGGCTGTCACAGGATGGATGAAGGTGCTGAGTTCCTGGGAACACATTTTTCCCCTTTCCCTGTGGGAGCTCCAGCAGAATGAGAGCTGTAAGACAACCTGGCTCTAGATCCATGGGACCGTGGAACAAACACCAGCCTCTTCTTAATGGGAAATTGCAAATGCTCCATTACCCACCCCCTTATTCACATGTTTCTCCTGCCTTTTGACTCCGGGCAAGGCTGAAGCTCCGAAAGGAAATTTTCAGAAATATCAACAGTGTCCCTTAATCACTGCAGTAATAAATCATCCATTGTGACACGGGAACTTCCCTCTGACCAAAAAATGGGGGGTTAGAAAAACTATTGAATCATTGGTGACCTCTGTTCCTGTGATAGAGAGCAGAGTTACATGAGGATAATGGAAATTCCTAAGAATTTATAGGATTTGGTGGAGTAAGGAGATGCTACAGATTGCTGTTGGCAAAAGATGCAGGAATAACCAGGCCTTGGCCAGCACATGGAGTGAATGCAGAGCCTCTGCTGGGAAATGCCTCTGCATCTCCAAGCTCTGCCCTAACAAGGCAGGAGAACTGGAAAACTGACTCTGGGAATGCTGAGAGAGGCAAAATAAAGGAGTCAGCAGCAAGGAGAGCTCCAAAATCCAGTTCCTGGTCTGTCCTCAGACACAGAGCAGCCTGTGACCAGCAAATCCCAGAATCCTAGAATGGTTTGGGTGGGAAAAAGCTCATCCAGTGCCACCCCCTGCCATGGGCAGGGACACCTTCCACTGTCCCAGGATGCTCCAACCTGGCCTTGGACACTGCCAGGGATCCAGGGGCAGCCACAGCTGCTCTGGGCACCCTGTGCCAGGCCCACCCTCACAGCCAAGAATCTCTTCCCAATATCCCATCTGACCCTGCCCTGTGGCAGTGGGAAGCCATTCCCCCTTGTCCTATCCAAATTCCATCTTCTTTCCCTCCCAACACCGTACACATGGGTTAATTCCCAAGTGCTGGGTTTGCAATCCAGTTATCAGTGGAGCAAAAAAAAAAGACACTAAACATGGTTAGAAAATTCCTCATCTGTCCTGGTTTCAGGTGCTGTAATGAAGATGCAGGACCTTTCAGCTCAATCCAATCAGCCCCATTCACCAGGCACCTTATGATCCATTAGTTCAATCCCTCCAAATTTGATTGCAGCGTGTTTTGATTCCAATCAATTGTTTTCAGCTCTTCTCCATTGATTTCCATGGACTCACATTATTCTGCTGAGACTTCAGTTACACTTGGGGCTTTGGACCAAGGCAGGAGCACCGTGGGCACCTCATGGGAGGTGGCTGGGCTGGGCCAGCTTCGCCCAGGACAGGGCCAGCACCACCCTGCTCCCAGCAGACCATGGCAAGATGACAATTCCAGCTCCAAGAGTTTTCCAAAGCATCTTCCCGATCCCACAGCTTCAGGGGGAGCTCAGAACAGCAGCAGGATCAGAGGAAACCTCATCCATAAAATGTTGGGGCACAAGAGGAAATTTTTCACAGTGAGAACAATCAGCCATTGGAATAATCTCCCCAGGGAAGAAGTGGTGGATTCCCCAACTCTGGGCACTTTTAAGGTTTAGCTGGACAAGGACACAGGGCCACCTTGTCCATGCTGTGCTGTTGCCAAGAGAGGTTGGACCAGATGATGTCTGAGGGCCCTTCCAAGATATTATTCCATGATTCCATGAACTGGGACCTAACCAGGGAAGAGACACACACAGAGGGGTCTTCAGGTTCTTCTTTAGAGTCACAGACTCTGTGGGAGGAAGAACCAGAACTAAACCAGAATTTTACTCAATGCCAAGCTACAGATCTGATTACTGTCTAAAAGCTGTAAGGAAAAGAAGGAGCATCTCTAGAAAAAGGTCTGAGCTGGGGACAGCCACTGGAGGAAGCTCTAGAAAACATGGAATTTTTTTCCTGGCACGCTGGGCTGTGTTTCCAGCTGTGAGAACTTCTGGCTGGACAAGTGGCTCATGGAATCCAGACAGGAAAGGACCTCCTGTCCCCAAGGAGAGCTCTCAGAGGAGGCTGCTTCACTCCTCTCCTGCTGACACTTCCTCTCGCTTAACTGACAGGGAATATTTCCTTGTGCACCCTCCTGAGTTGGCCCAGCTCATGCAGAACCGACACCCATCCAAGCAGGACGAGGCAGGAGACTCCCCCTGAGCTTTGTCACGAAATCAGGACACTGAAACAAACCCACAGAGGATCTTTCCGACTCGGTGGAAAGGTTGCTGTCAAAACCCCAGCACTGCCTTTTCCTGGGAAGCAAGTCTGAAACGCAGGCAGGGGTCTGGAGAGACTTTGGTGGAAATCCCAGGTGGAAGCAACAGCAAAACTCAGCTGCCCCTTTCCTCTGGAATGACAAGAAGTTGACAACGGTGACATTTGAAATGTTGGTGACTTTTCTGAAGCTGGATAAGCAGAGGAAGATCCCCGAGCCACGGCACAGAGTCCCTGGGATGTCACTGCCCCGCAGGGAAAGGAATGTCCAGTTCCAGTTCCCAGCCCAGTCCCCACACTGGGATCCCAGTCCCAGCAGAAGGCCTGGGTTCTACAGCCCCCTCGGGAAGCACAACACCATGTGCTCTCCTCACGGCCACCTGAGCTCCTGAGAGATGAGTCCCTGTGAGTGACTGCGGGAGGGAAAGGACTCGCAGAGAGCAGGAAAACCTTCCCGGCAGTGTTGCTTAATGGAGTGCGAATGGATTGGACAGCACTCCTGCTAATGTGTCAGGATTATGCTTAGCAGTGGGAATGACCTTGTTGAAGCTAAAAAATGAACACATTCACAGCTCCACGTGCAGGAGCTGCTGGGTGCTCCTCGGCGCTGCTGTTCTGGTGCTGATTCCAGGGGGGTGGGTGGAACCCTCCTCTGCTCCTGCCCCAAAGCTGTGGAGGAATGGGGAGCCTGTGGTGGAGGGATTGAGGGCATTTGGGGAACTGCTTTTCCTTTAGCATGCTGTGTTCTAAGGTAGAAAGGCTGAGAAGGCCTGGAAAAGAGAGGAGTGACCTTAGAGCCCCTTCCAGTGACTTAAAGGGCTCCAGGAGAGCTAGAGAGGGACTATGGACAAGAGATGGAGGGACAGCACAGGGGGAATGGCTTCCACTGCCAGAGGGCAGCGTTAGATGGGATATTGGGAAGAGATTCTTGGCTGTGAGGGTGGGCAGGCCCTGGCACAGGGTGCCCAGAGCAGCTGTGGCTGCCCCTGGATCCCTGGAAGTGTTCCAGACCAGGTTGGACAGGGCTTGGAGCAGCCTGGGATAGTGGAAGGCCCATGGAAGTGGATGAGCTTTAAGGTCCCTTCCAACCTGAACCTTTCTGGGATTCTCTAACTCTGGCCTTGTAAGAAATCATCACACATAACAATATGGAGTTCCAGGGTCGTGTGTGCTCTAAGTGAAGCCTGGGAGCAAGTGGGAATGGGCCTGACTCCAGGTGTGCCCATCAATCTCCAATGTGTTGGACAAAATCTGCAGTGAAGCAGCTACGAGTGGTGTTAGCTGAAAAATAAAATAAATCCATGTGCTTCCTGGGAATCCTCCACGTGCAGGAGGTCATGGCCTGTGCAGTCCCCCGGCAGCACAGACACAGCTCAAATTAGACATTTATTTAGTGTGCATTTACAACATGTGATTAACCTCATGTATTTAGATTTTTTTTCATGTTGGCTTTTGAAAAGAGTCTCTTAGGAAGAAGAAAAGCAGAAGGGATAAAACTGCTGAAATTCATGTTTTACTCTTAGTCTTGGAGCAAAACCTTTCACTCAACTCTGCTTATTTTTAAATTCTTTCATGCAGAGGGTGAGAAACTGTCCTGAATGCTGTGTGTACCAGCATTGGGCAGTATAAGCATGGAGGAAAGCTTGGAGAGGATGGGAAAAGGAGAGGATAAAGCATTATTGTGGGAGAGGGTGAAAAGGAAGGTGAATCCCAAAGCTGAGTCAGGACACATTGGCTTGCTCAGACTCAGACTCTACTCCCCTGTGTCCAACTACTCTCCCAGCTGTTAAAAACCTTCCCATGTCCATGCTGAAAACCCCAAAGTCCCAGAATCACTGAGGTTGGAAAAGATGTCCAAGATGATCAAATCCAAGCCGTGCCCGATCCCCACCTTGTCACCAGCCCGGAGCAGTGAGTGCCATGTCCAGCCTTTCCTCAAACTCCTCCAGGGATGGGGACTTCACCACCTCCCAATGCCTGACCACCTGTTCCATGAAGAATTTCCCCCTGATGTCAAACCTGACCCTCCCCTTGAGGCTGTTTCCTCCTGTCCTGTGCAGGTGGAAGAAGGTGCCCCTGGCACCACTTGTGCTGCCTTGATGCAGGAGACAAGAGAAGCCCCCAAATTACCACTCCCAGCAGGAATTGCCGTTCCCAGGAGGTGTTCCAGCAAGGCCCGTGTCCTGCAGGGAGAAAACACCTTTCTGTCTAAATCAGGAACAGGGTTTAAGGCCTAATTTTATTGCCCCAGTAAAATTAGGAAAGGGTGGGAGGATTGAGGGTTTTTTCTCCTTCCTTTTTTCCTCCCTGATCTCAGGTTATTGATAGAAATTCCTCAGCAGGAAGGGCACCTGGTACTGGCTGGAATAAAATCCTCTTACCAGGAACGGGAGGCAGCTGCCTTTGTGTCCCTTTGCCCAGAGGAGCTCCTGCTTCCTCTGCTGCCCTGCACCCAAATGCTGAGATCTTCCAGGGAACACTGCATCTTAAGCAGGATTGATTTATGCCCCCTCTGCAGTGCTCTCTGGATGCTCGGAATGCATTTGTATCCCTGGACCCTAGCAAGTGCTCCTAGGAGCTGTGTTATTTCAGAAGGAGTTTCCGATGCCCTGGCACATTCCCACAGCTGGTAACGGATTTGTCAGCGGAATTGCCTCGCTCTCAAAGCAATGAAAGCCACCTGGCAAGGTGACATTTCGGGGGAATTCAGTTCCCTCTTTGTGGGTTCCTCTCGCTCTGTTTTATGTGTGATATCTTCTCCTCCCTGCCTCTCACTGGAAGGCCAGCGTGGTGGGGGGAAAGAAGTTGGTTTTAAAAGGAAAAACTTGATTTAGAGCAGACTCGGAGCTGCTCAGGAAGATTCCTGACAGGGGGACAGAGAATCAGTCATTTCTGAAGCTGTAGTGCGAACATGAATCCCTTAAACAACACGTCAGACTCCAGTTCTTCCTCCTGCTCAGGGAGCACTTGGATTGTGGATATGATCTCTGAATTTCCAGAGGCTTTTTGTTGAGACTCTTCACTCCTTTGCTCACTACAACATAACTCAACAGTTGCAATTAATTATGGATGCACTCGAGTCCAGACATGAGCTCACGCTGTTGGCTTGGCAAAGCAACTTAATTAATAAATAACGATGATGATGATGAATAAAGATGGGAATAAACAAAGGGGGCTCTACATGAGGGATGAAGCATGAAGTATTCATGCTCCAGGCTGTCAACAGACTCGTTCTGCTGAGCCCACCTCACTTCACAGCACTTCAGCACTTTCCAACCAGCCCCAAGCTGCTGGTGGTTCCAGGATTATATCTGCATCCAGACAGGAATTAATCAGCTGTGACACCAGAAAAGAGTTTGACTCGGGGTTCTTGGATCAACAGTCCATAAAAACAGGGCAGCTGGGTCAGTGCCTGCCGTGGTGACGATCGAGAATGGAACTGAAACAAAGAGCAGAGGTGGAGTCGCCAACTGCCACATTCCCCAGGATGCTTTCATAGAAGCATGGAGCCAGCAAGGTTGGAAAAGACCTCCAAATCGTCCAGTCCAACCTTCAATGCGAAGTCCTACCTCTAAGGAAACTTCTGAATCATTTAGGTTGGAAAAGCCCTTCAAGATCATTGAGTCCAACTGTTCCCCAGCAGTGCCAAGGCCACCCCTGACCCTTGTGCCCAAGTGCCACATCCACACAGCTTTTAAATCCCTCCGGGGATGGGGACTCCAGCACTGCCCTGGGCAGCTGTGACAGAGCTGGACAACCCTTTTGGGGAAGAAATCTTCTCAATATCCAACCTGAACCTCTCCTGGCTCATCTTAAGGCCGTTCCCTCTCCTCCTGTCCCTGTTCCCTGGGAGCAGAGCCCAACTCCCCCCCGGCTGCCCCCTCCTGTCAGGGAATTGTGCAGAGCCACAAGGTCCCCCCTGAGCCTCCTTTTCTCCAGGCTGAGCTCCTTTCCCAGCTCCCTCAGCCACTCCTGGTGCTCCAGCTCTTCCCCAGCTCTGTTCCCATCTCTGGACACTCTCCAGCCCCTCCACATCTTCCTCAAAGCAAGGAGAAATGCTGCAGGGTTTAGTTTACACCAAGCCCTGAGCACCACATCCAGGCTGTGCCCTCCCCGCTTTGCCTCCACTCTTTTGATGGATCAACACCCACCTGGGACAGTACATTTCCAACAGTGGCAAGCTCCAGGTTTGGAGGAAGCCGTATCTGAAAGGCTCTTGACTCACTCCAAGGACATTCCAACCCCCCTGTCCTCTCAAACCATGCTTGCCCTCCTGTTCTCTGTCCCCTGAGCTCTGCTTGGGAATGGGATGCTGTTCCACCTCACCATTCCCAGGACAGGTGGGAAGCGTGAGCAGGGCTTACAGCATGGGAGACACGGAGCAGGGAATGGGCAGAAGCTCTGCCAGGCTCAAGGCACTGAAAAGAAGCTCTGATTGTCCAGAAGGGATTTATTTAAGACCACACCACATTAACCACCAGTAAGGAAGAACCAGAGGCTCCTGCTGCTCATTCCTTTCTGGCCTCCAGCTCCTTGTTGTATTTGTGCTAATGGAAGTATGGACCTGACCGGGAATGACTGATGGGGGAAAACACCGAGCTCAGCTGAGCTTTTCTTCCCTTCAAAACAGGACTTTTAGCAGCAACTCCACTTCAGGGGTGTCTCTCTCTCAGAAGGACATGACCTCGCTGCATTTTCCCCATCCATGAAGATAATCAGAGAGGGACGAGATGTTTCCCCCTCAAAGATGAGGCAACACTAGCCACATCCCTTGTGGAGGCTTTTGGTTTTACTTCAGCTGGAAATTCAGTGTTTGGGGATGCAAGCCTCAGGTTGCAAAAGCAGTGGTGTAAGAACAACCAGGCTATATGCTGTAAACCACGGGAAGAAGCCCACCAGGAGAGAGGCTTGTGGCTGGAAATGACTGCAGTTCTCTCCTTTTTAATGTTTTTCACCATCACCACTGTTGTCAGTCATTGTTAGGTATTAAATTGCATAAAATACAAGCCCTTGGAAACAAACATCAGTGCTTATCAGCCTATGTCAAAAGTCAATTTTTTCTTTACAGCAATTTCGCCTGGAAATTACTTCTGGGGAGCTGCTCACTGCAGCTCAGCCCTGGGCTCCAGAGGCACAGGGACAGGAGCTCTTCCCCCTTCTCTCCAGATCCTGCAGGACAGCTTGAGAATCATGGAATGGGTTGGGAGGGACCTAAAAGTTCATCACATTCCATCCCCTGCCCCTTCCTCTAGACCATGGGGCAGGATGGAAACCCATGGGTGGGTTTTTTCCAAGTCCCGTCCAAGCTGGTCTTCACTTAAAGAGAAAAATCTCCTGTCGGGTTTGACTTTTACTTTCGAAGGCTGAGGGCAGGTCATCTGTGAGGCCTAAATTACTAAATTAGCACCTACAGGCATGGGGAAATAAAAGATCTCAGGGGATTTATACTGTTAATAAACCCCTGTGACTTTGTGCCTGACAAACAGCTTGTGAATTAACCTAATAAACAACCACTGGTCATTGATAAATTGCATCTGGGTTGGAAGTGAAGGAGTAGAGATGGGTTGAGCTGCCTGCTGCCTGTGGAATTATGATGAATATTATTCCTTTGTGGTATCAGCACCCACTGGCTGGGGCACACGAGCTGTGGGTGACTTGTGAGGTGCTGGCTTTCCACCTTCTCCAGTTTACATCAGCTCCTCACAGAGCTCAGGAGCTGGAACAACCCAGACCAAACTTTTCCTGTCAGCTTTGACAGAGGTGGAGGTGAAGCTTTTCCAAAAGGGAAGAAAAGGTGATAATGTTGAAATACGGCATCGTTGTGTGGAGTTGACTTTTATTTAAGCTCCAGAAAATGCTGCCTTAAATGCAGTGAGGTTGGAAAGGCCCAGGTGAGCAGCTTCATGTAAATAGAACCATGGAATGGTTTGGGTGGGAAGGGGCCTTAAATCCCATCCAGTGCCACCCCCTGCCATGGGCAGGGACACCTTCCCCCAGGCGAGGTTGCTCCAAGCCCGGTCCAGCCTGGCCTTGGACACTTCCACGATGCTGAGAGCTGCACCCAGGTATTTAAAATGCTGAAGGGGAGTGTTGAGGAAGGGAGTTCTTTGGCTTTGCCTGCAGCCTGCTCCAGGTGGGGCAGAACACCTCCTTTCCCTGCCCATCCAACAGCCCAGCTCTGGTGATCGAGGGCAAAGGAAACCTTTGGATGCCAATTCCAGACAGGAGGCAGTGTGTGAGGACACACATTATTAGCCCCATTCCAGAAACCTGAGGTCACTGTCCCAAAGCTGAACCTTGCCCTTATGACCCCTGACTCCAGTTGCAAACCCTAAATGGGATATTTTGGAAGCACCCAGTAGCCCTTCTTTCCTCACTCTGCAGACATGGAGCAGCCGGACCTTTGGAAACTAAACACTCCTGATTAATATAATATAATATAATATGCAATATAAACTCTTTTTTTGGCTCCTGCTGCCTTCCCACCCCCAAAGCCAAACCCCCCCACAGCCTTATGTCCTTCCCACAGAAGGTGGAGTCATGTCCTGTACCAGCCAACAACCTCCTGGCAACATCACCATCTCAGTTTTTGGCAGAAGAGCCCAACTATGACATTTTCAAGGTGAAGACCTCAGAGGACAAGCAGGGCTGGTGGCCCTTTGTGGTTGTTGAATACATCCCAAAAACCCACACCACCACCCAAAAAGCCCTTGACAGCAGAACTTTTCAGCCTAAGGGTTTAGGATGATCCATGGGTGTATTGGACCTGGCCTTGGCTCCTTGATCTGATGTTGCCTTTCCACGTGACCTTCGGGAAACCAGTTAGTGTCTGATAATCAGAGACTCTTAAACTGATAATTAGAGATTCTTAAATTCATAAAAGCGTTATGAGATGGCCAAGGCGGGGTGGAGGTGGAAGAGTCTCCAGAAGTACCTAAACCAGATTGATTTGAAAATCAATGTGATGCTTTCAAATCAAATGAAACGCCTTTGATCCTCTGGCAGCCTCACCACATCTCCTGGATCCCTGTCTGTAACAGCAGGAGCCCAGGAGCGAGCAGGAGACCTCATTCCTCTTGGAATTTCCATAAAATTCATAAAATAGGCCCTGAACTGGAGGGGAATGGCATTATCCCCACGGTGACCCCCCAGGAGCAGGAAGGAAGGGGTCCCACAGCCCCAGGGCACACCTGCAGAAGAACCTCTGTGTCTCATCCCCCACCACGGGGACAGGCAGAGCCCACCCCTCAGGCTGTGCCATCTGCTCTGCCAAAGCCATAACTCCCTGCCAATAACCTTAATTAAAAATATTGATGCTGGGAAAGCGTGCCTGGAGAGTCTGGAGCTCCATTCTGCTCTCCCTGCCATTGCTGGGTGGTTCTGCTTTCCCTCCCTGTGGCTCAGGGAGGGTCACTCCCCAGGGTCTGCCTTCCCATGCCTCCAAGTGCAAAATCCTTTATGATCTTCCAGGCTGGCTCTGCCACCAAGGTGGTGCCACTTCATTAGGAAGAGGGAGAGTGGATGTCAGGCAGAACCCATTAGGGGCTGGGAATGGGGCCAGGCACAGGAGCTGAGCTGCTCATCCAGGAGCTTCCCAGGTGCTGGAGGGGAGGGAGCAGAGGATGCACATCCCTCTTCCTGGCAAAGGCCTGCCTTGGCAGCAGGAGATGGAGCAGGACATTTCCCAGCAGCAGGCTCTCCCTCCTCCTCCAGGATCAGCTGGGGCAGCAAAGAGGAGAAAATCAGGCTCCAAAATTTTGGAAATGCTGAGGAAAATGCTCCTCCTGCCCTCAGGGAAAAGTGGTCCGAGCTATTCCACATGGGAATAACCCCAAGGGAAGGACCACCAAGAGGAAGAGAGAGGAGTCAAATGTGCATCACACCTTTACCTTCCTTCTTGTGTGGGAACCAGAGGGTTCTCCTCACTGCTGTGTGAGGTCAGGATCTCAGCTGGGATAAACTGGGATGTTCCACTCCCTCTTCCCCCAAAACATGAACCTCCACTGACTCAGCACTGCAGCAGAAAGTGCTGAGAATTTATATGCAGAAAGATTTGAGAATTTTTAACTAAGGAAACATGCAGAAAAGCAAATTAATAGGAGTGCTTCCCTTAATGTAACTTTCGAATTCTGTCTGAGCCTGTCCTCTACCTCTGATCCATCTTTTCCCGGTGTGTCCTGCTCTCAGCACACATCAGGGAAACCGAGCATGCCACTGAGTCTTTTCCCTTGGCAGGGAGTCTTTTCATTCCTTCCAGCAGGAACCCCACGGCAGTCAGAGAGGCCCAGCCCCTGCAGGGACCTCCCCATTTCACAAAACCTCAAGACTGCTTGGGTTGGAAGGGACTTTAAACACCATCTCCTCCCACCCCTGCCATGGGCAGGGACACCTTCCACTCGCCCAGCTTGCTCCAAGCCTCATCCAACCTGGCCTTGGACACTGCCAGGGATGCCGGGGCAGCCACAGCTTCCCTGTTTTGGATGTTGCAACTCCAGCCAGCCCCGTTCCCACCTTCACAGGAGCCAGGGGAGCAGCCAGTCCCGAGGACAAGCCGAATTTCCCTCTGCCAGCGGGGTGGCACACGCAGGAGGGCGCTCCCAGGCACGACAAATAAATAAAGAACCGATAGCCCAAATGAATCCCCTGCAAGCCGAGCCCTCCGTGCTCGCTGGTGGGGCGAGTTAATGACCAGGCTGGCAGCAGAGATGCCATGGATGCTGTCAGGATGTGACATTCCCCGCCTGGCATGGCTGTCACGTCGCTCCGTGATGAGCCCGTGATGAGCACCCCAGGAGCGCTGCTGATAAAGTTCCCCCATTCACAGGAACTTTTGTCTGCTTTATTGCATTGCCGCATTCCTCGGGGATGGGCTGGGAACGCGGCAATGATTAGTGCTCCATTTGCAAACACGTATTCCTGTGTGCAAAGTGATTGCAGAGCCTCTGCCCCTATAGCTTTAGGTAAAGCTGGGTTTAACTCCAGAAAGAAATATGGAACAGCGGTGTAAGGCATGGGAAAATCTCATCCCCTATCCTTCATAATGTGGTGCGGTAAGAATTGTGGTGAAATCACATTTTTCCCACTTTATTTTCGAGTACATTTTCACTCGGGAGAAATTTTTATCCCAAATGTTCTGAATTTTTCACAGAGATGTGAAAATGTTCGGGGGCAGTAATTGCTCAGCAAAATGTTGCCTCATGGTACAAGAATCTCCCACCAAGGAGAATCACACAGAATCCCAGGATGGGCCAGGCTGGAAGGGACCACAGTGAGTCCATCTGGTGCCACCTCCCTGCTCCAGCAGGGTCATCCCAGAGCACAGGGCACAGATTGTGTCCAGACAGGTCTGGAATATCTCCAGTGATGGAGACTCCACAGCTTCTCTGGGACCTGTTCGGGGCTCAGTCACTGCCCAGGAAAGTTCTTCCTCCTGTCCAGGTGGAACTCCCTGGGCTCAGTCCCTGCCCATTGCTCTGGTGCCATTGCTGGGCCCCCGGAGCAGAGCCCGGGCCCTGCTCTGAGCCTCCCTGCAGCCAGGGACACCCAGGGGGCACAGAGGGACACCCAGGGACAGCCAGGGGGCACAGAGGGACACCCAGGGACACCCAGGGACAGCCAGGGGGCACAGAGTGACAGCCAGGGACACCCAGGGGCACCCAGGGGCACAGAGGGACACCCAGGGACAGCCAGAGACAGGCAGGGGGCACAGAGTTACACCCAGTGACACCCAGGGGCACAGAGTTACACCCAGTGACACCCAGGGGGCACAGAGGGACACCCAGGGACAGCCAGGGGCACAGAGTGACACCCAGGGACACCCAGGGACAGCCAGGGGCACCCAGGGACACCCAAGGCTGAGGGCCCCTCTCAGCCAGGGCTCCTCTCCAGGCTGAGCAGCCCCAGCTCCCTCAGTCTTTCCTGGGCACCGAGATGCTCCAGGCCCTTCCTCAGCTGCGCAGCCTCCACCGGCCCCGCTCCAGGAGCTCCCTGTCTCAACAGAAATTAATTCCTGCACATTGGCAATGCTCTCCCTCAGGAAAATCTCCTTCCTTGTGAAGATCCGGTGTAGCACTGCTCTGTGACAAAAGCCACCACTGCTCTGTGACTCTGCCTGATCCTGAGGCAAAACATCCAATCTGTGCCGTTTGGATTAACCCATCACAGCCAACACGAATCCCTTTCTCCCTGAGTACCTTAGGGAAAAGCATTCCTGGCCCACGGAATCAGCTTTGCAATGTATTTCCAGGACCTGTTTTCTCTACAAACTGTGGCTGGAAAATCGTGCAGTCCTCATGCCTGGAATGCCAGGCCAGCAGTGGGTGATCCCCTCCGCTCACGGAGCCCTGAGGGCACAGCAGGAAGAGCTGGCACAGGAATGTGAGAGCAGCTTCAGTGGCCAGCAGCTCCCACAGCGCCCAGAGCTGTCCCCACGGGCTGACATTCTCAGCAGGAGCAGCACAGCCGTGCCTCATCCACGGAGCTGTGTCTTTGATCTTCGGGATCCTGTGAATACCAAGCCTGGGATTTGCATTTTTCAGGAGCAGAGGTAGGACAGCTCAAGATGCTTCTTAATCTTTTCATGTTGCAGCTGTAAAAATGCAGGCGAGCTCCTAGAGTGAGCCCTAAAGAGAGGGAAAAGCCTGACACCATCTTCAGAAATCCTGTTAGCCCCAAAGCTCCAAGTGCCCAGGTCTGGGATGTTCTTTTCCCATGACACTGGCTCTGTACCAGGGTTGTATTTTTATTTATGTTTAATGCACACACAAATCTGGATGCATATTGCTAAAAGACCCCACTCTAAGGAGACTGCAAATAGAAAAGAGGGAGAATCCAGCTTCCCTTTGAATATTCTTCTAATGGGAGAGGAAACCATCGTGGTTTCCATTTGTTCCCCTTCAGTGCAGAGGCCTTTGCAGCCCACTGTGAGCAAGACCCTGCAGCTATCGTGGTCTCCAGGTCCTTGCTCCCCTTTCAGCAACTGGAATTTAATCTGTGCATTTCAAACACACCCCAAACCTGCTCTGTATTCCAGAGGTGACAACAGGACCTTTGGAGCAGCAGCCTTTAGGAACAGGAAACGAGGACCACACAACAGCTCTTTTCTGAGGAAGAAGTTATTTCCAACATCCCTGCTGTGGCTTTGGGGGTTCCAACCCTTGGACCACGGCTGGGGGACCTTGGAAGCAGCTCCCACCGATCCCCGAGGCAGCTGCCAGCATTTCACAAGATGAATTTACAAATCATCCATCACCAGCAATTCCAGTGATTTAATTAGACCCTAATTACTTTAAGTCTCCGAAAACATCACAAATCTTGCTGGAAAAGATCCCACGCATGTGTACGGACTTGCCAGCGAGGAATTGTTTTCTCCTTGCCAAAAGTTAGGGAGCGCAGCATTCCTGGCCCCGGTGGCTGGTGGGCAAAGCCAGCGGAAGATCCCAGTGCCTGCCTGGCCCGGAGCCTGCGGCGAGGGGGAGTTACAGCCTTCATCCTCCTCCAGCCTTCATCCTCTTCCCAGCACGCTCCCCGCAGCCTCTGCGCTCCTTCCCGCAGCCTCGCCGGCAACGGGAGAGCAGCAAAGGCGGCAGAGCTCGCTCAGCCCCTCCGCCAGGAACACAACAAAGAATCGAGGGCTCCCTGATTTGTTCCAGACCGGGCTGGCCCCCGCAGAGCCGCTCAGCCCCCGTGCCAGAGAACACACATCCATAATACCCCACACCGAGCCGGGAGCTCCTGCTGCCTCCGGCAGCGCCGGGGTCACGCGTCCGAGCTGGGTGGGCTCCTCCGAGCAGCATCTCCCTGCTCCCGGTGGACTTCCGAGCGCAGGGAGCCTGGGAACAGCCCCGATCGGCAGAGCAGGCTGATGAGAGACTGTGGGGATGGCTGAGACAATTACCAGAAATCCGAGCACAGTGGGAACAGGGCTAATGCCAGGATTATTCCCTGGCAAGCAGTGCTGGAGGCAGGCATTGATCTGAAAGCTGCACTGGGGATGGTGCTGGCAGGGAAAGGGGTGCAGGCACCTCTGGTTCCCAAAGAACCCAGCCAGGCACCTCCAGGGTGGGGTTGGCAGAGGGGTGTGTGCCCTGTGTATGACACACGTGTCACTCGTGGGCAGCGCTCTGCTCCTCCCTGCCTGCAGGGGACCTCAAAAGGTCACGGTGCCATGAAAGCCACGATGGTTAAAACCCAGGGAAATGGAAGAATAATCAAGTGCCCCAAAAGTGGCAAGACACCCAGAAAGTTGTTAGTGAGGTGGAATAGGAAAATAAACCGGGAGGCAAACGCTCCATCCTCTGCCTCGGAAGAAAATCAGAGGTGTTGCCTTATCCCAGTCTCTGCGCCATCCCTGGAAGTGTTCCAGGCCAGGCTGAATGGGGCTTGGAGCAACCTGGGATAGTGCAAGTTGGCCCTGCCCATGGCAAGGGGTGGCGTCGGATGAGTTTTAATGTCCCTTGCAACCCAAATCCATCTGTGGTTCCATGTAGCCCTGGATAAAGACAGAGAAAACAGGGGAGGCGCTTGGGAGAAAGGGTGGATTTGAATACATGTCATAACTCCTTTGTTTGTC
The DNA here is from genome assembly GCA_013400515.1 of Erpornis zantholeuca. Taxonomy (NCBI): domain Eukaryota; kingdom Metazoa; phylum Chordata; class Aves; order Passeriformes; family Timaliidae; genus Erpornis; species Erpornis zantholeuca. Next base: position 479,191 of record VZTN01021371.1, on the reverse strand, counting down.
CAACAGGAAAAAGAAAGGCCAGGCAGACACAGGTGTGGAGACCCAGAGCCAGCTCCAGAGGATCTGGAAGCGGAGCAGATGCTGGGAGGCAGCTCGTGTCCCTGACTGGATCAATCCAGGCAGAGCTGAGCCAGCCCTGCCACAGGCACACACCACAGAGCCGGGAGAGGCTCCCAGCTCCGGGATTCCTGCCCCATCCTCATCCTCAAAGGCACTTCATCCCCTGCAGCCCCACAGCTGGTGATCTGCCTGCATTGGAAACATGGGGATCTGGGAGAAATTCAACCAAATTCCCTGAGCACCGAATTCCAGAGCTGCATCTCAGGAGGGAACTCTTTCAGGGAGAACTCACTGCAGCCTGTAACTAAGCTGTCCAAATAGCTGAGTACAAAAATGTTGGACGTTTTCTCCAAAATCCATCGTCAATCTAGCTCCACACACTCCTCCTCCTGCTTCCAGCTGTGTTTGGGAGCAGGGAAGCCTCATGCCACCTGAGCTGTGCACCTTGGAAAGACCTCGAGTGCCCGAGTCATTCCAGCCACGGAGAAAGGCCACGTTGGCAGCAAAACGTTTGCAGGCAGCTGCAAACCCGCTGACCTCCCCAGCCCTGGGTCCTGCTGCACTCTTTCCCATTTTTCCCCTCTGTTTTTTAATCAATGTGCCTCGTGTGATAGATCAAAGGACTTAAAAGCCAAGGGAAGGCGCCCCAGCCCTTGGCAGGAGCAGGGAATGAAAGAGCCAGTCCCGCCTATGCAGGCAGCCCAGAGGGGCTGCAGAGATTCATTTAAAAATCATGTTGCAAGGTCTGAGCAGTGCCATTTGTTTCAGCCTTTCGTTCTCAGCTCTTCCATTCTCCTGTTCGATCTCAAGGAAAGAGCCCCACGGCCGAGAGATCCGGCCCCAGATCCGCAGGCTCCGGATGCTGGGCTGCTCCAGCCCCGCCTGCCTCCTGCAGGTCCCCGGTGCTCAGGGAGAGCCACCGTGCAATTAATCCTCTTGCAATAATAGGGCAGCACCAATTACCGAGCAGACTCTTGTAGCAATAAAAATATAATATACTGAGTCTGACTTGCAAAGTCCCGGCACTAAATGTCTCTCTTTTGGAGGACTTCCATCTTTATATTCCTGCCTCTTAGCTCCTCTTCCTTTTTTTTTTTTTTCAGCCTAATACGAGTCTCACTTCCAGAGCATTCATCCTGGAGCTATAAATTCCCCTTCTGAGCCGTGTCAGACCCAGCAGTCCCTTGGTGGGACTGGGAACATTGGGTTTCATCCATCCACGTTTCTGGCTCATGCCCAGCAGGGAGGTCTTGCTCTTCCAAGGCACTGGGAGGAAAGAAAGAGGTCCAACCACGATAATGGGGATCCAGGATGGATTTAATGGAGAAAACTATAGGAAAGACACAACTCTGGAGAGCCCTGCCTGGAAATCTTTGCCACAGCAAGGTTGGGTGGCACTTAGTGGCAGTAGGGGATGGGAGAGGGCAGGAACAGGGAATGGCTGTTCCTGGGGAGGGCTCAGCAGGATTTCCAGGTGAACCGAAGGGTTCCCAGCAGTAACACATCTCCAACGGTGCCTGGAGGGGTAATTCCCTTCCAACATCCTTCTGTGAGGCTCACCAGAAAAACCCCAAACTGCTGCACCCTGCCTGGGCTTAAGGCATGCTTTAGTCTGGGCTTTATAACGCTGTGCTTTGATGAAAGTTTAATGCTTGGCCCAGTCCAGGCTCCCAAAACATGCCACAGTGTCCTCATGCTCCTGCTGGCAGGCACAGGGGCCTGGGATCAGCATTCCCTGATTCTAAGCCATATCCCACTTTTCCTTCCACTTTGGCACAGCCATCTCTGGAGAAGCTGCCTGTGTGTTGTGTGTGTGTCTCTGATCTCCAGAGCCTGCAGAATCCTCTCCTCCAGCCTGACCCTGCCCAGCAGGTTTTGGACAAGACCCACCATCCCAATTTAGTCTTTGTTTGCCACTTCCCTGTAAGCACACATTCCCGTGGTTCAGCTTGCTGCCTCCTCCCCTCCCTGCTCCGTGCCTCCCATCCCTCAGCTCTGGCATGATATTCCCCTCCCCAGAGCTGCTGAATTCCTCAGAGCCCCTCAGATTTGCCGGGGACAGGTTTCCTGTGTCACACCAAAAGGCACAGAGTCCTTGGAAGCTGAGCACAGATCCTCCGAGGGATTTCTGAGCCCGGGAGAAGCAAAAGGAGACAAAAGGAAGGGATGATCCCCTGTGGCTGAGCAGGGAAGGTGGAGTGTTCCCAGGTGGAGTGTTCCCGGGTGGGGTGTTCCCAGGTGGGGTGATCCCAGGTGGGGTGTTCCCAGGTGGGGTGATCCCAGGTGGGGTGTTCCCAGGTGGGGTGTTCCCAGGTGGGGTGATCCCAGGTGGGGTGTTCCCAGGTGGGGTGTTCCTCCAGGCAGTGCACTCATGCACCCACCAGTCTTTGCTTTGGGCAAAAAATTGGGCTTTTCAAAGCTCAAATGAACACACTCTTGGAGTGGAGTCCCTGGAAGTGAAATTCTGATGAGGCTTCAGCACCCTGGTGCCTGCAGACAGCCTCCTGCTCGATTCACTGCTCTGTCATGCTTGTTACTGGGAAATGAATTCCCTTCACACTGACATTTCATAGACTTCCTGATCCAGCACATAATGAACACCCCGCCAGCCCTGGCAGCCTCTTGCCAAACTAACTTTTATTACCTGTTTTCTCATTATTGCATTTAAATTTCCTGGTTTGTTGTCGCTGTAGCTCTTTTTTTTTTCCTTGTTAAAAGAGAAAGAGCAGGGTAAGATAACAAATCTCCTCAGTAGGGTCCTGCACTGGGGAGCACAGATTCCCAGCATCCCAGCCAGCCCTCAGGGCTGCCCAGGATGAGGCAGCAGCACTTGCAGGCAGCTGCAGAGGCTGGAACAGGGATAAATGATGCAATGCTGAAGCACCTTGCCAGCATTAAGCGCACAGCAGTGCTGGCTGTGTGATCCTACACCTTCCTGACCCGGGGCTAATCACATCTCTGCCATCAGCAGGGCACTTACACCTCATATCCCTGACATTAGGATGACTTATTCCACACTTTTAGACTTATTTGCTTTCACTCTCCTACAGTGTGTAACATAAGAGAGTGGCAGTGCTCAGCAGTGGCTCCCGGGCATTAGAGCTGAAAGACTCCTAATGAAAACCTGGAGAAGCTGGAGAATCATCCCCGCAGCACTCCAGCTACAGGCTCGAGCACTAAGCTGGCTGCTGGCTCCTGCTGGCTTTATTTTGGGCTGCATTCATCCCTGAGACCTCTCTTCTGGGCTGGGCATGGGCCTTAGGGGCTCAGCAGTGAGTGGGATCATCCCTCTGGGATCGTGGCCATCCAGTGGAAGTGGCCACCTCCTCAGCTGACCCTTCCCTCTGGGCTAGAACATCAAATAAACACAGCAGACCACTCTGAAATGCCATGGCAGGAGCCCGAGATGCCTGAAATAACAGAGAGAAGTGACAAGTGCTCCCAAGAGGGGTTTTCCTTCTCTCCCTGCTTGACACTTCACTGTTGTCTTCGCCGCAGAAAAGTCTGATGCTTTTGCACCTTGTTTGATGTCCCTTAAGAAAAACCAGCAGCCTCGTGGAGAGGGAAACCTGTTTTGTTAAGCTTTTAAAGGGCCATGAAGGCAGAGATTAAGAAATCCAAAACCCCAACGAGCAGCACAGATTGCCGCGTGCAATTTCTCTGTTAGCAATCAGACACCGCAGTGGGAAACAGAGAGCTCCCAACGTGAATAAACCTCTCATTTTCCCCCTCCTTTTCCAGAAAAATGGCTAGAGCACATCCCATGGGAGGTGTGCCCACCTGGACACCCATTCTGAGGGGCCCTGCAAGGGGCAGTGCGCAATTATGTGTTTAATTATGAAGTATCACCTTCATTTAAATATTCCCTCTGCTAATTATGTCGTTAAGCCCCTGATTCTTGTTGGAGCAACCTGGGCTAGTGGAAGGTGTCCCTGCCCACAAAAGGGGTGGAACTGGGTGGGTTTAACGTCCCTCCCGACCCAAACCATTCCATGATTCCTCACATTCAAGTTGTCCCCGTGTTGCTGCTGCTGGCTGCTCCTCCCCATGCCTTTCCCAGGTCCTGGAAGTCCTTTGTGAGGTGGGGCTGTGGAACTGCACTGAGCAGACAAGTCCTGGCTGTAGCCTCTGCTCTATTCCCAGATCCTTTCCCACTGATCCTCTTGCTTTTGGAGAGCTGCAGGGCCGTGCCACGCCACTTCCACAGAACAATTTAGAGTGTCCCTGAGGAGCTCAGAGCTCATCATTTGTGTGTGAAGTGACAAGTGCCTGTCCCCACACGTGCATCCTGGCCTTTCTCCATGTTGGATTCTCCAGTTTATTCCTGGAGTCCCACGGGGGGCTTCCCTTCCTGACCACCATTTCTTGGCCTCACCTACCTTTGCATCCCATCCTGACTGAGCTTCCAGACCTTTAAAGAGCGCAGGGAACTTGGAAGAAGCTGCAGGCACAGGGATCCCTGCAGGGCACTGCTGCTGGCCTCCCTGCCTCCCTTGGCGAGGGGCTCTTCCTGCCTTTCAAGCACTGATCCATGAGATGACCTCTCAGCCCACAGGGGCTTAGTATCCTTAAGCTGCTTCACTGAGGAAAGTGATCAAAAGCCTTCCAGAAATCTAAGTGGATTTTGTCCACTGGATTTACCTTGTCTACACGCCCTGTGATGCCTTCAAAGATTCCTGAAGAGATTTGTGGAGACTGATGCCTGCCCTTTATGAAGGACATCCTGTTCCACTTATCCAGGCAGCTGTTGATTCTGTCCTTTCTTTCTCCCAGTTATCCCAGTTCAAGTCTCCAACCCTCTGGACCCCCCGCCCCAGTCGTGCCAGAGGAGATTTAGATTAGATACCAGCAAAAGGTTTTTCGTGGAAAGGGTTGTAAAGCACTGGCACAGCTGCCCAGGGCAGTGGTGGAGTCAGCATCCCTGGAAATGTCCCAAAACACATGTGGATGCGGCACCACATGGGGTAGTGGGGAACGTGGGGGTGGTGCTGGGTTGATGGTTGGATTCGTTGACCTGAGAGGGCTTTTCCAACCTCAAAGATTCCATGACTGTAAGAAGGAAAATGTGGGCACAGCAGCCTCAGTGTAGACATGATCAAACTGCCAGAGGGCAGAGCTGGATGGGATATTGGGAAGAATTCCTCCCTGAGAGGGAGGTGAGGCCCTGGCACAGGGTGCCCAGAGAAGCTGTGGCTGCTCCTGGATCCTTGGAAGTGTCCAAGGACAGACTGGATGGAGCTTGGAGCAGCCTGGGACAGTGGAAGCTGTCTCTGCCCATGACAGGGATGGCACTGGATGGGCTTTAAGGTCCCTTCCCACCCAAACCATGCTGGGATTCTGGGATGCACCTCTGAAATCACAGCATGAGAACTCTTCCAATACTTTCCCACTGAAAAGAGACAGAGATCCCATGGCTAAACCTTCCTACCCAGGCTGATTTTAGCAGCCCCGTGACACTGTTTTACCCCACCCTCCTCCATCCCCACACGGAGCACTGCTGGGAGGCTGCAGGAGCTGAGCTCCAGAGGGAACGAGCGCGGGAGCAGCCGGTGTTTGCTCCTCCAGCACGGGCACTGGAGGATGGCACCATCCATCCCCTCCACGGGCACTGCCAAGGCACAGTCCTCTTTGGGAATGGCTCCCTCAGGGAAGACAGCACCTCAGGGACCAAAGCAGGCTGGGAAGAGCTCCCCCAGCTCTCCCAGCAGCAGCGGCCAGCGCTTCCGCAGGCGGGGAGCAGTTCATTATCCTCGGGGCTCAGCGGAGCACGTTCCCATGGAAACAGGGAGCCTTTTCATGTCTGTTGACAGCTTTGGAGAGGTTTTTTCTCTCAAATGCTTGGACACAGAACAGGTGTCTGCAAGCCAGGCGGTGAGCAGATAGTGCAGAGCCAGCGCAGGCCGATAATGAGACAAGTGTTTGTCTGAGATGAAACATTTTCACCCGGAGAGGGAGCTGGGCCGGAGCGGCACAATCCCTGCTCCAGGGACACCGAGACCCTGGCAAAGGGGGACAGGCTGCCTGCACACCCGGCACAGCACGCTGGCTGCAGGGATGTGGCTCCTGCTGCCTTCCCTCCACCTCACAAGCACCGTGGCAGGGCTGGGGATCAGCCTCAGCATGCCAGGATCGCCGGCAGATCCCCATCGCTGCTGGGAGGGCTGGCAGGATGCTCCTTAACCTGGCTGAGCAGCAGGAGCGAGCTCCCTGCAAAGCAGCAAGTCCTCCCTCTGGCAGGGCTGGGTTTTCAGTGAGCTGGACCGAAGGGAAAGGGTGGAATAACAAGTGTGCAGCGACCACGTCTGCCCTCATTCAGGGCAGCCACGGCACGGCGGCCAAACTGGAGCCGAGCACCGAATATCCACTTCTTCTGTTTTGTTTCTCCCACAACTCGGGTTGTTCCAGGGCCTGGGCTCAGCCAGGAGCACTGAGTCATTCTGCACAGAAAGATTCATAATTGTTAATGTGGTGTTACATCAAAAACCATGTCCAGGACATGTCCAGGTTTCCATGTCAGGTGCTCCGAGAGTGGCCCGTGCCAGGTTTAAATTGTCTGTGCAAATTGCATTGTGCTCACACATTGTGCTACAGCCTCATTACCCAATTGCCTCCTATTTTTCCCCCCTCAAACACCTGCCTTGTTTGTGGAATGGATAATTGTTCACTGTAGACTTTTATCACCCTAATTATTATTTAGCCTGCAACATCCAAACCCAGTCTCAACAAACAGGGAGCTGCTCATTTCCTCTCCAATCTGGCTCCACGTGTGTAAATGATTTCAGATAGAAAGGATTTTATATATAAATGCATTTCCCAGCAATGTCACATATAAAAATAAGAAGTTGAGGGCTCAGAGATTAAAGCTCAAGCTCCTGAATACACCAAGCAGATTTTTGCTATTCCGGGTGTCACCAGGCTGACGAACTCCGGAGCATTTATCATCCTTCAGCCCTGACTGTGCCGAGTCAAACCTCCTGTAAACTCCTGATGAGTTATCTGCAGCTCCCCCCATCAGCCCTGGATCTGCATTCCCAAGGCAAGGATGCAGCTGCTGCTGCCTTCAGCTCCTCTCGCCCTGCACCACAGAGGATGCACAGGTAGAGATTCCCATCTTCCCACGCTTTTACTCTGGGAGGCTGCTCCAGCCTGGCCCTGGCACCTCTGCTCCGTGCCCTGAGCCACCCACGCCCTGATCCTGCACAGTGCAGGGATCATCCATCCCCAAATCCATCCCAAACCCAGAGCTGCCCCGAGGACGGAGCTGCTGAAGGATGAAGTGAACTCTCCCTTTCATCCTTTTATCCAAAGGGAACGAGAGAGGCGCGGAGCTGGAGTTGTTTTCTGAGTGAGAGAACTGCTCGGGGTCGAGTGAAAGGTCTCATTTTTAGATCAACCCTCTTTGTTTCAAACTGCTTAGTGCGAAATTCATTCCAATTCAAAGGCAAACCAACCCCACAGCCAGGGAGCAATGCGGAATGGTCATGGTGAGAGGCCTGTGCTGCCAGGATTAAAGGCATTTTGGACATCAATACAATTCCACATGGAAAAAAAAAATCACTTTAATTCAAGCCTTATTTTACAACAGCAGCCGGGGCAAGGAATGTTTCTAAGCCTCTCTCGTTGCAAGTACTGAGCAAGGTGCAGAATAAATAATGTGTGGCCATGGTGTTGGAGGGTGTGCAAGAAAACACCTGCAGAGAGCAGATAAAACACAGATCTGTCCCCAGCTCCCTAAATCCAGGCAGGTGAGGCCACACCTTGAGTGCTGTGTCCAGTTTTGGGCTGCTCATGACAGGGACCTGCAGGGGCTGGAGCATGTCCAGAGATGGGAACAGAGCAGGGGAAGGGGCTGGAGCCCCAGGAGCAGCTGAGGGAGCTGGGAAAGGAGCTCAGCCTGGAGAAAAGGAGGCTCAGGGGGGACCCTGTGGCTCTGCACAACTCCCTGACAGGAGAGGGCAGCCGGGGGGGTCAGGCTCTGCTGGCAGGGAACAGGGACAGGAGGAGAGGGAACAGCCTCAGGCTGGGCCAGGGGAGGCTCAGGGTGGGCATCAGCAGGAATTTCTGCATGGAAAGGGAGCTCAGGCCTTGGCAGGGGCTGCCCAGGGAGGTTTGGAGTTCCCATCCCTGGAGGTGTCCAAGGAAGGGCTGGAAGTGTGACTCAGAGCTCTGGGCTGGGGACAACGTGGGGATCAGGCACAGCTTGGACTTGATGGTCCTGGAGTTATTTTCCAACCTCAGTGATCTTGTGGCTCTGTGATTTTAAGTCCCTGTCCTTGATAGTCAAATTTATCACACTTTTCATTGCAGCAGTTCCTTTTTTTGCATTTCACTGGAACCTTTCTGCATCCCAGCCTGAAAATCTGGGAAATCACTGGCAGAGAGCACACCACAGGGATCTCCTCCATGTGGGCACCCTGGGAGCAGATTTTGGGTGCTTCAGGGTGGCAGCAGGCCCCCCCCACAACTTTCCTGGTCCCCCTAAGGAGTTGTTCCATGCCTGTTTTGTTTGCAGTGGGACATCAGGAGGATGCTGCACTGTGTTGCTGCTGTCACGATGACAGAGAATGGAGTCAATGCAGGCAAAACACTGGGAAGAGAGGGCTAAATGTGAGAGAAACAACAACGTCATCCCTGAAAAAACAAGACTGAAAGGAAGATGAATGGTATGAGCAGGGAGGACATGGAAAAAGAAAAGAGGGACGGAAGATAGGAAGAGCTTCTGTAAAACTGCCTGTGAAAACTTGGGGGTAACAGGGCATTTGTGTGTCCTGCCCTGACTGCAGAAACCATTTCCCAGCTTTCATCTGAGGACTGGGAGGTTTTTTCTCTCCACCTCCAGCTCTGGAAGGTGCTCTGGAAGCCTCTTTCCCACAGGCAGGCACACCAGAGGCAGCCTTCTCCCAGCCAAGCACTCCGCAGTTCCTCTGCTTCATTCAGGATCTGCAGCGCCCCAAAACCTCCGGGGGTGCTCAGCCCCACCAGCCCTGCTCACTGACACACCTCTGAGCAGCTCTGCTCTGCCTTCCCACCTGGCTGCACATTCCTCGTCTCCCTTTGCCGTCCCAGAGCCTCTCCCACGCTGGGTTACACGGTGGGTGTGGGGAGAGGGGCTGCAAAGCTGGGGCATCCCCAGCACTTCCCAAAATCCCAGTCCAGCTCGCTGATGGGAGCTGGTGCAGCTCCACGCTATGCAGCACGGGAGGAATGTGCTCTGCCTGGAGAGGGATGGATTTGCTTTGTCTCTCAGTCCCACCTGAGGATGGTGGGGCCCATCCCTGCCATTCCCAGCTCCCTGGGGGCCAAAAGCACACAGCAAACCACAATCCCACTCTTTTGGAACGAGAGCCAGAGCTCTGAACCCTTTCCAAAGGAGACTTACAAGATATCTGTGGTTCATGAGATGAATTCCCTTCTGCTTATTATTCAGCTCAGCTGTGGTTAAACCAATTTAGGCTACACAACATAAGAGTTATTAAAAAAGATCTGTGCCCGTCAACTTTTCATTACATTACTGCTCGACACTCACCTTGTACAAAATAAAAAAAAAATAAAAAAATAAGGAGAAGTAAAAAAAAACCGTAGGAGACTTTAAAATTAAACTACGTTAAAGTGTAAACGAGGCACGGAAGAGGAAGAAATTAAAACGCTATCACTGGAACACAGCTTGCACCTCTCCCCTCTCCCAGCCCCAGCCAGCCCTCGGAGCCCGAGGGATCCCGCAGCAATCCGAGGAAGCGGAGCCCTGCTGCGTGGGTGTGCTTGCCTCTCACACAGATCTCTCTTTGTGCCCTCCTGGAGGGGATCGCAGCCTCAGGGAGAGGCTGGACTGGGCACCGGCTTGGTGCTGACAGGTGCCCTCCGCACCCCCAGCACCGACCTGCGGCCCCGGCGGCTCTTCCCCGCCCCAGGAGGAGCTTCCCTCTCCTCTCCTCTCCTCTCCTCTCCTCTCCTCTCCTCATCCCGGGCAGGGCAGGAGGAGGGAAGGGCTGCCCTTCTGTGCCCCGAGCGAGCACGGCAGCCAAGATGCTGTTCTTTATGTCTCACCTGATGTTCATTGTCTCGCAGAGCGTGGCACTGAGGCTGCCCCTCTCCGGCCGTGGGCAGGGCTGGGCCATCCCGCTCTGCATTCCTGCTGGAATTGTCCATCCCCCTGCACAGACAGCCGCCTGCAGCTTCCCCCTGAGGGGCAGCACAGGAGCAGCTCCAACCTCTGCTCTCTGGGACCAGGGACGGCACCAGGGAATGGCTGGAGCAGTGTTAGCGAGGTTCAGGTTGGATCTCAGGGAAAGGCTCTTCCCCCAGAGGGTGCTGGGCACTGCCCAGGCTCCCCAGGGAATGGGCACGGCCCCGAGGCTGCCAGAGCTCCAGGAGTGTTTGGGCAGAGCTGCCAGGGATGCCCAGGGTGGGGTTGTTGGGGTGTCTGGGCAGGACCAGGGGTGGGACTGGGTGATCCTTGGGGTCCCTTCCAGCTCAGGAGATTCCATAAGTGTGTGATCAGTCAGGCAGGGCCAGCCCAGGCTCAGGGATGGGAGGAAGGGGAGAACACAGAGGTGCCTCTCATGCACCGAAGCTTAAGCGAAGGAAGGCTTGGTCTCTCCAGGGAGCTCATCCTTGCAGTGCCAGGAGCAGCAGGAGTGCCAGCAATCCTATCTTCCCACTCAGGAAGCAAAGTGAAAGGCAGCAAGTGGTGCTCCAGGAGAGAAGGACAAAGCCAGCCCAGCACAGAGCTCTGAGCACTGCACTGCCCTGCCCTTCTCTGGCCAGAGGCCACAGGGCCGTGCAAACAAAGCCTTGCCCTGTTCTACTCCAGGATTATTTGTTGGTGAAATCCAAGTTTAGCCCCTCTAAACGTCCTGGTTTGCAGGAAAACGGGCTGGCTTTCCTCCCTGACACCTCAGAAGGCAAATGAAGGAGGTGAGAGCTGCGTATCTTGGTTATAGGCTGTTCCACTCGAGCGAAACTCCACAATTGGGTGAGAGCAGGAGGTGCCTGCTCCGAGCAAACACACGGCTGTGAACACACCGACAGGATAATCCCTCGGGGAATTACGGCTCTGCAGGGCAGGGGGGAAATCCAAACCTCCTGGTGATGAGAAAGGAGACAGAGCAGGGAAATAAAGACGGAGAACTCCAAACTTTCCATCAAATCCAATCACTCAGCTGGGCAGAAAGTTCCGAGCAGTCCAGCGGGTGAGTGCATCACAGTGATGGTTTCACCAAAGACTGAGACCAGAGCTTGCTTAAAACAACTCGAAAAAGCTTTCAGGTGTTTGATAACAAAGCCACTCACCTGGTGGAGCCTTTTCCCCCACACACCCCCCCCGAGCTGTGTTGGGGCAGCAGGTTTTTGTTGGCACTGCCTCCTGCAGGCGCTCGCGGGTTTAAGGAGAGATAAAACAAAAATTAAGGCTTTGTTTGTGGCGGAATTGGCCATTGGAGACCTGATCCTCCAACCCTCCTGCCTGCCAGCAGCTTTTCCTCACTTGGCAGCTCCTGCCCGAGAAGGGTGTGGGGCTGGGAGCCAGGACTGTGCTTTTCCCAGCTGGAGATGGAGCACGGGCTCCCACCAAGGCCGGCCTGAAGGCAGCAAACCTCCCAGAAGGGATGTTTGGGAAGGGACTGTGTGCTGAATGTGAATCCAGGGCTGCATTCCGAGTGTGCATCCAGGGTTTGGGATGGAGCAGCACCCGCCTCCCCCTCTGCAGGAGTCCTGCACCCTCGTTTGCAGGACCGAAGCTCCATCAGTGCTCAGAGGGCAGAAACGCCCCCAGAGGGAGGGGACAGGTGGGTTCCAGTGGGAATGATGGTAAAATAAGCTGGAATCCACAAGGATGTGCGCATTCCATGGCATCCCATGTGTGGAATACATCCCGAGAGACATTCAGGGGAGCCCACCCCAGGCTCGGGGGTCCTGTGGGCCTGGACCTCGAAGCGATGAAGGGTCAGCAGGAGTCTGAGGTGTCACAGGACCACCGTAACTCTTCTGTGGTGGTTTTTGAGCTGCTTCCTCTGACCAGGGTTTGGGTCTTCTGCCTGTCCCTGGTGGAGAGGGGTCACTGTTGCTTTGTTACCAGGAAGGTAAGAAAAGGTTTGTTCCTCCTCCCAGACAAGGAATGGGGGTGAACGCTCCCCTCTTCACTCCCCAGGAGAGGAACAGATCCCTGGAGCTGTCTCTGCTCTCTGAGCACTCCCTGCTGCCAGTGCCCAAGGGACAAAAATCTGGGACTGCACATCCCCATCCCCAATAATCTATTCCTAAGGGCCTATCCATAAACCAGAGGGACAATTTCAGTGGAGAATTAGCCCGGTGTTAGAGCAGAAACAGCAATTCCTCAAGCACCGAGAGCACCTAAAGACTTAAATGCTGCAAGCAATTGCCAGGAAGCACATTTAATTGGAATAATACTCCCACTGAGCAGATAACAGGATAAACTTCACCAAACAGGATAATGCATGAGGAAGATTTACAGCCAATATTTTGGTTGGGTGTTTTGGTGCATTTCTACACAGTCTGTGTGCTCACAAACGTTAATTTTCTCCTATTCTGTGTGCTCACATCTGTTGATTCCCTCAGGAAAGCAGATCCCAGAGTCTTCCACTGCATCTGATTAGCAGGGAAAGGGCAGTTAATGTCTGTGGTTCCACTCCAAACTGGAAAAAACCTGTCCCATTAATGGGAAGCCCTCAGGGAAAGAGAAACAAAGATATTTATGGCCTGGAGAGTTCCTGCCTAAAGAACCAAGCCAAAGCTACGTCTCAAAGGCACAGATCCATCAGGTTTTCCTCCAAAAAGCAGAACTGGCCTTTGTGAGGATGGAACCAGCCAGAGGTAGAGATAAATTCTCTCAGATTCATCAGATTATTTTCTTTTAAAGGAATATTGAAAATCTGTATTTCAGAGCAAACCCAACATGATTTCTGGAATGCTGCTGTAACCAGCAGCACTCTCCCAGGAATTGTTTCACTTACATCCACGCTTGAGAGTTTTGAATTCCAAGAAACCCCAAATCCAGAGGCAAAATCAAGAGGTTTGCTCAGTGATACAGTGAGGATCCCTATGAAAGAAAGGAGAAACTTTCCCATCTGCAACTCCTCACTCACATCCAGCTGCTCTTGTGTTTTCCAGCTTTAGCTGCTCAACTTCAGCTTTCCAGCTATAATCATATCTACATTATAGCTCAAATATCCCAGTATCCCTCAGAGTAGGGAATGGCTGCCATTCCCTGATCACAGGCAGGACAATAAAGGATAAATTCACTGCGAGGTGGCTTCTGTGAGAAGCTGCTGGAAGCTTCCACCATGTCCAGCAGAGCCAATCCCTGATGGCTCTGAAGATGGACATGTCACTGGTCAAGGCTGGGCCAGTTGGAGATATTGGTAATGCCTCTGTGATAATCTATTTAAGAAGAAAATCAGAACAAAGTGGGGCACATTTTTTCCTAGCCAGAGAAGAGGTGGATGTGAGAACATGTGAGGGAAACAACATGGAGACACCAAGGTCTGTGGAGAAGGAGGGGAGGAGGTGCTCCAGGAGCCAGAGCTGAGATTCCTCTGCAGGCTGTAGTGATGACCATGCAGCCCACGGGGGATGCAGAGATCCACCCACAGCCCCTGGGGATCCATGGGGGATGCAGAGATCCACCCACAGCCCCTGGGGATCCATGGGGGATGCAGAGATCCACCCACAGCCCCTGGGGATCCATGGGGCATGCAGAGATCCATGGGGGATGCAGAGATCCACCCACAGCCCCTGGGGATCCATAGGGGATGCAGAGATCCACGGGGGCTGCTGGGATCCTCTCTGTCTGTCTGTGTCCGTGTGAACAGCACAGAATCAGTGTCAGTGTACAAATACAAAGTATGAAAACGAATCCCAAAACAGAAGTGATTTCTTTGGCCAAAGCAAAACAATCTGAGATATTAGAAGAAAACACTGCAACATGTCGAAGAGAGAGCAGCTGCGATGTTTGCATTTCATCAAGCTGAACACAATCCGACAGACTCAAGGCTGCAAGGACCAGTGAGGCACAAAAGTGCCTAGAAAAATCCTTTCAGGGTTAGCAATAAGGTTGAGCCTGTTTTGCCCTTGCAGGGTTTTCTCCTGGCCCTTAACTCATGAACTCTTTGTTAATTTTTCTTTCTCTCCTCTGCCCAGCTGTGGCAGGGGAGGGTGAGCGAGTGACCTTGGTGGGTGCCTGGTGTTGGGCCAGCATCGAACCACGCCAGCCACACAACACCAAAAGTTTGGTGCTGAGGCTGAAAGGACTTCCCAAGGCTCTCCCAGCAAGAAGCATGGATTCAGTAGAGGGACTTGGAAATATCTATTCCTAAGGAATTGGCACTGAGCACCAAAAGCAACAGGTGTGGAAAAGAAACTGGGAAAACTGCTGTGTAGGAATTGCTGGAGAGTCAACTGGGTGGGAAGCGTTTCCTGATCCTTTCATTCCAGGGGAACATTTGTGCACCTGAGTTCTGGCTGCCTTAATCCCTGGTTTGGTTTTCATCAGCTCTTGGACGTTTTTCTGGCTTTAGCATTGAAGTTTTCTGGCGTTTCTACCATAAATCCCAGGAATTGTGAGTGACCTCTATGTGCATGTACAGGAGCCACCTGGTATGGTGGAAGGTGTCCCTGCCCATGGCAGGGGGTGGGATGGAGGAGATTTAAGATCCCTTCCGACCCAAACCATTCCATGATTCTGTGATCCCAGGACCATCAGAGGAGGGGTACAAAGAACCCCATTGAACCTGCCTTGGTGCAAACCATGGTAAAACCTTCCCCTGTCCCCCCTTCCTTGCTCAGAATCCAGCTGGATCCCTCTTACTCCATACTTTCTGCCTCCTGCAATTCCAAGCACCCGGAGAAGGCTCCAGCAGCAGTCGCTATATTTTATCTCCAATGACCAATAATAACCAAGGTCAAAATCAAGCAGCTGACCCGGATCCAACCTCCCTTGTATCTCCCTGCCTCATTGCCTCCCCATTTCTCTCTAATCCCAGCTGGAAATAGATCTTTTCCTGCCTTGGCCACAGCTGTTAATTTGTGTGTGTGTGTGTGTTGTTATTTATTATTTAGCACAGCAAAGCACCTCATGAAGCAGCTCTCATGAAAGGCACTACATAAAAGGAAGCTGCTTCTGAATATTTTAGGAAGCCAACATTCTGCTATTGATATTCTAATTCCATTTGTTTGAGAATCAAGTCAGGCCCCAACAGGTTATTCAACAAATTAATAAATGTTGCGGCTTTTGTCTTCCGGAGGGTTTGTAGCTCCTGGGATTTGCACTTTCATGTTTTTCCTCTGGTAAAGTCTGCTGTGTTTGTTTGTTCAAGGGAGGAGCCCTGATGTTCTCGTGTGATCCCCTGACTCCAACAGCTGGGGCTTGGAAAGCAAACAAACACTGCAGGATACTGAGGGAAATGGGAAAATCAGGGATCGGCCACTCTGCACCTCCCTGTGGTCAGTGGGATTTCCCATCCTTCTTCTGATGTTCCTGGGATCACAGCGTCCCAGAATGGTTTGGGTTGGATCTTAAATCTCCTCCATTTCCACACCCTGCCATGGGCAGGGACACCTTCCACTGTCCCAGGCTGCTCCAAGCTCCATCCAACCTGGCCTGGAACGCTTCCAAGGACCAAGGGGCAGCCACAGCTTCTCTGGGCACCCTGTGCCAGGGCCTGCCCACCCTCACAGCCAGGAATTCCTTCCCAATATCCCATCTGACCCTGACTTCTGTAAGTGGGAAGCCATTCCCCGTGTCCTGTCACTCCGTGCTCCTGTCACTGCACTCATATTCCTGGGATCCTGGCAGCTTGGGGCCTTACAGAAGTTTCACATCCCTTGACATCTTAGGAGGAATGTTAGCAGACCCACCTGCTCCAGAGGGGAGATGTGGGAGCCAGGAGATTCCTGCAAACAGAATCCCTGGGACAGCCTGTGCCTGCTGTCCTTGGGCACAGGTTATTCCAGAGGAAGATAACCAGGATTAGGCTGTGGATCTGAACCTTGGCTGTGCTGCCTCAGCTCTCCCAGACAATCCTCCCAGGGTTTCCAAGCTCCTCACCTTCCAGTCCTCTTCCCTGGTGGGAGCTGATGCCCCAAGAGCTCTCCACACTTGCTGTCCCCTCTTCCAGCTGCTGGGACATTCCCTGTTTTAGGAAGCAAGCTGGGAGCTGTCTGCTCCATGGAAATGAGGTACTGAAAAGAAAGAGAGGTCAGTTCTGTGCAATGACACCTCAGAAAAGCACCAGGACGCTGCTGCTGAGCTCTCCAGCATTCCTGCCTCAATCGGAGGAATTTTTCCCAACAAAGGACACAAGATACTGTTTTCAATTAACAGGAGTTCCCTGGCCTCTTTGTGACCTAAAATTTCCCCTGAATGAAACTACAAACCCTATTTGTTTAACCTGGACATTTCAGCCTTCTCAGAAGAGAAATAAATGCTGCCTCCTCCTTAGTCTGAGCCTTATTCAGACTTTCATCTCGTGCACAAAAAGGAGGGGAGGGAAAGCAGGAAAGATTCTTCAGGGAATTAACAAAGAACCCCCCATAGTAAGCAAAAAATATCTGTATATCTTGAACATCAGCATGCAGCTACACAAAAAGCTGTGCCTTGTCTTTTCTTTTCCCTAGGAAATAGTTCATGGATACCCAAATGTCGGAGTCCAGGGAAGCCTGAAAGCTTCTCCTGCTCCTCTGGTGGTTTCTTTATGTCCCCAAAGCTCCTCAAAAGTGGCCTAGCCAGCGACCTAGGCTTTTGGAGAAGCTCCCTCCACTTTTGGGAGAACCTGAATGCACTAGAGAGGTGAAGAGATTTTTGTTTAGTGAACCACAGAGAGTTTAGTTGTAGCTTTAGGATCTTGCTCTATGTATTATATAGGGACAAGATGGAGATTTTTGGGTGT
Source organism: Erpornis zantholeuca (assembly GCA_013400515.1). Taxonomy (NCBI): domain Eukaryota; kingdom Metazoa; phylum Chordata; class Aves; order Passeriformes; family Timaliidae; genus Erpornis; species Erpornis zantholeuca. The sequence continues at coordinate 462,230 of VZTN01021371.1, read as the reverse complement.
CAGTTTCTCCTTTTTCTTCTTCTTCTCTCTCCTCTTTCTCTTCCTCTCTTCTCTGACACCAGAGAAGTTGGAGAAGTTGGTTGGTGGAAAAAAGTTAGTATTGAAAAGACATATCAATAAGATGAGGGTTTACAGATGTTGGGAACAAACTAAGATACATATTGTTTCTTGAATGGTTGTTAGTAAGATATAAAAAGTAGCTGCTGATTTGCAGCCATTGCCTTTCTGCCCTGGTGTCCTCAGAGGACACTGCCTCTGCCTCCGAGGTCTTGATAAGAAAAATAAACAATTCCTGAAACAGCAAAGAATATGTCTCTCTTCCTTCTTTTCAACATGATGAACAGAAGAAAGAAAATCTCCAGGGCAGAGGACAAGGACAGGAGCCAAGGGCTCCAACCCCTGCGGGGGCTCAGGCCTCCGACATCCAAACCTTGAGTGGCCCAGCCACAGCATCCATCCTGACAGGAATGCCAAGATAACCTGGAGAAAAGCTGGGATCTGTGCCAGCGAGAACACTTCTTTCCCAGCAAAGACGAAGTCTTTTCAGTGGCAAGCTGGCAGAACAGCCCCAGGAGTGGTGGCAGTGCAGATCTGCCCTTCCCATCAGAGAATCCAAACAGCACTGGCACATCGCTGGGAGCGGTGCCAGCTCCCGGGATAACGCTGGGAATAATGTCCCCTCACAGGAGACAGTGCCAGGAATGGTGTCCCCTCACAGCAGACAGTGCCAGCAATGCTGTCCCCTCACAGGAGACAGTGCCAGGAATGGTGTCCCCTCACAGGAGGCAGTGCCAGCAATGCTGTCCCCTCGGCTGTGCGTGAGGAAGCTGCAGCTCCGCAGAGGGACTCGGGGGCCACCAGAAAGCACAAGTGTTAAAGTGGAGCTTTCAGCTCCTCAAATTACTGCCTTAATTTATGTGCAGTAAAGTGCGCCAGGCAACGTGTTCCACACTCAGATTTTAAAAGGATTTTTCCCACTTTGCCTCTTGTCCTCTCCTTTAACCTCCCATTAAATTCCCATTGGCTGCTGCTGCCACACAAGCCTGAAATTTTAATTCCATTCCACATCTCCACAGCCCCGTTTCTCTGTGGGTGCAGATATGGGGAAATTAGCAAGAAATGGGGAAAATCACACTGGGAGAATCTCACCTTGAGGGTTTTTTTCTCCCCACCTATCACAGGAGTAATGGAGCAGTCGACAGGAAGATTTTAATGCTGATTTAACACCTACGTATTTATGCTGCTGCATACATGTATTTATTTGTGTTTCTCCCTGAGCTCAGTACGTTCACAGGAGCCAGGAAATGGAGCTGATTAATAGACCTCCTTCCTCCAAATGCACAAAGTAAATTCGGCCTAAATGCTAATCAGTGAGTTTGATTTTATTCCTCCCTCCAGTATCAAGTCGGAGGGAGTGTTCAGGATAGAGGAATACTGATGGAGCCATCCTTCCACACTCCATACTTTTACTTCAGACAGCAATTCCTTTCCATCACAAAGGCTGGAGGGCTGCTGGTAGTGTTGGTCAGCAGGTTAAATATTTATAACATCTGTAAAAATATATGCTAATTTGAAAAGAGTAAACTATGTGGCTTGGGGCAAATTTAAACAAAGTCATCAAAGTAAGAGCTGTGTTTTATACTGAAGCTACAGGCAGAGCACTGTGTTATAACTCAGAATTTCCCTGTGCTAAGGACAAGCACTAAACCCAGGGCACTGTTTGCATACCAAGGCCTGCCTGGAGCAGGGAATGAATCCACCCCTGGGCCTCTGCTGCAGCCCTTTCCTAGAATCCCAGGATGGTTTGGGATGGACAGACCTCCACTCCCACCCTCCCCCTGCCATGGGCAGGGACACCTTCCCCTGTCCCAGGCTGCTCCAAGCCCAAATGTCCACCCTGGCCTGGGACACTGCCAGGGATCCAGGGGCAGCCACAGCTTCTCTGGGCACCCTGTGCCAGGGCCTGCCCACCCTCACAGCCAGGAATTCCTTCCCAATACCCCATCTAAATCTACCCTCCTTCATCTTAAAGCCATTCCCCCTTGGCCTGGCACTCCAGCCCTTGGAAATTGTCTCTCTCCATGTTTCCTGTGGGCTCCTCCAGGCCCTGCAAGGCCACACTGAGCTCACCCCAGAGCTTCTCCTCTCCAGGCTGAACAATCCCAGCTCTCGCAGCCTTTCCTCCCAGCAGAGCTGCTCCATCCCTCTGATCCCCCTGGTGCCTCCTCTGGGCTCTCTCCAGCAGCTCCACGTCCTCCCTGTGCTGGGCCCCAGGGCTGGGGCAGCTCTGCAGGTGGGGTCTCACCTGAGCGGGGCCGAGGGGCACAATCCCAACCCCTTTGCTGCTGCCCACCCTGGGGACCAGCCCAGCACAGGGAGGCCCAGGGTGAGGCCAATGATGCTTTGGGAGGGAAGGTGTGTGTTAACCTCATCTGGGGAAAGGATCTGCTGGATATTAGAAGCCTCAGAACTTTGTGCTGGGAGAACCTGGAGACCCAAAAAGCTGAGCCTTGTCCATACTCTGTGGTGGGAAAGGGGATTTGAGCAGTCGGGGCAGCAGCAGACGAAGCACCAAGGGTCAAACTCAGAGGGATTAAAACCCTCCAGATCAAACACTAAAGGATTAAACCTCTCTGGGTCAAACACAGAAGGATTAAACACAGAGGGATTAAACACAGGGGGATTAAACACCTTCCTCAGCCACTGAGGTAAACCCCAACCACAAGCACATTAACTGCAAGGCCACCCCAGGATTTTTTTGGGACTTCGAGCCAATAAGCAGGGATCCCCCCACAAAAGTCCAGGGGGGCCATGTGCACGGTTTGGAGAGCTGTGTGCAGTGCTGGGGAGGTTTGTCCATCACTCTGCCCAGGAAACCCACACCCCACAAACAGCTGCAGCTCTGGACACCCCTTTCTAGATATTCAAGGCTGCCTGAGGGGAGAATATCCTCAGCCCATGGGTGCTGCTCAGGATGAGAGGTTCCTGGATGCCTTTGCTGTCCCTGCTCCCAGGGAAGCTGGTGGGCAGTCCCTGTGCCCTGCCACACCACCGTGACACCAGTGACAACCTGCAGTGTCCCTTGTCCAGGCCCTGCTGTGTTTGCTTTGCTGCTGCTGAGGTAACAGATGTTTTCATTGAGCTGCTCACAATAACCCCTGGGCCTTTCCCCTGAGTGGTTCCAGTTAATTTCAAATGCAGCAAGGTGGATGAGGAGGTTGGGTTTTGCCTTCCATCGCACATTAACTTGCATTTGTCAACATTTAATTTCATCTGCTGCTGCCTTGCCTGCTCGCCTGCCTGCATAGAGCCATTCCCAGCTTTCCACAGCCTGCACTACACAACTAAATAAATTTCACTAAATAATATTGAACTACTATTTTTTCCCACCTTTTCCTCCCCTCTAATTCTGGATTATATTTTTAAAAGCCTGGCCCGAGCTTCCAGATGCTCTCCTCTTCTACAGCCACACTGAAAATTGGTTGCTCTTCTTTTGTTTAACTCACGGCTGCTTCCTAACCTGTGCCAGTAATTCCTTTATTTAAGACTGCCCTCTTGTTCCACTGCTTCCTTTTCTACTGGGATCTTATCTTTAGATCCCTCTGAAGTCTCTTCCCATGGATATTCCCTGCGTAGTGTTTTCAGCAAAATCTGTGAAGAGGCAATTAGCAGAGGCCTCTGCCTCCCGTCTTTTCCCAGATTAAATTCTCTCACCAATTTCTGCTTCCAGTCCCTTATACAATCACTTGGTAGGAGCTCTTTTTCCTCTTTATTCAGTGGGAAAGAAAGGATTTAGAGTGCAAAAGCAACCCCGTACACAGCATTTCCCCTGCCCTCTCTTCTGAGGTTTCCAGAAAAGCCACAAAGGGAACCACCACTGTGGTCCCTCAGTTTGGGAAGGACTTGGAGGGACTGGAGTGTGTCCAGAGATGGGAACAGAGCTGGGAAGGGGCGGGAGCCCCAGGAGAGGCTGAGGGAGCTGGGAAAGGATCTCAGCCTGGAGAAAAGGAGGCTCAGGGGGGACCTTGTGGCTCTGCACAAGTCCCTGACAGGAGGGGGCAGCCGGGGGGGGTCAGGCTCTGCTCCCAGGGAACAGGGACAGGAGGAGAGGGAACAGCCTCAGGCTGGGCCAGGGGAGGCTCAGGGTGGACAGCAGCAGGAATTTCCCCATGGAAAGGGTGCTCAGGCCTTGGCAGGGGCTGCCCAGGGAGGTTTGGAGTGCCCATTCCTGGAGGTGTCCCAGGAAGGGCTGGAGGTGTCACTCCGAGCTCTGGGCTGGGGGCAAGGTGGGGATGGGGCACAGCTTGGACTCGATGATCTGGGAGGGCTTTTCCAGCCTCAGTGATCCTGGGATTCTCTCCTATCAGGATAATTGCTGAGAAAAGGCAGATCCCATTTCCCAGAGATCGTGTCCAGCCCTGAGACTGCCGTTTGGAGGACGAGCAGCTGCTTTGCTCTGCCCTCTCTCTGCCAGACTCTGGAGGTGATTTCAGCTCCAGCATTCCCACCTCTGGATGGGCACGGCACAGCAGCCAGGAATACACCACTGGAATGGTGCAATTTGCAATATTCCCCCAAAAAAGGAAAGCAGGGGAGACTGGGATAAGACTTTTTGAGGACTGGGAATGGATCAGCTCGCAGGGCTCCACAGAGGGTGGAGGCAAAGAAGGAATAGGATGTGTTTTCCTGCTGAACTCGGCCATCCTCCTCTCCCACCAGCTCTGCCCTACACCAGACTGTGCAGGCACAAACCTCCCAGGATTTCCAGGCACAAACCTTTGAGGATTGTCTGTTCATTTTCAGATTGCATTTCCATATTTAAATTCGAGGAGGAAGAAAAGAAACCCCAAATCCATCGCTTCCTAGGATCCACCGGGGAAACCTGACATAACAGCTTTGACCCCTGGGCACAGCTATGAATTCTGAGCAACCTTTTATTTCTCCTTTAAAATCAAATGCAAGCTCTGGGAGACCAGGAGCAGCAACGTTCACTGCAAACTCCTATCCTTGTCAGAAACTCTTTGTAGCAGGCTCAGGATTTGCACTTCCTCAGGCCAGAGGAAAATGCTGCTCTCACCCTGCTCCTTCCGAACCCCCAAGCTCTCTGTAAAATCCCTAACATGGAAATAGAGGAGAAATCCGATATTTTGGCAGTTGGAAAGTGTCTTCCTCCAAGCACAGGAAGGCATTTCCCTGTTGATCCTTGTGTTGTCAAAAAAAGCAGCAACACCCCTTTGACAAGTTTTGCTTTATCTCTGCAGAACCTCATGAATCTGCTTCCAAATCCTCCTTTCCGAAAGCGTGAGCACCAAGAAATTCCCCTTGGAGTCTGGATAGTCAAGACCACCTCTATTCCTCAGCTCCATTCCCCTCCTCTTCCTCCTCCTTTTGCGAACTGGGGAGAAGGAGCACAGCAAAAAATTGCTGTTGATTATTCCTATTATTGGGAGCGTGTGGACCCTGGGGATTGTGACCTACATCCATTTATTACCCACATCCAAACAGCTTCCATGCTGGCTGCAGCAAACAGCAGAGGCCAGGAGGATCTGGAGGAGGGAAGAGGAAGGAAGCCATCATCCCCTCACGTCTCACACTCATGGACACCAAGCTCTTAGAAAAGAAGCGAAGCAAAAATGAACCAAAATGCCCCCAGGGGACCCTCAGCACTCCCCAGCTTCTCAGCTTTTCGAGCTCTGGCAAGATCTTCAGCCACAACTGTCCCAGAATTTTTATCAGCCCTTGCCCAAGCCCTGTAAAATGCTGCCTGGGGAGAATGGTGTTTCCACAAGGAGGTTTAGCTGCCCCTGGGAAGGGAGGCAAAGGAGGCAGAGAGGGATGGAATCTGCGAGGTCCTGGCTGTCTGTCTGAAGGATCACAGGCACATCCAGCTTTCTCCACGTCCCCAAGAGTTTCTGAAAGCTTGTTCATGGATCTAAGCCACAGCTGTGTCTGTGCCCACAGAGGTGGACACAAGGCATCCCCACGTTCACCTCTGGGTGCACGAAGGGAACTCTGCACTGGAGTTGCCTCATAACTGGGAAAACACAAGTTTATCTTCTGTTCCCACTCTCTGCTAGGATTTCAGCCCTCACCACGGCTCAGCTGCCTTCCAAAGCACAGGCACAAACACCCAGAGCCTGCTGAAATGCCAGCAAAGCCAGCACAGAGTGACTGCTGCCCTCCTTAGGAAGGACAAAGCCTCCCCAGCCGTGGATAACAAAAGCAGCTCACGCTGGGGTTTGCAGGGTAGGACATGGGCTCATTCCAATGCTAACCAGATTATGGAGCTCGCTGAAGGCTATCTCTGAAGGGATAGTTGGAATTAGTTGATAGTGATTTAATTTGTGTTGCAGATTGCTAATTAAGCCTGTGAAGAGGGCAAAAAAAAAAAAAAAAGAAATTAATCCATTTAGTTAAGGAGATACAATGAGAGATGTGGCCATGCTGGAGTCATTCCCAGCTGGGAATTAATGGAAGGGTTTGCTCCACCTCTGGGCACGGAGAGTGTGTGGGCACAGAGGGCTGGCCACCCCCACACTGCCCAATTTCCCTGGATTGCAGGATTTCCTGGCACCATGGGAACACCAAGGTTGGAAAAGACCTTTAAGATCAGCCCAGCCCCACCACTAGACCCTGTCCTGCAGTGCCACATCCACACATTCTCCATCACTTCCAGGGGTGGTGGCTCCATCCCTGCCCGCTCCCAAGGCTTGACAATGCTTTCCAGGAAGAAATTTTCCCTGATATCCAAACTGGACTTCCCTTGGCAGAGCTTGAGGCCATTTTGTCTTGTGCTGTCCCTCGTTCTCTGGGAGCAGAGCCTGGCCCCACCTGCTTCCACCCTGGTGGATCCATGTGGGGCTTTGACCACCAACTCCAAGGCTTGATCCAAGAGGAAAAGCTCTCCAGGGAAGGAAAGGTAATTAAAAAGCATTAAGAGCACCCAGGGATGTCCTCTGGGAATGCTTCCAGGGATGGCACAGCCTCCACACGAATGCTGTTTAATCCACCTCTCCCAGGATTCCCAGGGATTCCCAAACCACCACAGCCCATCTTGATTTTCAAAGCCAAGTGATAGGAAGTCAGCTCACACCTCAGTGAGTTGCTCCAACGTTTAATTAACCTGTTAACCCCGAAATCACTCCAGGCACTGGAAGTCATTTTACAAAAAAATGCCCAGATATCTTCAAAGAGGAAATTTAAAAATTATTTTGGGAAGAGGAATTCAATTTACTCATTAAAAAAAAAAAACAAAAAAACCCCCAAAAAAGAAATGAAAAAACTCAAAAAAAACCCCACAACCAAAAAAACCTCCACAAAACCACTGAGTGCTTTTCAAAGCTCTTTAAAAATATTTAAGGAATGATTAAATCAGAAAGTCATCTTGATTTTTCTTATATCTGAAATTTTCAAGGAGAGTTCTCCTTTTTTCTCCCTCAACATGCACCAGATTTCCAGGGAAGCTGCTTCCCAGCTGGCTGGGATTTAACAGGGTTTGGAGAAGCACCAGGAAATCTGAAGTGTGAAGTCTGGCTGGCTGAAAGCTGGCAAGGGCTGCCTGAGGGTGACCCTCTTGCTGGTGCCAACTCCCCTGATCTGCTCAGCCCTGCCCCTTCTCCTCCAAAAAACCCCAGCTTTTATCCTTTCATCCATTTGGGTTTGAGCTGAGCGAGGGCAAATCCCAATCCAAGGAGCTCCCATCCCACTGGGATCCAGCACCAGTGGATCCCAGTTTCCACAGCTCACAGCAGCAAATGGAAAATGCATCCTGCTCCCATCAGTGAGCCTTGGGGATGTCCATCCTCAGATAATCATGGAATGGTTGGGGTTGGAAGGGACCTTAAAGCTCATCCAGTTTCATCCCCTGCCATGGTCACCCTGGAAAGTTGTCCAGCCCAAGAATGGGAAGGATGGAGAAAGCTCAGGGATGAGATGGATGGTCAGAGGGTCACAGTTCCAGCTCTGCCTGGAAAGGCTTGGGAAGGGACACAGAGCTGCATGTCCCTGGTTTGCTGCGTTCTCCCACAGCTCTGGGTGAGTCTCCAGGTGGGGCAGGAAAGACAGAAAGTCTGGTTCCACTTTCTGAAGCATCTGGGGAGAAACAAGGTCAGCAACCTGCTGAGCATCTGACCTGCCAGTGCTCAGAGACTCCCATTTCTGTCCTTTCACAGAGTCCCAGCATGGTTTGGGTGGGAATGGATCCTAAAGCCCATCCAGTGCCACCCCTGCCATGGCAGGGACACCTCCCACTGTCCCAGGCTGCTCCAAGCCCTGTCCAGCCTGGCCTGGGACACTGCCAGGGATCCAGGGGCAGCCACAGCTTCCCTGGGCACCCTGTGCCAGGGCCTGCCCTCCCTCACAGGGAACAGTTCCAGAGGATCACAGTGTTCTGTGTTGGAAGGGACCCATGAGGTCATTGAGTCCAACTCTCAAGTGAAGGGCCCAGCTGGGGACTGGAGACACAACCTTGGTGTTTATGGCACCAGGCTCTGACCAACTGAGCTGATTCTCCCTCAGATCCAACCTAAATCCACCCTCCTTCAGATTAAGGCCATTCCCTCCCATCCTGTCACTCCAGGCCCTTATGAAAAGTCCTTCATGAGCCCCCTTTAGGTACTGGAGGTTTTCCCAAAGCCCTCTCTTCTCCAGGCTGAAGGAATCCCAAGATAAAAAGGGCTGGGTTGCTCCTTGATGCTCCAAGTTTCCAGGAGACCACCTCAGCCACCTCCCCCTTCACCCACAGCACAACCCAAAATCTCTTTCTGGAGAAGCTGCAGACCTGTGGGCAGTGAAAACCACCACTCCCAGCTACATCCCAGCTCAGGACGAGGACCACGGAGTTCATCCCCTCATTCCCAGCATCAGGCACATAGCTGGAAGCTCCTTGGGAATGCCTGGTGTCACTTGTCACACAAAACCCAGCCACCCCAACAACCACCCCAAGAACAGGCTCTGTCCCTGCCAGTGAGAAGGAAGGAAGAATTCAGTTCCATGCTGCCCTCCAAGGTGGAAAGAGCAGCAGAAGGGTTTACTGTAACAACTGTTAGCAGACCTCAGCCAGCGTGGCTCTCTGCCTTCCCCTGGCAGGGATTTTGGGAGCACAAACACATCTGTCTCGGCAGCTGAGCCTTCCAAAACACACCATCCCCATCCCCTGCTCTCGGCTCTGCAGCTGCACGGGGCTGTGCAACCCACAAATCATCCAGGGGCACTCACTGAAAGCACCAAAGGGTCCCTTCAAAGCCCAGTGAATGCCCACATTCCAAGATCCAGGAATGCTGAAACACTTCTCCTGCCTTCCTTCTCAAGGTGGTGGGTCCTGCTGCTTGTAGCCTTGATACCAGGGCAAAGTAAACCTCATGTGGAGAATGCCAGGCACCTGAGGGTGTCTGTTCAGGGCTGAGCTCCTCAAACAGCATCTTTGCCCAGGAAAACATTCCTGCCTGGGGGATCTGCCCTGTCCTTCCTGAAGATCCACACGTGGAGGGCCTGATGGAGGCACCCAGGGGGGCACAGACCAAACGGAGCAAACTCCACTGGCCACGTGTCCTGCACCCCACAGATCTCCTGATGGAGAAGCCCTTCCTAGAGACATGTACTAGTCTGAAAACAAACCAGTGGGAGATTGCAAGTCAGAATTATAATTTAATAGGAAAATTTAAAAAAAACCCCAACAAAACAATAGTACAAGAACACTGGCAGAGTCAGAATACAACCTGACACCTTGTTGGTCAGGGTGGAGGTAGCAGTCAAGAAGAAGTGGTCCTGTTGAAGTGGTGATCCTCTAGAAGAAAAGAGTCTGGTCTTCACCTGAAGGTCCAGCATTAGCTCTTGTCCTTTGGGAGTCCAGTAGGAGTTCGGAATCTCAGCTTATATCCAGGATGGAATACTTGGAATACTCTGGGTGGAGCATCTCACAATGGGATGGTGAGTCCTGAGATAAGAACATGGGCCACGGACAGGAGATAGCCCAGAGTTATCTGTGAGCCATGGGCAAGCACTGCTGGGCCATGGACAGGAGATAGCCCAGAGTTATCTGTGAGCCATGGGCAAGCACTGCTGGGCTATGGACAGGAGATAGCCCAGAGGGAGCAGGCAGGGAGCACTGCCCCAGCTGATTTCAGCAGCTCATGGAGATGGTGACAGAATGCACTGCAACCCAGGACAAGCCACCACACCAAGGAATTACCTGTAAGTCCTGCCTGGATTCCATGTGCTTCATCCATCCCCAGCAGTTCCTACAGCTGGAGCTGCTCCGCTCATTTATTCACCCAGCCCTCCGAGGGAAAAGAGCTTCTGTGTTTCCACATCTCTTTGAAAGGTTTGCCAGGGAAGTTGCAGCACCTTTGAAGCTGTTCTGAGTCCAGCGAGGTGCCAGGCTGTTCCTGGGTGATAGCACTGCTCCGGGAAGAGGGATGGGAAGCTTGAAAGCAGCTCCAAAGGAGTTAAAGCCCAGCACTTGCCTGTGGGAATCCTGCACCACACAAGGCCCCAGAGGTACAAGGGGATTGTCTGGATAAAAGTTGATTAGTCCACATTACAGGGATTAGCATTGCCTTTGAACTTTTAACAACTTTGTTATGTCTTTTACTTGCCTCTTTATGTAAAAAAATAAATAAAAAGGTGGAAGGTTTTTTTAAGCCGATTCTCTTTTTTTTTTTTTTTTTCTTTTAAAGGAAATGATTAATTCTCCCTATTACCAACAGATAAAGCCCTGGCCACACTTGAAAGGGGGAGTCAATAACATGGGGAGGTTGGAAGAACCACACATCCTATTGGACATGCTCTGGCTGGCTTTAGATGTTCCCTTTGTAGCAGGAGCAGGCTGGATTCCACGGCAGCACACACGGGAGGGGCCAGCAGTGAGGACAGCAGGCCAGCCCTGTTTGGATAGCTCCTGGAAAGGCAAGGAAACACCAGCTGGAAGTGGTGCAAGCAAGGTCAGGGCAGAGCTGCTCCCTGGGGAGGGTCTGCCTGGGCTCCAGCAAGGAAACAGCCAGAGTCAGCCACTGGCAAACCAGGAATAAAATTCACACTTGGAACTGGCCAGAATCAAGGGAGAACTGCAGGATGAAGGTGGAGATGAGGGGGAGTGTGAGCATTACCCTGGGCCCACAGCAGCTGAGAAAGTGATCCTTTATGGAGCTCAGGTGGGGGAGAATCCCTGTTCCCCCCTCGCTTCTCTGCTCACTCCAGCCTGGCATTTCCCCTGTCCTGCCACTGCGTCCAGGATTTGCTGCAAGTGCAAATGCCTTGGGAAAGATAATGGGGAGTGAGAGTCCTCAAGGAGGAGCAGAAGCAAACACAGAGGGATCTGCCACTGCCCCTCTCTGAGATCCATGAACACGTTCAGTAATTCCTCTGGGAAGTGTGTTGTTCCCCTCTCTCAGATGCAGCTCTGGTGGAATCAGGACCATCACCTTGACCCCAGCATCGCTGCCAGGAGATTTCCCCTGCCTAGGGCTGAGTGTCCCTTTCATCTGAACAGCTCTAACAACATGTGGCTTGAATTGTGTTCCTCTGGGTAGCAAATGCAGCTTTCTCCCTGCTCTGACAGTGTTTGCCAGGAACTGGGCTGGAATCACAAACCCATCCCACCTGGGCCTTGAGCTCCGTGGGAAGCTGACAGCCCTGAAAATCCTCATGCAGCACCACACAGCCCCAGCACGAATCCCTGCTTGTTATCCAGGACCACGCTCGCCTCCTAACAGGATCGCCAGGGCTGGGAATGACCCAAACCTGTTCACCTGTGTGCCAAAGCCCCTTCCTGCTCCCGCATGAATGATGTTTAGTGGCCAGGTTCTGACACAGCACTTCTGGGGGATGTTTTAACCAGCCCAGGAAACACAGGCAGCTGCAATAATCAACCGCTCGACAACGCAGTTCAATTGACTGATGACTAACACGCTGCCATTTTAGCTCCAGATAAGCAGGAGGACCACGTTTTCCAGCTTTAAACACACTAGCAGCACAAAGAGATCCATAGAATTTCAAATGCCAAGCCCCTTTCAAAACGGCAGCCAATATCAGTGAGGAGAAAATGGGAATATCAGGCAGAAAAAGACTCCGCTGCCTTGAAATCAGGACAATTAATAATACATGCAGCAACCCCTCAAACCACCTTTTTCTCCCCTCCTACTGCAGGCAGAGAAAATGAACTGAATTGGAAATTCTGTCAGGAAAAGTACATCCTCCAAAATGGAAAGACAAAGGCACAGTGAGAAAATGAGCTGCGTCAGGCTCGCTTACAGCAGCAGCAGGACTGGGGGGCACAGAATTCCTGCCAGGAGGCAAAGCAACCTCGGGCTCACAGCACCTCAGCAAGGCCTCCAGGCTGAGCAGGAACAGCCCCAAGCTCCAGAGGCAGATCCTGAAAGGATCTGGGATAAAAAGCAATAATCTCAGTGTTCAGTTCAACAGGCAAAGTGGGGAAAAGGCCTCTCCCCACTGGGAGAGCTGCCCCAGCCCTGGGGCCCAGCACAGGGAGGACGTGGAGCTGCTGGAGAGAGCCCAGAGGAGGCACCAGGGGGATCAGAGGGATGGAGCAGCTCTGCTGGGAGGAAAGGCTGCGAGAGCTGGGATTGTTCAGCCTGGAGAGGAGAAGCTCTGGGCTGAGCTCAGTGTGGCCTTGCAGGGCCTGAAGGAGCCAACAGGAAACATGGAGAGAGAATATTGACAAGGGCTGGAGTGCCAGGGCAAGGAGGAATGTCTTCAAACTGACTGAAAGCAGGGATAGATGGGATATTGGGAAGGAATTCTTGGCTCTGAGATGGGGAGGCCTTGGCACAGGGTGCCCAGAGAAGCTGTGGCTGCCCCTGGATCCCTGGAAGTGCCCAAGGCCAGGTTGGACAGGGCTTGGAGCAGCCTGGGACAGTGGGAGGTGTCCCTGCCCATGGCAGGGGTGGCACTTGCTGGCCTGTGAGGTCCCTTCCAACCCAAACCATTCCCCTATTCAGCTCTTGAGCCGTTTGTCCCTGTCTCCAGGGAACCTGGGAACACAGGATTCCCAGGATTGTGCCCAACTTGCGATGCCTCAAATCCACCAAGCAGACCCCAGCACAGTGCCAGCTGCCCCTCACCCTGCTCCTGACCCCACATCCTACTCCTGCCTGAGGGAAAGAGGGAAAGAAGGAAAGTGGGAAATAGGGAAAGTGGGAAGGTGGGAAAGCAGGAAAGCAGTCCCTGTATCCCCTGTTGATCCAGTTGGATATGGACTTTTTAAACAAGGCAAGTGACCCTTGTGGCCTCCCAGCCCCAGGAAGTGTCCCAGGAGGCAGACAGGGAATGCAGGAGCCTTGGGCATTCACATGTGCAGAGAAGCTTAAAATTATTAAGCGGCTCCTTGCTCTGATGGCGAAACGTGCTGTAACACAGGATGCAGCACGGAGATCAAAGCCTCCTGCACTGCTTAATCAGGGAGAATTGCTGCCCCAGAGCACGGAGGAGAGCGGGGATGTGCCAGGAGCTGCCGGAGAACAGAGGGCTGAAGGGAGCTGTCCCAGGTCAGGCGGAGCTGCGCTGCTGCTCTGCACTCAGCATGTGCGGCGTTTCAGGGACTGCCTTTGTTCCTGTGATGATGTGGGAATGCCTCAGCTCTTTGTTCTGGATCAGCACTGGCAGCCTCAGGAGCGACACATCATCCCTTCATGACTGCAGGAGATGCAAAGCTGCTCAGGATCCTGACTTAATTAGCGCTGTTGTTCCATCCCGCAAAACGAACATCAAACGCCTGAAATGTAAGGGATGGCTGGGAAATAGCAGGAACTGCTGGAGAGCAGCGCTCTGCTGAGCTCTTCCGTAATCCTGGCATCTACAGGAGAGCAGCACCAGCCTCGGGCTCAGCACGGGAAAGGTGGCTTTCAGTTCACAGCCCCATCTGCCTGTCCTGCAGCCTCTCAGGAGGGACAAGCTTCACCCCTTTAGACATCACAATAATACAGAATGCTTTGGGTTTGCAGACACTCTACAAGCCTACAGAATAATTCCCCTGATTCCTTCTAATTCTGTTTCTTTTCGGTAGCGACACCAGTGCAGCCGGACTGCCAAATATTAGGGTGTTAAAGCTGCAAGTCAGAGGAGAAAATACCCTGTGCCAGGGAACAATTCCTTCCAGTATCCCACCTAACCCTGCCCTCTGTCTGATCCAAGCCATTCTTCCTTGTCCTGGCACTCCAGCTCCTGATGAACAGTCCTTCTCTGGCTTCCTTGGGGGCCTCTTCAGATGCTGCTGAGCCTTCCAAGCAGGGACTGGGGAAAGCAGAACAAAACCCTGGAGGGGAACTGGAGCTCTGTAAGCTGCAAGGGGAAAGAAAAGCCTATCAAACCCAGCTTGTAAGATTAAATAAGGTAAAATATGCTGTGGGCCTTTGTTGTTTTAAAATCCCTTTCCCTCCTCTGTTTTGTTTCGCCTAATGAAGAAACATGATTTCACTCCAAGCAGGCTGTTACTCCCCACCACTTATCTGGGCTCCCATGGGATTCCAGGGACACAGGGAAATCTGTGGCCCATGCTCTGCTGTCTGGGAAAGGTCTGGCCAGGGCTGCTGGGCTGGAGAAGGAAAACTCAGTCCAGAACAGGAGGTCAAGGAGCCACTGCTTTAGTCCAAGGCAACACCCAGGTATTAGGTACCAACACCACCCTGGGCATCCCTGGGAGTTTTCCCAATGCTCCTGGAGCTCTGGCAGCCTCAGGGCCGTGCCCATTCCCTGGGGAGCCTGGGCAGTGCCCAGCACCATCTGGGGGAAGAACCTTTCCGTGATCTCCAGCCTGAGCCTTCCTGACACAGCTCCAGCCTTTCCCTGGGTTCTGTCCCTGCTCCCAGAGCGCAGAGATTGGAGCTGCCCCTCAGGAGGAAACTGCTGACCCCTCTGAGGTCTCAGTGATGGGGTTTTATGGTTCCTGTGCAGGCCCAGGAGTTGAACTTGATGGTTTTGTGGCTCCCTCCCAGCTCAGGATATTCCATGATTCTGTGATTCCACCCTTGGCATGGCAGAGTCCGATCTGCCTTCCCAGCTCCCCTCCATCCCTGGGGCAGCTGTCACCCCACAGCCTGCCTGGGTAGGTGCCACAAGCTGGGATGTGCTCCAGCTTCTCCTTAAAGCAGTGCCCCCACAGAAAATCCAGCATTTTCAGGGAGCCAAAGGTGCTGCTCCTGCTGGATTTGCACAGCCAAGCCCTTTGTGGGGGCTTGCCACAGGGGAACACAGGGAAAATCTCCCTCCGTGCCAAACTCAGGCACAACCACACCCTCCCACCGGGCAGCACCGTCTTTCCACGCCGAGGAGCTCCATGAACGGATTCCTTTGGCTGCCTTGAGGAAGCCCTGGCTCCTCCAGCAGTGGCCAGAGGCTCATGCATGATGCACTGCCAGTCGCTGTCGGCAGCGGCGGATGGGTGACACCGGAGCCGCTGGAGCGGAGCGCGGGGCACGGCAGATCACAGATGGAATTTCCCTGCTCTTCCACGGCTGCTGCTGGCTCGTGTTTCCCTCGCTCAAGGTTAAATCACTTCTGTTTGGAGCAATCACCGCGCTCTGCGTTACACGGCGGCAAAATTAATGCCTCCCCACCGCTCCCCGGGCCAGCAAACTCCACCCGCCTCTCCCGAGGATTCCTACATCCCTCTGTTCCTCCTCCGGGTGATTTCCACGCCTTGCGCCTCTCGCTAATGTGGGAACGGCCTGGGAATCAAATCAGTGTTCGACCCATTAGCTACTGGGTAGAAAAGTGTGATAAGAGTGGGAATTGATCTCTCTCTCTGTCTCTGGAAGCACTTCCCAGCAGAAGGAACAGATTCCTGTCCTGGGAAGGGTGACAGGCTGTAGCTTTCCTACTGCACACAGCTCCAGCGAGCCGTCAGAGAGGAGGCAATTGCTGTCCTTGTCAGGCTCGGCTGCTGATGGAGGGATGGGATGTGCCCAGGTCTCAGCACCAGAGATAAATCCCAGCCTCACGTTGGATGGTTGTTGGTTGTTATTTGCTTTCAGGAGCTGTGCACTTCTCCGTGCTGCCTTTGATCTCGGAGCAGGCTTTTATCTTCTCACTGAAGGCTTCAGCCACTGCCTCGCCTCAGCTTCATTTGCTGCCCCCACATCATGGGGATGTCGTTCTCCCTCAGGGCTGGGTACCAATCCCAGACATCCAACTCCAGGTCGAAAGCAACCAGGGCCATGCGGGGATATGGAAGTACACCAGCTCCAGGTGAGGGGCACCAGGCATGAGAAGCATTTGGTGGAGCAGCCTGGATCAGCAGACAACCAAACCTGGGTGTGCATCCAGTTTAAACCCGAAGCCGGGCTCAAATGGCAGCTCAGTGGCAGAAATTCCTTCTCTCCCACGTGGCTCCAGGGAAAGCTGCAGATACTTCTCTCCTCAGACAGAGAACAAAGATCGGCTTATCAAAGCCCAGCTTAGGAGTTCCTGGACTAACAGGGCAAGCACAGCAACACCTTTGGCCCCGGGAAGAGGAGAGGAGGCTGCAGCAGCATCTGCCACTCGAGCAGAGTCACGCCGAGCCTGTGGCTGTGCAGCCACGCCGTTCCCACCTCGCTGCCCTGCTGCTGCTGGCTGAAATGATCTGGGGCTGCTGGGAGGGTGAGGCTCTGCCCTCGGGCCGTCCCCTCCCCGCTCGGTTCATCCACGGGGACTGAGCTGAGCAGCTCTCGACCTGGAAAGAGAGTCCTGTCCTCCTTGAACCCCGAGGTCGGCGTTGTTATCTCGGCGGGAGCAGAGGCTCCCAAAGCTCCACACGCGCTCAGCCACGGGAGAGGGCAGGGAAGGGCTGCAGAGCCTGGCTCTGGAAGAATTCCCTCTGGATACAGCAGGACAAGAAAGCACTCTGAGTTCTCTGGATCTCTGTTACTGGTAGGAGAGCTTCAGAACAGCCAGGATGGTGTTTCGTTTCATTACTTTTAATCAAACGGAGATTTTACTTAGAAAACTCCAAGATTGGTTCTGAAACAGATTTGAAAGCATCTTCTGTGATCCTTAGCCATTTTCCCACGATTTCCAGCTCCCCGAGGCTGCCAGAGCTCAAGGAACATTCGGACAATGCTCCCCAGGCATTGGGAGACTGTTGGGACATCCTGTGCGGGGCCAGGAGCTGCACTCCGTGATGGGTCCCTTCCAGCTCAGCATATTCTGTGATTCTATGATTCACAGTGTCAGTGCCAAAAATGTTAGTTAGATTGATCTGAAATAATTCCAGGAGTTTTTTTAATGGAGACAAATAACCAAAGATGGAAATGGCTCAGTAATTTGCACAGCTCTTTTATGTGTGAGTTACGCCTGAAGCGAAGTCTCCTTCTTCCCAATTTGAAAGAAGATGTGAAATGGTCCTCAGCAAAGCTGCTGCATCCAGAAGATCCCAAAAAGCTCTGCCCCAGCTGCCCCACTGGAAGACCTTTAAGGTTCCTTCCAATCCAAACCATTCTATAATTCCTGGGAAATCAAGACCTTCATGAGCTCAGGCATGACAAGGAACATCCAGACAGCATCAAGTTCGACTTGAAAAGAGAGCATGGATAACCTTGGTACTTGGGGCAAATCCCTGCAAATTTCCAAGGACTGGGATGGGAAAGGAAAGACAAAGTCTCTGTGCGATGAGGGGAAAAACAGGAGTGAACCTTCCCTAGCATCAAAGCAAGACCAAAAAAAAAAAAAATAAAAATGGTGTCAAAGCCTAAAAGCAGCAGCACAATAAAGCCAGCAATAACTCCTGCTCAGTGACACCAGGCAGCCGAGCTCCGCTGGGATAAATGACAGAGAACTTCCTCTGATAAACTAATAAAAGAGATTTCTGGGAGTAATCATTGATTTGACAGGAAGTCAAACAAATCTATCCATCACCGCTGACATGTGTCTACAACCTTCCAAACAAAGCGGCGTCGGGAGGGAAGGCTGGAGCCAGCTGCCCACACTGTCTCAAATGCCACATGAAGGCAGCCAGCCGCAGGCGCCTGCATCCAACCCTCCCTGCCACTCACTCCTGGCTCCTCTCTGACCCTTCTGGATCCACTTCCAGACATCAGAGGAACCCTGGTTCTCCTCCCACATCCTGCCCCTGCGTGAGGCGCTGTCTCCGTCTCCACCGGAGATAAGGAGAACAAGGCCTGGAGTGGTTCCATCCCACGCCTCTCCTGCTCGCTGGTGGCTGGTGATCCTCTCCAGACCCTGTGCTGAGGGGTCTGTCTGGGCAGGGCTGAGCCAGGCTCTGAGGCTCTGTGCACTCCTAGCTCTGGCCATGACCTGAAGCCCAGCAGGACAAGCCTTGGCCACCTCCTTTGGATCTGGGAATGTATCAGCAGGCAAAGCAAACCATCTCCCAGTGCGTGTCCCAGTTAAAGAGTCATCCATGAGGGGATGAGGGGAGCAAGGTGGAGCTCAGCAGGTCCCTGCAGCCCCAGCAGGGCCAGACATCGTCACTTTGCTCAGGGTCTGTGGCACTGAGGTGTGACAGCAGCTCAAGACACCCCAAAACCGGTCCCCTACCAGACCAGCTCTCCAAGGACTCCACATCCACTGTCTGCAGAGGTGCTGAACCCCTCCAGAAGGGCCTGTTTGACCAGGCACAGCACACACCTGGCCAGCACAACACAGCAGGTAGATGATGGGATTTTGGGATACCCACAGGTTTTCCATTGCCCTCCTTTGAGCTCTTACCCTGCACTGTGTCCAGCAGAGCTTTAAGCAGGAGCAGTCT
The DNA here is from genome assembly GCA_013400515.1 of Erpornis zantholeuca. Lineage (NCBI taxonomy): Eukaryota > Metazoa > Chordata > Aves > Passeriformes > Timaliidae > Erpornis > Erpornis zantholeuca. Next base: position 443,530 of record VZTN01021371.1, on the reverse strand, counting down.
GACTGCTCTAGTGTGTGATGTCCCAAGCTTCCCTCATCATCTGTCTTCTCCTGGAACATCCCAGGAGCCCTGTGAGACCACAGACTGGTTTGGAATGGGAGGGAGCTTAAAGTTCATCTCATCCCACCCCAACCTCCCACCAGCCCCGGCTGCTCAGAGCTCCATCCAACCTGACCTTAAAAGCTTCCAGGGCTGGAGCAATCCCGTGTGTCCCTGTGCCAGAGAGCACAGTCTTGCAGAAGCCAAAGCCAGGTTTTCCCAGCAGGTCCTGGAAGCTGGGGCACAGCTCCCATCTGCGACCTGGGAGCAGAGGCAGCAGGAATATTGCAGGGACAGCACAGCCTGAGCTAACTGGAGCAGTTTGCTTCTCCCCCAGCCTGAGTTAGGATCCCTCCTGCTGAGCTGACAAACTGGGAATCCTAAATCCCCCCTAAAACAAAGTTAAGAGTCTTTTCCTCCTTCCACCCTGGCTTTCTGAGGTCCTTTAATCATCCCCAGATCAGCCCCTCCACGCTGCGCTGCCTGGGCTGTGCTGGGCATCTGTGCTGGCACAGGACACAGCAGCAGCAGGGCTGCAGCGCTCGCTTCAATCAGCACATCAAAAATGAGGGATAAAATCCTGCTCCCAGCTCCTCCCCCAGCTCTGCTGGAGCACACAGCTCTAACAGGCTGCCATTAGCAGACGAGGCTGGGTTGGTTTTTTAATTGTAGGTTTTATTTCTCATTTCAAAAGCAGTGTTTGATCCCGGAGTCCTCGAGGCTCAGATATTTACGACAGACTCGAACCCAACCCAGAGCCCACACCTTTCTTCAAAACCTCCCTGCTGGTAGACTCCTCTCCTTTTAAACACAGCAAATTTGGAACATTTACACACCATTTCTCAAGAACATGAGGTGGTTTGAAACAAAACATTAAGAGTTTGCACAAAATTTGCAAGCCACGCTCTTAAAAGAAACAAGTCAACCAAGTGAAACCCCCAGAGCAGCACAACTTTTGAGAGTGTTGCTCTGCCAAACCCCTTTCCTTTTAAAGGAAACTCTTTTTTCCTTTAAAAACCAGACAAAGCAGCTCATAATATTTTTATTTTGTTTTAATTGGTAGGAAGAAAAGGAAGCGAAAGCTTTCTGGGAAGCTGTGCTGCTAAAGATAAAAGGCTTCCTGGGGATCCCCACTGAGCTCTCCTGCGTTGCTGACACCAGGTGCCATCTCCACGCTGGGAACTCTCCCATCCTCGGCAAAGTTCCCTTTTCCTGCTGGGAACGGGCTCAGTGTGCCCTAGGCCCTGGGAATGGGATTCATCCAGGCATGTCACGCTGGATTTCCAGCTCCTGTAGCCGAGAGGTGTGGGAATGGGGGAAAGGAATGGTGCAGCCATTGAGCTCTGAGAGGAATAAAGGAAGGGTTGGGGTCACTATGGAAGAACGTTTTCCTTCGTGGAATTGGAGTCAGCAGAGGTTGTTCCATCCATAAGATCCACTTGTCTCTTGGCTCCTCCATCACTTCTTGTCCTCCTCCATCACTTCTTGTCCTCCTCCCACCCAAACCTAGCAGTGAGAAGGAGGCTTTGCTCCATGCCTCCCACCTTCATTAATCCAGCATCCTCGGGGAGCACCTTTTGTGTCCTCCTCCATCCTTCAGCTGCTCCTTCAGAGTGGCTTCCCTGCTTTCTCTGGCTGTTTCCCAGCTCCCTGCTCCGGGCTGTCAGCACCCTTTGGAAAGCTGTGGCCACCTCCACAGCTCTGTGCTGGGACCACAATGGTTCTGGACTCAGAAACTCCGAAATGACTGCAATCCCTGCATCCTGGACTCATCAGTCCAAAGCACTTGGGAAATCCATGGGAAAGCACTGTCCATGCTCCCTGAATGCAGTGGGGAAGGGACAAAACGCCCTCGTGCCAAGAGAAATGGGTGCCAAAGACTCCTGCCACTGAGGAAGGAACTTCCCAGGAATGCTGCACCCCTGCCAAGGAGCAGTGATTGAAATCCCCAGCAAGCAGAGGAGTTGGAAACTCCAGATGCTGCTGGAATGACAGCTGATCCCTGAGCTGCAGTGAAGATTTCCCAACACCTTGCCATGTTTTGGGATCAATCCCTCTGACACAAAGAGGCTGCCAAGATGCAAAGTGCAGGTGACAGCGGGGTATGGAGAAAGGAAATGCAAATATTTGGGAGAGCAGCCCAGAAGAGAGGAAAAAAGGCTGTTTGAGGCTCGGAACCTCCAGGCTGCAGGAGACAGCAGCTCATGGAAATGCACATTAACAGGGAACTCCCACCTGGGAGTGGGGGTGGCAGGACCTGACACCGTGGATAAACGGAGCTCGGAGGTGGATGGGAACCTCCTCGTCCTCGTGCCTGGCTGGAAGGAAAAAGGAAAAGTGCATATCCACATCCCAGCCCTGCTCAGGGGCAGGGGTGAGAGACAGAAGGCAATGAAGAGAGAATCTCCCGAAATGAGGTGCTAATTCCCTGGAACAGGCGGTGGGCACTTTCCCAGCACACAGGAACTCCCCCCGGGATGGCTCTGTTCCTCGGAGCCACTGAAAGGCAGGAATTGGCTCCCAAAGGAAGCTGCTCCTGGCACAGATGCCCAAGTGGCTGTTCCATGTGAGGGAGGGCAGCAGGCTGAGGTCCTAATCGGCACAGAGGGAAGGAGGGGGATTACTGAGTTCTGGGTTCCTCCTCCACCGTTCTGAAGTCAGGAAATGCCAAATGTTGTTATCCTCCATAAATATCTATTTAAAACCCATTTCTTCCCCCAACGTTCCCACCCCCGCCCGTGGATGAGCACAAACCCTGGCTCAACACAAAGCCCAGCCTAGTTCAGGAGCTGACCTTCAGCTTGGCTGGTTTTATCTCCTAGGCTCCCGTGTTCTTCCCCCCCGTGGAAGTGAGCAAGCACCCCCAGGAAGTGTTCTGAGGAGCCATCTGCAGGAAAGGACAGCCAACCTCCCACTCCCAAAATCCTGACACTCAGCGTGCATTCCGAACCAAAAAACTGGAGTTGGAAAGGTCTCTACACACACACACACAGAGCAAACCCAGGAAACACAGCTCCTAAATGCCAGGAATTACTATCAGTGCTCCTTTGGTTAATGTTAAAATCGGGATGTGGGATGGAGGAGGGGTTTGAGCATCTTTGAGAGCCACCTGTAGGATCTCCCTTCTGAGTAGAACTCCTCTCCCTGCACACCCAAGGAAGAAGTGCCTCCAGCCGTGACAAGGAGTGGAAAAGGTCTCATGAAAACTCGGAATTTCTCTGCTAAGGAGCTACGGGAAACTGCTGAGGACAAGGAAAACTGGGACTCCTCTTTCCAGCTCAATGGGAAACAGAAGGAAGGTCTCCAAGAGGAACCCACACACACACAGAGGAGTGATCCCAGAAGGGATGGGGCTGTATCCCACCAAGGGACACCGAGAAGTCTCCAGCAGGGAAAGGGATCGAGGTGGAACACCAGCAGAGAAATGGAAATAGTCCCCCGGGAAAGCAGGAGTGAGGGAAAGGTGTCAGGGTGAGAGTGTCCCAGCTGGAATCCTCACCCCGTTCCTGCAGCATTCATCCTCTTCTTCAGCAGGAGGGAGATGTTGATGAAACCCAGAGACTCCAGAGCTGTCTCCAAAGGCACTCTGGGCCAAGGAGAAACTGCAGGAGAGGGAGCAAATGTGGCATTTCCCAGAGGAGCTCTGCAGTGAGCAGCAGCCAAGGAAAGGCTTCCAGTGCCTGGCAGGGGATGATGAGGAGTCTGCTACCACAATGCCTCTCAGCAGGAATTCTGGCCTCCCCCAAAATTACAGTTTGGGAGCCAAGGTTGAGTTTCGGATTTTGATTTCGCTTTGGGGAGGTGTGGATCATCTCTTTAGAAGACCTGAGCTCTGAAATATTTGGATTAATGTCTCCTACAAAGGGAAACCACCAGAAATTGGCTGGGTTTTCCCTCACCAATTCCCCCTCAAACCCTGAGCTTTGCAGAAGAGCTTCACCCTGCAGGGTGGCCACTGAGCTGCCACAGGGACCCAGTGGGAGATGCAAAAGAGATGATTTCTCCAACTGGTCCATCTGAGCTGGCACCTGTGGTGCCTGCCAGGATTTCCAGCTGGAAACATCGTGCTCTCAAGGTAATTTGGGACATCTGGTTACTTGTCACCACCACCAGAGGTGTTCCCATCCTCGGAATCCTCTCCTCGAAATGTAACAGCTCCGTTTGCCTCAGTTCAATAAAGGCACACATTAAAGCAGAGTAATTCAGATACTGATTCAGATTTAATCAGGATAATTTTGGCAGATGGAATATTTTGGCCCGAAGGAAATGCTTTGCTCACAGAACAAACTTCAAGCAGTCAAAAATAAACATTCTCCACACCTCTGCCGGGCTGCACCTGAACATCCCACACCAAAATACCCTCAGATCCGTGTGTCATTCCATGATTTACAGCAACCAAACTGCTCAGTTCCACCCTCTTGCCGTGACAAATGGGAGCAGAACCTTCCCCTGACTCAGGGAATTCCTTCACAGCCTCAGCTCATCCCTCGCAGCTTCGACTCCGCTTGTGGCCGTCCCTCGCTGCGGGATGCACGTGGCTCATCAAGAGGTGGTGCTGCCCTCTTCCAGAAGGCTTTTCACTCCCTGAAACCTCACATCCAGAGGGTCCCCAAAAGCCCCCTCGGTTCTCCCACCTCTCCCCCTGAGCTGTTGGGCAGGAGCGCCCTTTGTGGAGCTGTGGTTGTTCCAGCAAAGAGAAGCTATTTTCTGACGGCAAAGATAGGTTTATCTCCCTTGACAGATTTCAAGGCAGCTTTAAAACTCCCAACAAAATGCTGGATTTCCCCCTTTCCAGCCTTGATGGCAGAGGAGAGATAAGAGTCACCAGTGTTATTAACCTGAAAATGGGGCAGAATTGGGGAGATAGAGCCCAAAACCCATTAGAATTCTCCTTGTCCCCCAGGGGTCATGGAAATGAAGTGGAACACTTTAATGATGCCGTGCTGGGAGTGCAGCTCCCTCCCTCCCGACACCCTCACGGCCACACCCCACACACACAGAGTCTCCGTGAGCCCCTGGTGAGACAAACAATGCCAGACTTCCCATCCCAAGAGGATTCTTCCCTGTGCATGACCCTGGCAGCCAGCCAGGGCTCTGGCAGGAGCTGCCCCACAAATCACACCTAAATGGTTCTCTGAACGTGCTGAAGTGAAGAACATCCTTTCTCTGAAGCACTCCTGCCTGCATTGGAAGGGAGATAATTTTTCAGGCATCAATTCAGCCTTCCTGGGAACACAGAGGCTGTTTTCCAAAGTAATCCCAGCTTTCCAAGGCCCTCCTTCAGCACGACATTGCCTTGATCAAGGAAGAGCAGACAGTGAGCAGCTCAGAGCCGGAGCGGGGCCTCTCCCAACCCTTTCTGCTTCCTAGTGAAAACTCACCGTGGAAATTCCTTGCTCTGGGGAAGTACATGCCTAAAAAGCTTCTAGAAAATGGGGATTCAGGTCTCAACTCTCCATTATCTTAGGAATATTCAGCATGCAGTCTATGCTGCCTCTTAGGCTGTGGAAGGCGGGATGCTGGCTGGGAGAAAGGCAAGAGAGGCAAACCCCAAATCCCTTTGTGGCCTCGAGGTGCTCACAGACCCTGAATCCAAAAGCTGAGCATTTCCTCCCTGACTGGAACGGGAGCAAAATCAAAGACCAGGTAAAACTTAAATACTTGCAAGGTCTGATACCACGATGAGCGTGGTCCCAGCTGGGGGAGAGGCAGGAACAATAACCTGGAGACAGAGGGATCAATGCTCCAGCAGAATCAGCTGCGCCTGCTGCCTCGATTACTGTAAGTAGGACAGACAGCTCTGAAGGTTAATAATGTTTAGCTGCAAAGAAGAAGCTATAAAAGGATTGGAAATAGATTTCAGAAAGATGCAGAGGTACATTGGGGTCTGCACACATGTAGAACCTGCTGGAGGTTTATTTTAATATTGCAGAGTCTTATTTGGGCTCTGACATGAGCTTAAGGATGGTTCAGGTTATCCTGGATTTCTAACCTTGAGGTCAATTGACAATTGTCATTGAGAATGTCTCCACTAATTGGTAAGCTTGATTAGACTTAAAAATGTTGGCACTAAGTCTCCATATTTGGGTAAAAATCTGCTTCCCAGACTCATAACATACAATCAAGTGAAGTGAGATGACCTTTGTGCACCACTTTGATTGCTGTGCTTTATAAGCTGAATTTGATCTTTTTTTTTTTTTCTCTCTCCTCTCCTTCGGTGTCCCAGTGTCCTGGGTTTGGTTTTTGTTCCCCAGCCAGCCACAATCTCTGCGTTTTGTTTAGCTCATAACATGAATTAGGAAGCAGATCTCAGCTCTGCTGCCAGCTGGGATTTGTGCGGATTTCCACAGGCAAGGCTGGAAAAGCAGAGGATGCCCTGCCCAGGGCTCTGCCAGGCCAGGCCTTGGTGGATTTTCAGTGTTTGTTTTCTCTCGCTCTCCTGTTTGCTCTTCCAGCAGGTATCGGATCTCCTCCGTGTCTGGATAACTCCAGCACAAGCTGGCACTGATCTCAGCAGAAGCTTTTGAGTCCTGGGATCATCAAAACACCAACAAATCCAGAGTGTGTTGAAAATCACTCAGCTCCCTTGTTTTGCATTAGCACAGATCCAGCTAATGAAAACAGGGGAAGCAAGGCAGGGAGCTGGGGCTGGTTCCTCTATACATTATTCAGCCTGGCACTGCCACACTGCCTTGGCTGGGCTAAACATTTAATTACAGATTCATTTGCTTTTTGGGTTCCCTGATGACATTTAATCCTTTCAGCTGTAATAAATGACTCCGGCGCTGGGTGCTCTTTAACCAAAGCACAAGGTTTTTTTTCCTTAACCTCTTTTTTATTGGAACATTTGGGGCTGGCTGACTTTTTTTAATCAAAGCTCGGGGTCGGATTGCCTGGCTGGCATCAACAGCCCTGCACTGACAATGGCAGAGTTGTGTTCATTGAATATTCTGCCTTCGTCCTGTGCCTTGGAGGAATCCAAAGAATGGCTCTGTTCTTGCCAAGCCCCTTTCCACCAGCAAAGAGAGGAGATTTTCCTCACTTCTTTCCCCGTCCCAGACCTTGCCTGCCAGGACTGGCTTTTATTTTTCCCACGCTCTGTCATCTCCACTTGTGGAAAGCACCAAAAGTAAATATTTCACTCCCTTACTCCTTTTTTTTTTTTTCTGGAGAAGAGCTGAAATCCAGCCAGGCTGTAGGACTGGATTATCCTCATCCAAGGATACAGACATCTATCATTTGCTGACTCCTAAAGTCAGGCTAGTTATGCAGAGCTCTGTGCAGAGCTGCTTGAGTCACCCAGGGAGGTGAATGGGGAGTGACAACGACAGAGATAAATGTGGGGCCCTTTCCAGATGCTGCCTGTGAATGGGCATTCCCAGCACAGTGCAGTTCCCTGGCTCTGTCCCAGCAATTCCTCTGAGGTTTGGGACATGTGCAGATGCACAGATCCTGGAGTGGGTCACAGTCCTGGAAGGTTTGGGTTGGAGAGACCTTAAAGCTCATCCTATTCCACCCTCTGCCATGGGCAGGGACACCTTCCACCATCCCAGGCTGCTCCAAGCCCCATCCAACCTGGCCTGGGATACTTCCAGGGATCCAGGGGCAGCCACAGCTTCTCTGTGCCAGGGCCTCCCCAACCTCTCAGGGAAGGATTTCACCCTAATTCCCAACCTAAATCTTGGGCAGGGCATGCTGTTCCCATAGGATTCCGATTATAAACTCCTACTCTTTTAGTTTAAAGCCATTCCCCCCCATCCCAGCTCTGTCTGTGTAAAAAGTCACTTTCCCTCTTTTTTGTGATCTCCCTGGAAGTACTGAAAGGTCACAAGTTGGGTTTGACTTCTCGCTCCCGTTGGGTCACTGGGCAGTGCCAAGGCTGCAGGAGCACTCCTGGAAAAGCGGAACATGGATGAGCTGACAATGATGTGAGGGTTTGGAGACTGCAAGGGCACAGCCAGCAGAGAAAATCCTGCTCCAGCCTCTGATCTCATCCCAGCAGGAACATCCAGCAGGGACAAAGGCACGAGCAGGAGGTGCCAGTCAGAATGAAGTGGTGTTTAAGGCCCTTTCCAAACTCTGATTCCAGGGTTCCATGGCTGGATCCAGCCCTCAGTGTCTGGATCTGAGCTCCTGCACAGAATTATCCTCGGAATCCTTTGGGAAGGGACAGGCTGGGAAACCAAGGATGGCTCCCTTGATGGCCAGCACTGCTGGGAATATCCTGAACATCTCTATTTCCACCATTCCCTCTCCTCCTCTCCTCGTGCCCTGCTGACACCCCCAGTTCTCTGCTTTGTTCCTGTTTATTCCCAGGCTTTTCCTCTCCAATCCACAGCAGCATGGCAGCTCCTGGCTTTCCAGGCAGGTGAGGGGGATAAAGGACACCACCCACGCTTCCCAGGAAAGGAATTTACTCTGCAGAAACTCCTTCCCCGCTGTCTGTACAACTGCTGGTCCATCTGAGCGGCAGATTCCTACCTCTAGGAACTTCAACTTCCCCCAGACTGACAGAAGGCTCGGAGATAATTAAATACTGAGAAATCCTGGGAAAAAATATGGAGGGAATGGGGAAGAGGCAGAGCCAAATGAGTGCCTTGGCTGCCATGTGAGCTGAGAAAACTCCTGCTCCTCGTGGCAATGTGTGAGTGCAGAGTGAAAGGACACAGAGGAAGGGGACAGCAGTGGCTCTGTGGGAAGAGATAATGTTATGAGGGGGAGGCAGAGGTTGGGAGAGTGGGATACAAATCCAGGGGCTCATTAGTCCTGCTGCTCGTGGAACAACTGCCTGGACTCGCCTTCGTTGGTGGCTGCTGAAACAGCAGAGTTTAGCTCAAAATGTCACAAAGCTCTCCAACACCCTGGGAAAGAAAAACACCTTTTTGACAAGCAGCAAGGCAGGGAAAGGGCCTGAAAAGCAGGAGCAACATCCTTCACCGAGAGCTGGGGCAACGAGCAAAGACAGAGCCTGAGCACTCGAGGTTCAGGGGCTCTGCCAATGCCAGGGATGTGTTCAACACCCTGCAGCTGTGACCTGCAGCCACCACCCTGCCCTGCCTCCAACTCAGAACCTCACACTGAACCTGGCCCTGGCCCAGCTGCTGGTACAGCAAACCCCAAATAACCCAATTTGCTCAGACCACAAACACAGAGATGTTCAACAAGGAACGTGAGCACTGGGGGGTCAAAACTGAGGGATAGAACAGTGGATGAGGCAGCCTGGCCTTTGTGAAGGAGAGGATTAGAAATAAGCAACATTCCAGATGCCAGCATTCCATGTCCCACAAATGTTTGGCACAACCACTGCCAATATGTCATGGAATCGTGGAGTGGTTTGGGTTGGAAGGGACTTTAAAAATCATCCACCTGGATTTTTTTTCATCCACGCCATGGCAGGAACACCTCCCACTGTCCCAGGCTGCTCCAAGCCCTGTCCAACCTGGCCTTGGACATTTCCAGGGATCCAGGGGCAGCCACAGCTGCTCTGGGCACCCTGTGCCAGGGCCTGCCCTCCCTCACAGCCAGGAATTCCTTCCCAATATCCCATCTCACCCTGCCCTCTGGCGCTGCGACTCCATTCCCTGTATCCTGTCCCTCCAGCCCTTGTCAATATTCTCTCTCCATGATTCTTGTTGGCTCCTTCAGGCCCTGCAAGGCCACACTGAGCTCAGCCCAGAGCTTCTCCTCTCCAGGCTGAACAATCCCAGCTCTCGCAGCCTTTCCTCCCAGCAGAGCTGCTCCATCCCTCTGATCCCCCTGGTGCCTCCTCTGGGCTCTCTCCAGTTGTACTTTGAGAACAGCTTTCTCCTCTGCCAATCCTCCTACACTTTTCTGTCGTTTCCCTGTTTTCCTCTGTTTCCAGCCACCAATTTTGACTCTCCCTGGCTTCTCCTCCCTGTTTCTGTGAGCTTTTTGGGCAATAAATATTCCTGGCTGCTCCTTCTCCTTCCTGGTCCCCAAAACACCGAAGAGCTGTGTCTGTCAGCTGAGCAGCATCTCCCAGCCCCCTGCCAGGCCTGCCACAGCCTGTTCCCACTGACAGGGAGCGTCTGGCAGCTCCCTGGGAGCCAGCTGCCCGTGCAAACATCACAGCAATCCAAGCATTCCCTGCTCCCTGCACAGGAGAGGGGCACCAGCTGGAATCACTGTGAGCACAGAAATGAGGGTTTGTGGGGTGCACAAATCCTGGCCTGCTCCAGGTCGGTGGGACAGCTCTGTCCTTCCCTTGCAGCCCCTCCTTGCAAGGAGCCCCTTCTCTTGCAGCTCTCAGTCCTACAGCTCAGCCAGCACCAGGATCCTCCCATCCTGTGATGCCTTAGGTTTGAGCTTTTATATTTTCCCACCCCTGCCCTGCCCAGTGTCACTCTGCAGTTCCCTGGAGCTCGTTCAGTGCTGTTCTCTCATGCTCACACACACACAACAAAGCCTCTCCAGCTCTCCAAGGACACCCAGACCCTCCTAGGCCCAACAACTGCAAACCACAATCTTGGGGACAGGGGGGCAAGCTTGGGGAAATTCCATCCTTGCCTGGCTTCTGCTTGGGGAATTGATGCTGAGATCCAAGTGGGAAGAACTCGGGAGCTGTCCTTGTCCATGTTGGGATGCACTGAGGCAGGAGCCTCTGGAGGCCAGAGTGTACCTCTGAAGGCCTTTCCAATCAATCCCTCCTTGATTCCTTTATTCCTGTCTGCTCTCTGTTTCTAGGGAGCCATTTAAGGCATCACCTGACCAGGATGGAGCTTTGGGATGCACTTGGGTGATGCAGTGGCCTCCCACAGCATTTCTTCCTTTCTCCATGCAGCTTTCCCAGCCAACATAAGAGGTCACCCAGAGACAGCTCCTCGCCTTGGGAGGGGATGAGGAACATTTGTGTGCCTACCTGGGCTCCATGTCCTGGCTGACAGGGAGAAAGCACCTGGGACATCCAGCACAGCAGCTTTGGAGAGGATTGCTCAGGAAGCCACGGGATCTGCTGTGGAACAAACCCTCTGGAGAGCTTTGACAGGAGCAGCCCCCTCTTTCCAGCAGTGCCCTGGGGGCCTGTGGAAAATCCCATCCCTGCAGCAGCTCCAAGGCTGAATCCAGTGTGTGCTGCTTGTTTGGCTCCTGGGTGACCTTTGCAACAGCAGGATCCATGTGTCCATCTTCAGAGGGAAATCTAAAGGTGCAGAGGCTTCTTTCCCGAGGAATGGCATCCCAAAGGGAGCATCCCAGTTTTCCTGAGATGAGGAATGAACCCCTGTGCCAGGCTGAAGGAAATGGAATAGCAATAGCTGCTAAAGCGCAGCGAGGCAGAGGTTTTTGGTTAACTCCTGCAATGCTGTTTGGGGTTCTCCTGCCACAACATCCACCCCAAATTACAGCCAGAATTTGGCACAGGCAGGTGCTACACCAGCATCTCCCATGGGCTCCCTGGTACAGGTTCTCACAGTGGGGACCAAATCCTGCTGTTCCCTGCAGTCACTCCTCCCAGCTCCTCTGGCACAGGCCACTCGTGTTGGGTTTTGCTAATCCCAGGCCTGGGCTTGGGCAAGGGCTGCTAAACACAGCAGTCCAGCCTTTGCCTCATAATGCACCCACCAGCCCCGTGGGAAAGAGAGCGGTGAATCAGCCAACCCCCACGTGTTTATCAGGTCTTCCCTGTCACTTCCCTCTTGACATTTCCATAATCCTGCTGTGCCTGCAATTAAGAACTTCAACAAAACGCCCGCTGCTCTCCTCCTCCTCCGCGGCGACAGAGCTGCACCGGCACCGACTCCCGCTGAAACGAAACGAGCGAAATGAGCAGCCCAGGTCAGAGGCTTTTTCACAGCTGCCGAGGGATGCGAGAGATAAAAGGCTGGGGGTGTCAGAATTCCCTCCTCGGGTTGTGCGAGTGTAGCACGCAGCCCCCGTGGCGTGTTTATTTATGGGGAGCTGCTCCGCTAGCGCCTGGCAGAGCAAACCGCGCTCAGCCCTCCTGCCTCCCCGGCAGCACCGGGAGCTGGCTCCAAAGGAGGGAGCAGCCATTCCTGGAGGAAGCCTCCGCTGCCTGCAGGGCCCTCACGCCTTGGGCTCGGGGACACAGAAGGCTCCAGCTTATTCCAGTGCCTGTTTGTTTCCTCTGGGGTCAAACACAAGGATGGGAGGGAGGAAGAGCAGTCGCCAGATGTTCACCCCAAGGTAAGGTGTCCCCGTGGTGTCTGCATAAAGAGGTGGCCTCCAGTCCAGCACATTCCTCATGGAAGGGGTGGTCAGGCCTTGGCAGGGGCTGCCCAGGGAGGTTTGGAGTACCCATCCCTGGAGGTGTCCAAGGAACACCTGGATGTGCCACTCAGAGCTCTGGGCTGGGTAACAAGGTTGGGATGGGGCACAGCTTGGTGGACTCGATGGTCCCAGAGGGCTTTTCCAACCTCACTGATCCTGGGATCCCAGAGTCTGGGTGCAGTGTACTTGGGGAGGGTCTCCCTTCTCCCTGGAGCAGCTTGGGAAGGGCTCACGGAGTCAGCAGGATGCCCAACAGCAGTGGCACCAAAATGTTCAACCCAGGCACACCCAAATGTTCGACACCACTCACAGCACACAGCTGGAGCTGCACGTGAGCCAGACCTCATCATTATCCTCCCCAAACCACCTCTCTTGCCCTTCTAAGTGACCTGAACACCCCTCTGGGAGCCCTGGCTGCTCCTCCTCACCTGGTTTCCTGCAGCAGTGATTATTTCTGCCTACTTGCCATCTTCTAATTCCTCAAATCCCGCCTGGTTCTGACTTCCCACTGTAATCGTGTCACACGCACATCTCGCCAGCTTAATTCTGCACTGATAAATGTCTTAACTTCAAATAACGAGTGGGGAGAGCCAGGACCAATAACTGCTCATTATTTCCCCATTATTTTTGCTTTGGTGCCGTGTAAATTAGCCAAGGAGCTCTGCACTCCTCTATTTTGACAATTCAATGGCAGCAGCCATTTCAGCAGTTGCTTTAACAATTCTAATTTGCCAGGTTTATTTCTAAGAAATTCAGCCACCAGCAATTTGTCTATTTGCTCACACACCCTCTGGCATTCCTCCTGCAAGACTCTGCCTGCTCTTCCCACCACGGAGGCTCCGGACTTTGCCAGTTCCCATCCTGTGATCCTCATTCTGCAGAACATAAAGGAATTGTGATTAAAGAAAAATCAAAAAAATTACAACTGCAAACTAAAAAGACCGAGCGAAATCTTTGAATGGGTCCTTTTTGCAGAGGATTAAAGGAGGAAAAGGAGCCCCGTGTCTCACTCAATTATTTCTTATCTGTTTCGGGGCTGCAATATGGGTTTGGATAATTTGTCAGTGTGGGATGAGTGCATCCATTATTTATGTATTTCTCAGTTTTGGAGAGTTACCTGATGGCCATTCTGCTCCGTGGAGCTGCCTATCAGCTGAGCTGAGCAACAGCTGCAGCAGAGAATCATGGAATATCCTCAGTGGGAAGGATCGTGGAGTGTCACCCCTGGCCCTGCACAGACACCCCAGCAATCCCACCCTGGGCATCCCTGGCAGTGCTGCCCAAACACTCCTGGAGCTCTGGCAGCCTCGGGCCTGTGCCCATTCCCTGGGGAGCCTGGGCAGTGCCCAGCACCCTCTGGGGGAAGAGCATTTCCCTGAGATCCAGCTTGAACATCCCTGGCCCAGCTCCAGCCATCCCTGGGGTCATCCTGGAATGGAGCCCCTCACACTGGCAATAGCAGCCCTGGCACAGCCTTCACACAGATGAAGAATTCCAGAAATGGACCATCCTTAAGAGCTGCTGAAAGGCTCACACAGCAAAAAGGCTTTGCTGGAAAAGCCTCAGGGCCGACACTGGAGTTGAGCTCAACACTCTCCGATGTGCAAACAAAACACAAACAAAAATAATACAAAGCAGAGGAAACCTTGGAAAGCCAGAGCCCTCTGGAAGTCTGTGTTTATGGCTGCCATAGGGAACTGGAGCACCTCCCCTATGGAGACAGGCTGGGAGAGCTTGGAGAAGGAAACCTTGTGTGGAGGCCTCAGAGCCACTTCCAGGGTCTGCAGGAACTACAGGGAAGCTGGACAGGGACTTTTCATCAGGAGCTGGAGTGCCAGGACAAGGGGGAATCAAACTGACAGGGAAAATTTAGCTTAGATGTTGGGAAGGAATTCCTGGCTGGGAGGGTGGGCAGGCCCTGGCACAGGGTGCCCAGAGAAGCTGTGGCTGCCCCTGGATCCCTGGCAGTGTCCAAGGCCAGGTTGGACATTGGGGCTTGGAGCACCCTGGGATAATGGAAGGTGTCCCTGCCCATGTCACAGGGTGGAATAGGATGAGCTTTAAGGTCCCTTCCCCCAAAACCATTCCCTAGTTCTACATTTTCCATCAGGAGCATTTGGTGCTGCTGCAAAGGGTGGCCGAGGGAACACCTCAGATAATAAGCAGTAATTAAGGAGCTGTGCTATCAGACTGCTCAGACACAGGCCAGCACCCCCCAGTGCACCCCAAACCACTCCATCCCGGAGCTCAGGGGATCAGTGGCTCCACTCCAGCAGTCCCAGCTGCACTCTGCCCACCAGCCTGCTCCTGCTGGAATCAGGGATGTCAAACAGCTCCCAGTGCACACACAGAGCCACGGATTTCCAAACCCAGTCACAACCAAACCAGGGACAGGTTCAGGATCTTGTCATTCCCCTCAGCAGGAGGAGAAAATAAAAAATCTGAAAAAGGAGCGTTGTCACCCAGGCATTTTGAGCCAAGGGGTCACAAAGCCAATCACTCTGCCCTACCCAGGGGCTGCTGGATGAGGAGTCCAGCAGCCAAACAATACATTTTTTTTTTCCTTTGATTGATTTGCACATTGTGAAAGTTGGATAGAGTGAGAAGAAGAGAGCAAAGGCAAAGCTATTCTGCCTTGACTACAATATCTGCTTCCACAAAATTGAAAAAGTCTTTTTGGAGCGCTCCTGAACGCCTCAAAAATCAAGTTAAGGAAAGGTCTGAAATGAAAAGTCAGCTCAACAGAAAAGAAGCAAAAAGAGTTTGCAGAAATGTCAGCAGAAAGTACTTGTCTTTTTCTCCCCGGGGGTTTTTGTTCTGAAACAATCTGGTCAAATCACTCCAGAGTCACGATTAGCATCAGTGTTAGCAAATCTTCATTCTGTGCAAAAACAAATCAAATGCATTAAAATGCCTGCGAGCGCACTTCTTGTGGGAAAAGGACTGCCCATCTCTGGACTGGGAGGAAACACGTTTAGATTGGAAATTAGAAAGGAATTCTTTATCCAGAGGCTGCTGAGGCCCCAGCACAGGGTGCCCAGAGAAGCTGGGGCTGCTCCTGGATCCCTGGAAGTGTCCAAGGTCAGGTTGGATGGGGCTTGGAGCAGCCTGGGACAGTGGAAGGTGTCCCTGTCCATGGCAGGGGTGGCACTGGGTGGTTTTATATCCCTCCCAACCCAAACCATTCCACCATTCCAGGTTTCCCTCACACCTCAAATGCAGGTGCTGAGGCTTTGCAGGGACCCCTCCCTGGGCAGGCTGAGCAGAGCAGAGCATGGGGAAGGAAAAGCAGGAATGAGGGATTCCCAGGGCTCTCCCTGCCACTGTTCAGCCTCCACTGACCCTGTAGCATAGCAGGAGCTCCGGGGCAGCACTGCCCTCCATTCCAGATGGGAATTCCCAAGGGAGTCCATGCATCCCTAATCCCTGAGCACCTGCTCTGCACATTTCCCTGCTGTGTAACTGTGGTGTGAGCTCCTGCCACAGCCACTGCTGGCATCCCCAGCAGCCTGTGCTGCAGGGACACTTCTGTCTCTGGTGGCACACGAGCCAGCAGCAGCCTCGTGGCTGGGACACATCCGATCCGGGAGGAGATCCGCAGTAATTAATGTAATTAATTACACCACTGACCCGAGCACCTCAGCTTTGCACCACATCTGGACTTCAAGGGAACAACGACAGGACAAGAGGAAGTGGCCTCAAGGCACACCAGGGAATGTTTGGGTTGGATATTAGAGACCATCTCTTCGCAGAAGTGCTCTCCAGCCCTGGCACAGCTGCCCTGGAGAGATTTCATGGATGTGTGCATGTGGCACTCAGGAACGTGGGTTAGTGGTGGCCTTGGCAGTGCTGGGTCAATGATCCTGAAGGTCTTTTCCAACCTAAATGATTTTAGGATTTCCTAAGGTGGCAGAGATCCCCACAGGTGTAAGCCCAGTGTCCCCCCAGGTGGTCTGCCATTACCCTGTACCAGTCTGGGTATTTCAGCTGGGTCTCACAGGGCTTCTTGCAGGAGGGCAGAAGCTCTCCTAGGCCATTTTTCCTCCTCATTTGGTGGTGGCAACCTTCAGACATTGGGATGGGGCAGATGACATCATTCCTTGCACTGGATGTCACCAGCTGGAGTTCATCCCATCCTGAGACAAGCCCAAAAATTCAAGAAACACTCTAAGGAAGGTCCTTCAGGTCAGGACAGAGACACAAACAGCAGAGCTGCTACTTCCAGAGAATTCTTGCATCTTTTAGCTCCAACTACCTTCCAAAATCCACCTGACAGGAGCTACTCACCCACACTGCAGCTCTCCCAAGAATCATGGAATAGCCTGTGTTGGGAGGGACCTTAAAGTTCATCCAATTCTAACCCCTGCCATGGCCAGGGACACTTTCCACTGTCCCAGGCTGCTCCCAGCCCCATCCAACCTGGCCTTGGGCACTTCCAGGGATCCAGAGGCAGCCACAGCTGCTCTGGGCACCCTGTGCCAGGGCCTGCCCGCTCTCACAGTCAGGAATTCCTTCCCAATATCCCATCCATCCCTGCCCTCTGGCACTGGGAAGCCATTCCCCCTTGTCCTGGCACTCCATCCCTTGTCCAACATCTCTCTCCATGTTTCCTGTGGACTCCTTCAGGCCCTGCAAGGCCACACTGAGCTCACCCCAGAGCTTCTCCTCTCCAGGCTGAACAATCCCAGCTCTCGCAGCCTTTCCTCCCAGCAGAGCTGCTCCATCCCTCTGATCCCCCTGGTGCCTCCTCTGGGCTCTCTCCAGCAGCTCCACGTCCTCCCTGTGCTGGGCCCCAGGGCTGGGGCAGCTCTGCAGGTGGGGTCTCACCTGAGCGGGGCCGAGGGGCACAATCCCAACCCCTTTGCTGCTGCCCACCCTGGGGACCAGCCCAGCACGGGGCTGGGTTGGAGGTGGCTCTGGGAGTGACAGCGCTGAGCAGTTCCAGGGCTGCAGAGAGCAGCACAGGGGGAGGGCACAGAAATGATCAAAGTGACACTGTCAGGTAAATACTGAGGTCATCCCACCCAGGGCATGGACAGCACCAACAGCTGGGGCCGGGAGGTGTGGGAAGAGATGCCTCTCTCAGCCACCAAGTTCCTGGACTGAGCAGTCCTAGCCCCGCAGCCCGAGGGCTGTGTCCCTGCCTGGAATGACAATAACGCCCAGGCACCACTGCTGCCTTCGCTTCTGCTGCCGTGCAAGAACTGCTACCACAGCGAAGCATAGAGGGAACAGGAGGAGGACAGAAAAAAAATACACCCCCAAAAAGCACAAAAAGCCGGAATCTGCTCAATTCAAGGGCTCGGAGAAGCCAACCCAACCAATCACTGCACACAAATGTGATTACCGGGGTCTGTCTGGCGCTGCGTGATGCTTTTCTTCCCCTCCCCTCCCCTCTCTCCAAGGATCCGGATTCCTCTTAAGGAGCAAGGGGAGGGAGGGGGAAGCGCAGAGCGTCCCCACATCGCGGCTGCGAGGCGACAATCCGCGCTCGCCGCTTCCAGCCCCGCG
>VZTN01021371.1:403783-423393 GCA_013400515.1 Erpornis zantholeuca | reverse complement strand
CAGTGCCCAGCGCTTCCCTGCCCCGCCGAGCTGGCACCAAGAGCAGGCAATACCTGGAGCAGAGAGAGGTGGCAGGAATCTCTGAGGAGAACACAGTGCGGGGTAGAGATCACGCGTCCGGATATTGGCTTTGTTGTGATTCCACCCAAAAATAACCCCCAAAGAGCCTTCCCGGAGGAGCTGTGGCTGCCCCTGCATCCCTGGCAAGTGTTGGGCAGGGCTTGGAACAACCTGGAACAGTGGAAGGTGTCCCTGCTCACGGAATGAGATGAGCTTTAAGGTCTCTTCCAAACCCAGACCATTCCATGTGATCCGATGGAAGCCTCCACGTGCAAACCCAACAGCTCCAGCAGCAGCAGGTGAGGGTGTTCTTCCAGCAGGGAACACCAGGATAACGTGGAGGTCTGTGCTAAAGGGCCGATTGGAATCTGAGATGTGCAATTAATACTGGAGCACAGATTGGGTACCTGGCAGCTCTCCCAAAGCCCGAGGTAACGTCAAGCATCTCCTCCTCTATAAAAAGAGAGAACTTTTTCTCAAAGGACTCTGGATGTTCACATCCTGGGAAGGCACAGTGCCAAGAATACAGTTATTTTCTTAACAAAACCTGGCCTAATCCCATTTTACTCCCAAAATCTGTCCCCTCTGAAGAGAATTGAGCCCAGACATAAAGAAACAGTTCTGCCTGAAAAAAACACCCCACCAAACCCATCCCCACCCTACTGAGAGCCTGCAGAGCAGACACACACTGCCATAAACCTCCGATCCCCACGTGCTGAAAACAAAATACCAGGCAACCTGAAATGGGAGAGAAAAAGCTGTAAACTGTCCCTCCACTCTGTGGCCATGCAAGGAAATAATGCCCAGGACCCCAAAACCAGTGGCAAAACACAATGGAAGTGGCAGCAAGGGCTATCTGCTAATTAACAGGAAATTTCACCACCTGTAAAATCCCCCCCCAGGGTTCAGTACATCAATCAATCAATCTCTGCTTAAGAGAGGGAATGAAA
Organism: Erpornis zantholeuca; assembly: GCA_013400515.1. Classification (NCBI taxonomy): domain Eukaryota; kingdom Metazoa; phylum Chordata; class Aves; order Passeriformes; family Timaliidae; genus Erpornis; species Erpornis zantholeuca. Next base: position 422,383 of record VZTN01021371.1, on the reverse strand, counting down.
CTTCAAGCAAATCATTATTCCAAAAAAATGAACCTGAAAGCTCCTGCAAGAGTTAATAAGGGGCATGAGAACCCCAGGCTCTACACAGGAAATAAAAGGAGTCCTAAAGCGCCGGATTCATATTTCAGCCTGACTTTAGTGCTAAATGTCGAGCAATTTTGACAGAAATCCATCACCCAGATAAAATTTGAGGGTCTGAAGCAGAGAGTTGAAGCATAAAAATATACTGCAAAGGCACATTTAAAGCCCAGGTCTAAAATTAGTTGTTTGACACAGGGAGTTTTAACAGTGCTGCAATCCCTCCTTCCTCCGCTGATTTTGTTCTCTAAGCTCACACATGGCTAACAACATATTTTTTTATAAGTTATGGCTTGAAAGGAAGGATTCTCCTCCGTGTTCTGCCGTATTAGGACAGGTTTCACCATTTAAGACAAGTCTGCCAGAATAAGGGAAAGTTCCTAGGTTTGTTGACCACTTTCCTGGGATTTAACGAAAGTACAGCTTGTTCAGCCCAGCTCTGTGAATTTAACAATCTCAATAAGTTATTTCTGCATTCCAAAGCCTGGTGATATTCATCTCTTCTTTTTTTTTTAAAAAAAAAAAAGATGCCTTATCCTCTTCCTAATACAGAGGAAAGATGCAAAGATCCCCTAATCTTTGAAGGAAGGTGCCTTCAAACCCTCCACGCTCCTCGCGCATGAAAATAAATCCACAGGAGAAGAGGAGCTCATGCTTGGAATGCTAACATATTGTGGCATCAGTTATGATATTTATCACGCTGGGAATGAGAAGTTAGCAACCATTTATAGCCCAATTCCAGTAAACATTAGTGCCTTTCCCAGCACACACACACACCCCCACGATTAATCAGAGGCAAGGCTCGTCCCAAATAAACCCGAGCTGCTTCGGAGAGGAGGCTTTGTTTTCCCCATCCCCACTGAGTGTTTTACCAGGAACAATCCCCCCACCCAGCCCAGAGCTTCAGAGGAACCACTGGGAAGACATTTCCCTGCTCCCTGTGTGGGAAGTGCTCGTTCCGGGGAGGAACAGCACTTTTGGGCACTGCAGGGGCACCTGGCAGGCACCTGCAAGAGGTGGCCAAGGAACAGCTGTACCTGAGCCGTCCCCTCTGGTCCCCAGGGGCCAGGACAGCTCTCCAGCCACCCTGTAAAGAGATGTCCAGGTGTTTGCCACCAGCAGGGATGGGCAGACCCAGCAGCAGTGACACGAGTGGGGCACCAAAGCACAAAGCCCAAGTTTTCCCATAAAAACGCAACCCAAAGCTTGATTGGACACTAAATGAGACAAGTGGCCACGAGCTCAGAGCCCCAGCCCTCAGCAAGGCCACTGCCCACCAGCAGCACCAGTTTGGGGCTGGTTTTAGCCCCAGAGCTGGAGAGGGACGTGCAGAGGCAGGACCTGCTTCGCTCACCTCAATGAGCTTTAGGAGATCCACTCAAGGAGGGCACAAGGAGTGTCCCCACAAACCCCCAGGGACTCAGCACAAACTCCCAGAGCAGGGACCTCCCACATGCCCTCCCCACATCCCCCTAGAGCAGGGACCCCCCACACCATGTCCCCTTGAACCCCAGTTCAGGGACCCCCCCTAAACCTCCAGGGACTTCGGCACCATCTCCCCATAAACCCCCAGCCTGGGGAACCCCCCAAGCCCCCAGAGCAGGCAACCTCCCCACACTCACTCAGCAGGGACCCCCACACCACCTCCCCCTAAACCCCAGTTCAGGGACTCTCCTAAACCTCCACAGCAGGGACCCCAGCCCAGGGACCCTTCACACCACCTCCCCCAAAACCCCCAAAGTGGGAAACCCCACAAGGCTCCAGACTAGGGAGCCCCCAGAACCCCCAAACCAGGGACCCCCTAAACAATCCTCACCATGGCCCCTCAAACCCCCAGATCAGAGATGGCCTCTCCACCTCCCTTCAAACCCCTGTACCAGGGAAAACCTCCAAACCCCCAGACCAGGGACCCTCCACATCACCTCCCCCCATATCCCCAGACCAGGGAAACCCTCCCAAACCCCAGACCAAGGACTTGAACACCACCTCCCCCCAAANCCAAACCCCCAGACCAGGGACCCTCCACACCACCTCCCCCCAAACCCCCAGACCAGGGAAACCCTCCCAAACCCCCAGACCAAAGACTTCAACACCACCTCCCCCCAAACCCCCGGACCAGGGACCTCCACCACACACAGAGCCCGTGGCAGGAGCACCTCAGCAGAGAGGCCCCTCCCAGGCTGACAGGGCCATACAAATAACAGGTTCAGTATAAATTTAGGGAATGTGGGTCGAGGGGGAGAGGCTTAAGGAAAGCGAGGAGCACGAGGCTTCGCTCCGAGGGGAGAGCCAGGGCAGGTGGCAAGGGACAGAGCACAACCAAACGGGGGCAGAGGGAGTCAGTGCTGTGCCACTGTGGATCACAGAATCCTTAAGGAGTCTCAGAATCCTCAAGGCTGGAAAAACCCCCAGCCTCACTGTTATGGATGGTGTAGGTTTAAATCAGCCCTTGCCTATTGCCAGGCCTCTGGCAGCAGGCAGTGGCTGTGTTGGGGTGGCCAGCACCCCAAAATCCACTCTGATTCCCAAGTTCTTTAATAATGGCTGACTCAATCTATTATAAAATGGATTATTTATTAATAGACACAAAACTAACAGACATAAGACTTAAACAGACTATCACTACTCAGGGACAAAACAAAAGGCAATACTCATATATACATGCAGAGTTAAAGGTACCATAAAACTGCAGCTAGATAAGAAATAGTAGAGCTTAGGATCCAGTGTTTCTTACCACCAACTCCTGAAGGGGGTAGGCATCGAAATCCTCTCTCTCAGTCCCTGGGGAATTAACTTGAAGCTACATCCAGCTCCAAGGAGAAATCTCCTCACCGTCCTCAAGGAGGGTGTAAGAGACTTCTGCTCTGTGATAATTTGTGTGGGCTTTTATAGACATAAACCCCTGTCTCTTGGTTTAATCTCTGTGTTTATTTTCCTTCATGGCTTTCCATATCTGTCCTCATACCAAGATGTGTACTGGGTCTTTGACCCAGGCTCTCAGGAGTGGGAAGAGGGAGCCAAGCCCTCCTGCTCCTCTCCTTCCACCTCCCAATACACATTCTCCACAAAAGAGGAATTCCCATTATGGTTTCCCCCCCATCCCCACATCCTCTGCGTTGTTATTGTTTGGGTTCAGGGTTGCCATGAGAACATGCAGCCAATGTCAATTTAATGGAATTATCACGTGTGGGAAAGGACCATGGCCAGAGCTTGGCTCCCTGATTCATTCCCTCACAACCAGGCCCTGAGCAGATCTTCCATGCAATGCTGGCCAGTCAGGGCTTCCAGGCTTAGCTCACCCCAGCACAGCTCTCCCCAGAATTAATAAACCAGGATATTCCTTTCAAAACTGCTTTTCTGATGGGGAAAAAAAAAAAAAAGCCCTGAAGGAGTGCCTGAACTGCAGAGCTGCCTCATCACTCCCACACCGAATGGATCCTCAGCATTGGGAGCTCAGGAGTTTCTGGGCAGATTTAGAGCTTCCCTTTGTTTCTTCACTGAGCCCCTATGAAACTCATTCCAGCTGTTCCTTCCTCAGCAATCACAGAGCAAGGTGTGGGAATCAGACCCACACAAGCCCTTCATGACTCAGTTTCCACGTCAGCTTTTTCCTTATTTGCTGCAGAGCTCAGGGTGGTTTTAGTCTGGGAGACTGAAGCAAGATTCCCAGGGAAAGGATGGAGTTTTGGGTGATAAAAACGAGCTCTGTGGTGACAGAGAAGTGCACAAGGCCAGGAGAGGGGACACAGATCCGTGGCTGCTGGTCCTGCCCATGGTTCCCACAAGGTCCTTCAGAGGGATATCCTGGTTTTCCTCAGGTAGGAAGCTTTGCTGCCACTTCAGAGGCAAAACTTGCCCGATTTTCCCACTTCCCAGGGAAGGCAAGCCAATCCAACTTGGCTGAGTCCTGCATAAACTGGGGAGGAGGAAGAAAGAACACCAGATGTAGTAGCCCAGGGTCTCAGAGGCTTAAACCACGGCGTGTTAGTTGGAGATAAGGCCCTTCAAAGCCGTTGTTTTATTCCTTTAAAACCACACTGGCTGCAGCCAGAGCTGTGAATTCACGGAGCAGAGCTCTTTCCCAAGGCCAATATTGCCTGTCCAGATGATCCCATAATTCCACCGAGGTCCAACATTTCATTTGGCCTCCCTGGCAGACCTGACCTTGCAGGAATATTTTCTTGGCATGAGCCTCAGAGAAATTGCGAAGGGAAAGTATTAAATGCTTTCAAAGGAGATGAGAGCAGAAAGGGTTTTTTCGTTTCTCGCTGTCTACTCGGTGATAAAGAGACAAAAAAAAGGCAGAATTTGATAAAACCCTCTTTGTTAATGATCAGGAAATGCAAAGCCTGACTACAGATTTTCACTGCTCTTTTGAAGGAGCTTCTGGTGGCTTCTGCTAAAGAAAACAGAGCCAACTAATGCCAATAATAGGCTAAATAATTAATTAAAAGAGATGTTTTCTCTCTTGAGGGTGGGAAGCCAACAAGAGGATTAACGAAGGAAGAGAGATAAAATGAGGAAAAACTCTGGTATTTTCAGCAAAAGTGATGAGTTTATTGCAAATATACTAAAAACAAATGAGAGGCCAGTGGCTGGCCCTGGGCTTTCGTCCTAAATTGGGATGTCTCAGTCAGCCACACCAAAAAAATCCATCCTCACCCCGAAGGATTTGTGCAGTGCCCACCAGACCTGGGAAAAACCCACCCAAAGGAGCTTTGAGGGGCTTGGAGAACCCCCAGTAGATGGAAAGAAAAGAGAAGGATTCCTGTTGGCTTCCCGAGATTCCTGAGGTGCTGCATACCCAGGGAATTTTAGTTCCAGTAACTTCAGATTAGAACCACTCACTGTGCCCTGCAGGACAATTTGGGTTGGACAATAGCAGGAATTCCTTCCTGGAAAGGGTGGGCAGGCACTGGAAAGGGCTGCCCAGGGAGGTTTGGGGTTCCCGTTCCTGGAAGGGGTGGAGGTGGCACTCAGAGCTCTGGGCTGGGGACAAGGTGGGCATTGGGCACAGCTTGCTGGCTTTGGAGAGCTTTTCCAACCAAAAGGAGTCCACAATCCCATTATTCTTTCTTTTTTTGGGGAGGCTTTTTGGAGCATCTTCACGGTGTCTCTTTTCAGGGGGATGATCCCACTTCTCTTTGTGTGGATCCAAGTCAATTGTTTGCTTTCCCTCCATCCTCCAGAACCTCCCAGCTTTGAGAAAGGCACAACTGACCTCCCTCTGCCTCCCCAGCCACCCACCTCCCATCTGGAAGCTGTGGCTGTGGCCTGCAGTCCCAGCTGTGCCACAGCCCAGGAGCAGCCCCTCCTGCTTTATTTCCATATTTTCCCACCCTTGCCCATGTGTAGGAAGTGTGGTTAAAATGTCTCCAAACTTGGAATTATTCTATCCCTGCAAGTACAGATCTCCAGCCCGAGGTCACCCCAAGCAGGATTTCAAAGGCAAATCCCCATTTCTCTTCAGCAGGAATAATATCCTGACAATATTTTGCTTTGACCTTCTTGAAGTGTTTTAGTAAGACTGAAACAATCCATATTAACGGAGATTGAAATGTTTCATTTCCACGCTGCTGCTCCAATTGCTGCCTGATACGAGAGGAATAGAGCACAGCAATTTTACAAATGGTTTCAATAATGTCCCACTAAAGTCTGCCAAAAATCAATTTCTCTTTTTCCAGGGAAAACCTCCCTGGGGCTGTAATGCCAGGGTATGTGGAGAGGGTGAGCTCCGAGGACACCCCGCAAATCCCAGTGCTCCAGCAGCTCTCTGTGCTTGGAAGTTGTGACAAGAGGGAATGAGGGAAGTTGTGGCAGAGGCAGTGAGACCTTGAGTGATGCTTCTGCAACTCCTGAGTAGCAACAACATCATTAACGCCAGGCTTTGGTCCCTCTTAGTTCAAGGCATGAAGCCATGTCCTTGCAGGGCAGGATTCCCGTGCTCCTGCCCACCTTGGGATCCTAGGAATACAAGGTGTGCAGTCCCCTTTGTGGAGCCAGGAAGAGCAAAGATATTATGGGCACCCAAACCTGCTTGGAAATCCTCCAGTTATTCCCCTCCTAGGAATGGGACAAGAGCCTCAGGTCAGGATCCTTTTCCCTTAAATTCTACACTTCCACGGAGCTGCTGGACAGAGCCCAGAGGAGGCACCAGGGGGATCAGAGGGATGGAGCAGCTCTGCTGGGAGGAAAGGCTGCGAGAGCTGGGATTGTTCAGCCTGGAGAGGAGAAGCTCTGGGCTGAGCTCAGTGTGGCCTTGCAGGGCCTGAAGGAGCCCACAGGAAACATGGAGAGAGATGGTGGACAAGGGATGGAGTGCCAGGCCAAGGGGGAATGGCTTCCCAGCGCCAGAGGGCAGGGATGGATGGGATATGGGGAAGGAATTCCTCCCTGTGAGGATGCTGAGGCCTGGCACAGGGTGCCCAGAGAAGCTGTGGCTGCCCCTGGATCCCTGGAAGTGTCCCAGACCAGGTTGGACATTGGAGTTTGGAGCTACCTGGGACAGTGGAAGGTGTCCCTGCCAACCTGATCACCACCTCGGCTCGGGAGGAGCAGGAAGGGTTTCAGATCGCTGCTTCCCAGGTTTATCCTTTCCTCCTCTAAATCTTTCTCTCCGACTTTCCCTCTCCTCCTTCTCTGCAAAAATCTTCCTGCCACCTCCTGGAAGAAGCTGCAACTGCTGCAGTGCCTCTGCAGAAGGGGAATAAATGTTCTGGGTGTGCTGAAAAGCTCTCCAGGTCCGGGAGGAGGTAGGAGCTCCTGGGTGGATTTCTAGCCTCTCCTCCGTGTATTTTCGCTCTGCCTTCTTTTCTCTCTCCAGGAGTGCCTGCCTTGCTTTTTGTTTTGGTTTTTCTGATGTTATCAGTGCTAAACGCCGGTACCTCCCCCCCGCCAGTCATTGCTTTCTTTTCAAGGAGAAGACATAAGGGAATTCAGCTAAAGAATAGGAAATTAGGGAGAGCGATTAAGATCCATACCTCTGCGGTGTGGCTTTGTGTGCCCAGCCAACAACACAAATTATTATTTGTGTCACTATTTGTGTTACAAAGGGAATGCCAAACCATCTGAGAGAAGTCCCCATCAGGAGTTATCCAAACACAGTAAATTACCTCTGTCCCCAAAAAGGCAGAAATAAGAATAAAATTAGGTGGTCCATTTACTCAGGGGGCAGGAAATTTTGACGCTAAAAGGTAACAAACTGGTTTTGGCAGTCAGATAAATGTTGTAATGCATTTAGACAGCGCTGTCAGGCACAGGGGGGGATTTTGGGATGTCCTGTGCAGGGCCGGGAGTTGGACTGGATGATCCTCGCGGGTCCTTACCAAACTCAGGATATTCCACGTAATTCCTGTTCTGTGCTGCAATTCCAGCAGGTTAATGCCTGTCATTTGGGATAACTGCATTTAACCTCGGCATCTGGATTTTTACCTGGGATAATCCCCTCAGCCTTGGACGCTCACTTTATCCCTGAGCATCCTTTTAGCTTACTGACTCCCATATCTGCCCAGTTTGATTTTCCAGCAAAACGCTAGTTTTAGTGTTTGCTAAATACAGCACTGCCTCCCAGGAAGTGCTGAGGGCAGGGAGTTGTGCTGGATAACAACACAATTCATCGGGATTTTTATTGTAATTATTATGCCAGAGCTCCGTAGCATCTCTCCCGTATTTATCCTGCGTGGAGGAAAGGATCAACAAATCTTCCAGCAAATCTGGCCTGGCCTTGGAGGGGTTCAATATTTAGTGTACAGGGACTTGATTTAAACACCTAAATCGGGTGTGTTTACACACCTAGAGAGCTGCACAGGATATATTCCTTAAACTGGGAGGCTGGGATGCTCCTGCTTCTCTTCAGTTCCCAAAATACCCTAAAATGTTGTCGGTGGGGAACACACGTCTCCAATTTCTTTTGTAATTGGGCTTTTAAAACTCGTGGATTTCAAAGCCAGCATTTCTCTGTTAAATCCTCTGGCCAGGTGGAACTCCTCTGTCTTTAAGAGCTCCTTTGAAGACTGTAGGATTTTTCCTACCTCGCCAATTATTTATTTGTTTTTTTCAGCTTCCCAGTCCCTGCCAGATAGCTCGGACTGCTCCTGGAGAGCGCTGGCCCTCTAGAAAAGGAAAGAGGAATGAATGAAACCTCAGTTGCTCTGGATCTGATCTTATTTTATTGTTTTTAGTTCAGCTGTACTTTGCTCCAGCACCAATTCCCCAGAATTTCCCTGTTTCTCATTTTATGCCCAATGCAAAACCAGGGAAGAGCCATTCCTACTTTCTTGCTGGGGTTTTAGGGCCTGAATTGTGTCCCCTTCACGTCTGGGTGATTCAGACTTTCAGGGTGATGGTGGGGAGGCAAACAGGCATGGGCACAATACCTCGACTCCACTGGGATCCAAGCTGAAAGGCAAACTCCTCCAGCTTTTCCGTGTGGGATCATTTGGAATTGCTTTTATGGGAAGGCTTGTAGAGCAAACGGTGGCTCAGTGCCGCTGGGGGTGGCTCTGGGGGTGGCTCTGGGGGTGGCAGAGGGGCTGTGCTGCAGCTCCAGCTCACCTGGAAGCCACTCCTGGGTGTTCCTGGGCAAATCCCGTGGGGAGCACTGCAGCTCCGGCTCCTCGGAGCTGGTGTCTGCAAACACCAGGGGACCCTGCGGGACCGAGCAGTGCCCGGGCTGGACATGGCCTCAGCCCTCCGGGAGCACCGACAGTGCCCAGCACAGCCCTGCCCTGGGCTCTGAATGGCCCAAACCGGGCCAGGAGACACTTCAGAGACAGAGTCAGAGCACTGGGGATTTGCTTTATTCGGTGCTGGGTGTGTGGGGATTGCTCCTCCAGACACACACCGGTGCTCTCTACAACACACTATTTATGGGTTAAATTATGAATATTCATCACATTCTTTGGGACAGGTGTGGTTATACAAATTATTTCTTGGAAGTCACTAATGTCATTAGCATACAGGTCACGCATGCCCTGTGTGTCCTGGTGGTCGCACTGAGGAAGGCCTCTCCTCTTCCTCGGGGGTCTTTCTGATGAAGATAAGTAGTCTTCCTCCCCGGTGCACTTTTCACCTTTCTCCCTGGGGCATGCATAGTCCTTTGAGGGATGATTCAGCATCTCTGAGAGGATCCTTGTCCCCTCTATCTTGACAAGATTAGGGCAAATCCAACTTCTTAGGTTTTGTAATTAGGATTTGCTGTTCGAATTAACATTTGCTGTCTCCCAATAGTTAATTGTGCTTACATGAGTTAGCTATTGGCTGCCCCTTCGTCATCTGCTCCTTGGTGACCTCAGGGCCAGCAGGGCAGGATGGGAGGGGACAATTTCCTACCTAAGGGTGTCACCATTCCAAGTGGGACGAGGACACGGGGGTGACAGCCGAGTGCTGCACCCCAGGACAACCCTCACCTGCCTCCAGGTGAAGCCTCAGCCCTTGCCCAGAGCATTCCAGCTGGGAAGAGCAGCTCGGAGCTGCCTCCAGGGTGGGAGGGCAGGGAGCACCAGGGCGTGGAGGGGACAGAGCAGGTGGCACGGGGGCAGTGTGTGAAGGGTGGGTGAAGCCAGAGGACCTTGGGGAGCAGGGGGTTGGCAGGATGCCAGGGGGGAATGGAGGGCCCAGCTGGGCTCCACCTCCCTGTTCATGCCACAGGCATCTCATCCTTGCATTGTTCCCAAACACAGCCGTGGGGTTTATCTCCACATGCCTTGGGAGAGTCGAGTGCAGCCTAAAAGGGGCTGCAAAGTTGGGCTGCTTGGAGCAGAGGTGGTGCTTTGCCTGTCAGACCTGCCTGGTGGCTCCTTATCCCAGTGCCCTGCTGCGGCAGCACTTGGAAGGATCCTGCTGGGAAGGGTATAAAAATAACTCCCATTTCTCCTCTTTGCATGGCCTCCAAATTCCAGTCTTTGTTTACACAGGTTGGGGGTGTTCAGCCCGGAGAAATGAAGGCTCCAAGGAGACCCTAGAACCCCTTTCTGTGCCTAAAGAGGCTCCAAGAAAGCTGGAGAGAAACTTTGAACAAGAGATGGAGTGACAGGACAAGGAGGAATGGCATTAAACTGACAGAGGGCAGGATCACATGGGATGCTGGGGAGAAATTCCTCCCTGTGAGGGAGGGCAGGCCCTGGCACAGGGTGCCCAGAGAAGCTGTGGCTGCCCCTGGATCCCTGGCAGTGCCCAAGGCCAGGCTGGATGGGGCTGGGAGCAGCCTGGGACAGTGGAAGGTGTTCCTGCCCACGGCAGGGGTGGCACTGGATGAGCTTTAATGTCCCCTCCAACCCAAACCTGTCTGGAATTCTGGGATTTGCCTTAGGGAAGCCCTGCTCGGATTCAGCATGGAGGGAGATGTTCCATCTCACGGGGTTGTTCCTGGGGCAGGAGGGGACCCAGCTGTCACTGCCCACCCCAGCCAGCCCAGAGGGGACAGGACAGCACTCACCAGTGGATTGTGTGGATATTTGGAAAACAGCACAGGAAGGTGGGGAGAGGGCAGTGGAACCAAAGGCAGCAGGGCTCAGCTCCCTGGGAGAATAGCCTGTGCTTAATGGCTCGGCTGAATCAGGGCCCAAGAGCAGCTCCCTCTCCATCAGCTGATGGAATGACACTGGATCAGCCCAGCTGGTGATGCCAGGGGGGTGAAGGCATCTCCAAGGGCTTGGGGAGCCAATGGCTTGCAAGGATGCCAGGGGAGGAGCTGGCAAAGCAAAGCCTCTGGCGGGCTGGGCTCGCCAAACGCCTCCTCCCACACAGTAAATTCACCCCCAATTAAAAATGTATCTGTTTGCTTTCCTGAGATTGATCACACATTTAATCAGGCACTGCTCAGATATAGAGTAGCACTGAAAGGCAGAGATAATAAAGAAATCATTCTTTTAAAGGAGTAGCTGCATTGCAGATCAATTTCTTCAAAACCTTCATGTGCACAGAAATCCTCTGGGATGAATATTTCATAAGGGGAATAACACTGTTAAATTAATAAAACCTCTGCATGCCTAGTTATGAACTACAAAGATTGCTGAAGTTGTTCTAAAAAAAATCCTCCTGTTCATACTTTGTACATTGATTTATGACAGAGTCATAGCTGGACCCCGAGGGAAATGGAGGAGGAAAAGGAACCCTTCTATGAGAGGAATTTTCAGTAAGTTGCATGGACACAACTGCCCAGCGAGGGCAGGCAGCCCTGCAGGGAAGGGGAAACGGGATTCTCCAGTGAAATTAATTATGCTGAGTATTCCTTGCTGCCTCTCTCAGGCTGTAGGGGAGTGACCCGAGGAGCTGGAGTGGTCTGAAGTGATGGATAAGTGATGTCTCTGGTGTCCATCTCCAGACACTTCTGGCTATCACTGGGGCCAGATCTTTGATACCAGTCCCTCAGCTGGTGGGGGTGGGAAAGTCTTCATCCAGCTGAGGGCACTTGTTCTGTTGAGCAGGAGAAGAGGAGACTGAGGCCAGACCTCATCCTGACCCAAAACTTCATCCCGAGGGGCAGCTCCAATCTCTGCCCTCTGTGACCAGGGACAGCACCCAGGGAATGGCTGGAGCTGTGCCAGGAGATGTTTAAGTTGGATCTCAGGGAAAGGCTCTTCCCCAGAGGGTGCTGGGCACTGAACACTCCCCAGGGAATAGTCCCAGCCCTGAGGCTGCCAGAGCTCCAGGAGCATTGGGAAAACTCCCAGGGATGCCCAGGGTGGGGTTGTTGGGGTGTCTGGGCAGGGCCAGGAGCTGGGCTGGATGGTCCTTGGGGTCCCTTCCAGCTCAGGTTTTTCCATGATTCTGTGATTCCTTGTTTTGGGACCGGAATTGGAGTGTTCATCTAGGTGGGGGGGACCTGAATCAGCACAACAGACACTTGGCTCTGTCTCCATCCTCACCCCAGGCCTGAAATCCCTCCCTGATTGTTACTGCTCCCTCCATTCCCATGCTAAGACCCCGCCTGAGACTTCCCAGGGGAAAATAAACTTCCACTGGAAAATTACCAGCCTCTCTCAGTTCTTTCTCTCTCTACAAAGCTCCTTCTCCCCAGCGAGGTCCTCGCCGGCTCGGTGGCAGCTTTAGCAGAGGCTTCTCCTGCAGGCTGCTCCCAAACTTGAGAGGAACTCATCAACTTTTAGCAGGCAAAGACAGAGGAGGCTCGAAACCACCATACTGATCTCCCTTTCCCTTTGAAATTTTCCCGAAGTAGCGCCAAATAAAAATAGAAGAAAAATTCCTATCGCCGCTTCCCTACTTGTAGCTGATTTGTCTACTTGGCATTATTTTCTTCAGCAGGGAAGAGGGTGAGGCACACAAAGGGGACAGAGGCACGGGATAAATAAGTAAGAATGTAAAATTGGGTGTTTTGAATTTTTTTTTTTAATGTTAACCAGATAATGTATTCATAATCTTCCCTGCTTACGACTAAAAAATGAGTGCTCGCCTTTTGAAGCCCTCATCTGGCAGGGAGAGATAGCAGATTTCTAAGAGCATTTTTTATGCTCCTTTGATGACTGCGAGGGGGGAAAAAAAAAAATATTCAGAGAGCCGAAATGACATTTTTCTATAAATTTCACACAGCTCTGCAGGCATGTAGGCATGGAGGCATTCATTAAGATTAGTTGGAATTACTTAAGCACCGTGAATTTTCTCCATCAAGTTGGTAACTGGAACACTGCGGATTAGTTATTGATCAGCTGCCATTAATACTTGGGGCTCTTTCCATGCCTGTTGTTGGGCTTTTTGTTGCTCCTTCCCCCCTCTCCTGTGCGAGGCGAAGCTGTGAAATTCGCAAATTAAACAGGCGCTCTTCAGCCTCTCCTTTGTTTTGGGGAACAAAAAAAAAACCCGAACAGAAAATAGAACTCCTTTGTTCATGCAAATCTCTATCTGCTCTGCCTCACTGCTTCCCCCTCTGCTCCCCGTGGCAGCCCAAATTTGGGGTGGCTCTCAGAGCTGCTGCTGCAGTCCTCCCATAGAATCATGGGGTGGTTTGGGTGCGAAGGAGCCTTAAAGACAACCTAATTCCTCTCTTTTCCTTGGGCAGGGACACCTTCCACTAGCCCAAGTTGCTCCAAGCCCTGTCCGACCTGGCCTTGGACACTTGCAGGGATGGGGAAGGCAGTGCCTTTCCAGCAGGGCCTCTGGAAGCATGGTGGGGTCTCACAGTGGGATTTCAGTCCTGCCTATGGATTTGGAGAGGCCACGAGCTGGGAATTCTGGCTGTGTACAGCTCTGACCCTCGTGAGAGGCCCTGGAGATAGCAGGGATGCAGTCCCAGCTGTGCAGGGGGATGTGCTAGGCCCCAGAGTCATTTCCCAGAGCTGTGCAGATCCCTGCAGCCACTGCTGACCCCACTGTACCCACAGCCAGGGCCTGGACAGGGCACCAGCCACTCCCAGCCTGGTTACAGGATTTGGCTGAAGCTGGAAACTGAATTTGAACTGTGTGGGACCTCCAAAGATCTCAGTCTCCACCTCTCCGGGCCTTCTACTTTTCTCGTGATCTTTGATTCCTCTTGGAAAGCTCCTGGTTTTCAGTGATGCTCGCTCCTAGCGAGGAGCACAGTGATGGAGTCGGGTCCTTCCCAGCCAAACTTCAGCCTGGCCAAGTTGGAGGCACAGCAGTATTTTGTACATTTAAGCAACAGAACTCCAGAGGGATTTCCTCTTCTGCTCCAGGTGCCACAGCCCTGTGGGGTGTGATCCTTCCCACACACTGCTCGGACATTCTGCTGAGGCACAGCCCTTCCTCACAGGAGCCAGGTCTCCTCTCCTCTCCCAGAAGGTCTTCCTGAGCCTCTTTGTGTTACTGGGCACCAAACCCTGACCTTCCCTGGACCATTCAGGGCCTGTTGGACCTGCACAGCTGAGTGTGAGGTGGTGCCACTGGGGCAAGAAGGAGGAGGGAGCAGCAAACTTGATAAATCCCACAGGAATTGTGTTTGGCTGGGCCTATTCTCCAGCCAGCACCCCTGAGCAAAGCTCCAGCCCCACAACAGCTGTGCATGGAGCTGGTTCTGGCTGTTCCATGTCCAAACCGCCAGCTCCTGTCACCTTCACCTTTTTCTTCTCCTCGTTGCCAAAAATCCCCTGCCCCGAGTCTGAAGAGGAGGATTTGCCACATTTCTCGTCAGAGCAGCTGTTCCTCTGCAGGTTCTGAGATAAATGACCAAGGATGACATTGCAAACCAGCATCCAAAGGAGCTCCAGGCAGCTGCAGGAGGAGCACAAGGCTTCAGTTCCCTACACTCAGCTCCTGATTTCTGTTCTTCCACGGGGGTCTGCCACGAGCAGGGCTGGAGTGGGACCTTCGGGGTGTCCTGGCTCCAGCTGCCCCAGGGAAGCTCTGGGGTGGAGAGGGACACACTCTCCATTATCCAAACAGGGACTAGACCAGCTCAATTCACATTCCTATTCCAAAACTGCAGTTTCAGGAAAGGGGGAATGATGACTAGGAGAGCCCCATATCAGTGACAGGGAGAGTGAGAGTTTCTTGCCCACGGGACATGAAGCTCTGAGGTGATGGCTCCATCCTCATCAGGATAATTTGCCTCCTCCTTAATGGGAAGGCAAGAGCGTCACCTTTCCCAGGTCTGAGCCTTTTGGGGTGGTGAGGAAGAGGGCCCAGTTCAAGCACAACATCTACACCCACAAGAGCCAGATGTGGGCCCAGGATTTTTACTCCATGACCTCCCTAGGCACCAACTTCCAGCTGTTCCAATGGAATTTATGGAGCATCCATGTCATGTTTCCCTGTTAAGGACCCTGAAAGTAAAATCTCTCATTCTTCTGTGCCTTGCTGCTGTGCTCAGGGAAGCTCCAGGGCTCCATCAGGATCTTCTCTTTTGCCATTCCTGTGGTGCCTGAATTCCCTTCCCTGAGGTACAGTCAGAAGAAGAGGCTTTATCAGGACACTGTCAGCTTTCCCCCAGGATCCTGGTGCTGACAGAGAGCCACAAAAACTTCACAGGCCTTGATCCTTCATGCCTTGTCAGCTCTAATGGACCCATGGTCATATGGAAATAAGAGAAATTTAGATGGGATGCTGGGGAGAAATTCCTCCCTGTGAGGGTGGGCAGGCCCTGGCACAGGGTGCCCAGAGAAGCTGTGGCTGCCCCTGGATCCCTGGAAGTGTCCAAGGCCAGGTTGGACATTGGGGCTTGGAGCAGCCTGGGACAGTGGGAGGTGTCCCTGCCCATGGCAGGGGGTGGGATGGGATGAGTTTAAGGTCTCTTCCCACCCAAAGCATTCCATGATTCTATGCTCCTAATTGTGAGCTGTCTGGAATTGTGAGGGTGCTGGAATTGGACTCCAGAAGCTTCCAACAGGAAGGAAACGTGTCTGATGTGGAAGCTGTCCCTGGGCTGGGCTGTCTGGCAGCACAGCAGTCACTGAGGCTGGGAGGAAAGCTCTGAATTATCTCTCCTCAGGGATGTATAAGGCCCCGTGGAATGTCCTGCACGGGATGTCTGCTCCTTTCCTTCACAATCGCTGTTTCATGGGATATTTGTCCCAAGGGATGCCTGGACATGGCTGGACTCACTTTATGCCTCGCTCTGGTTCCAGTTCTCCAGGGACATTCCCCCTGATATGTGTTCTTAAGTCATCCTGGGATGTGCACAAAAGCCAGGGAATACAATTTATTCTCTGATATGTTGTCACACTCCCTGCTTTCCCTCTGCTGTCTTTCCCAGGGAACCCCGGAGCCCTCTCTGAGCTGCAGCAGAACCCCAGGGCATGGGTGTTGGTCTGACTCGAGGTGATGCAGACCCAGAGCAATCTGGATTTGCATTCCTGGCTGGGTCAGCTGTTAAACAAAGAAATGTTGTTTCTGAGAGGTTGAGCAATAAAAAACATGGAAATGAAACAGCAAGGTAACTCCTGAGGGAACCATGTCACAGGGAGAAAATCCTGGAGCAATACTTTTTGCACATTCCAAATCCATCCCTCTCTCTCCCCTCTCCTTCCTTCCTTTTCGGTTGTTTTTGCAAGAAAACAGCTCATCAAGTGAAATCGAAGGCTAAAAATCTCTCTAAAAATCCTTTATGCTGGGGAAGAAAATATTTCAATGAAAAACGAGTCTGCCAGAATTACATTCAATACTCCTAAGGAAGTCAAAGGAGATATCGCTGGGAAGCAGCGTCCCTGGGAAGGACAGGAATCCTCATGGGGAGGGGGAGGCAGAGGAGGACTCAGAACATCCTGGTCTGTAAGGAGAGAAAAGAACAAAGGTTTTCCAAAGCCTCCCTGTGTGTGGAATACCAAGGGTGTCTGAGGGCTGTGGTTCACTTGTGGAAGGAAGGGATAGGGATGAATTTCCCATCCCACCCATGAACTACGGAGCTGTGAAACAGGACACAGGCACATCTTCCCAAGCACATTTTGGGAACCAAGCCACCAACCCACTCCCCACACCAATTCTCTGGCTCCTGAAGCTTTGCTCTGGACTAAGGAAAAATCTCGGTGATGTGGGATTGCATCATCCTGAGTGTCTGAGGCCACTTCCCACATTCCTGCTCAGAGCAGGAAGCAAAGGGAAGAAGATTGGGCCTGGCAAAGGTTCTGAACCTGCTTGGAGGAGCCCACAGGAGCTCTCCTGGTCACCCTCAGCCTCTCTGGAGACTCCCCAAACCAACAAAGAGCAGTTCAGGCCTGCAGCCAGAACTCATCTCAGGCTTAAATGAAGGGTTTGTTGTTCTGGAGAAGCAGGGAAATTGTCAGCACCACAGACACCTCCATTAAAATCCAAACCCTGAATTATTCCTCTCAAAACAGCAAGAACTGCAGCACAGGTGCAAGGGACTTCTCCTCCCTCCTGCCCAGCCCCTGCAGCCCCTGCAGCCCTTGGCTCATGGAGCCACCATGGCAGACGCCAGGAGATGCCTGTTTTGGAGCAGGATAACACATGCCTGTGTCCCTGGCACAGCTGTCCGAGGGAATACAGAGAAAAACACAAATTAAAAGCATGGGGTGTGTTTTCCCAGCCTGCGTGGCTTCATCTCCCAGTTTTCCTCAGGAAAAATGACTTCTGGAAGAGCAGGAACAGCTTTTCACACCTGGAAAGTCAAGCCTTGTGAGAGGTCCCAGTTGCTAACGGGAATGAATGGCCACGTGGTTCTGACTGTCAGCACGAGAGCTCCCACCCATGGAGCATTTTCCAGGTGTTTTTCGGCCACGTGAAGTTCCTCTCCAAGGGTGGGATAGCTGAAGGACAGTTTGACAAAAACCAACATCTCACAGACAACCGCCACAGAGAATCACAGGATCATGGAATTGTTCATGTGGGAAAAGCCCTCTAAACTCACTGAGCCCAACCATTCCCCCAGCACCGCCAAGGCCACCACAGACCCATGTCCCCAAGTACCACATCCACAGGGCGTTGAAATCCCTCCAGGGATGGGGACTCCACCAGCTGGGCCAGGAGCAGACACCCCTTTCCATGAAGAAATTCCTCCTGATATCCAACCCAAGCCTCCCCTGACACACCTTGAGGCTGTTCCCTCTCCTCCTGTCCCTGTTCCCTGGGAGCAGAGCCTGACCCCCCCCAAGCTGCCCCCTCCTGTCAGGGAGTTGTGCAGAGCCACAAGGTCCCCCCTGAGCCTCCTTTTCTCCAGGCTGAGCTCCTTTCCCAGCTCCCTCAGCTGCTCCTGGGGCTCCAGCCCCTTCCCAGCTCCGTTCCCTGCCCTGGACACGCTCCAGCCCCTCCATGTCCTTCTTGACATGCAGGGCCCAAATCTAATCCAAAACTGACCCCAGGATTTGAGGTGTAGCCTCAAAATAAGTCCAGACTTGCCAGTTACATAAGTTTCTGTATTCGTTAACTTTCTGAAATAATCAGTATTAAATGTTCTTTTTTTTATTTTGCTGAAAGGGGACTGCAGATATTTTTCAGAGTTTAATCGTCGTTACTTCCAATTCCTCTTTCCTCCTAGGGCCATATGCTTGATTTGAAGCTCTGGGAATATCTTCACTAGTGCCAATGAAATATTTAGGACTGTCTAAGTAGATTCAGCATAAATTTTCCCTAAAATATGCCCCCCAACAGAAGAGCAGATGGATTTTGGTGCCGGCTGGGGCAGACCCTCACCTCCACCAGCCTTCACTTCCTTGGGACATGCCCAAAACACAGCAGCAGATCCTCCTCGCAGGGGTTTTTACTTCTGACTCCAAGCCTGGAGACCCTGAGCTCCCTTTCCAAGCGAGTTTCTCCCCAGCAGCCCGAGCACACATTGTTTTCCCAAAGTACCCACGGAAAACATGGACTGTTTCCATGAGGAAACAGCGCCCAGAGGAGTCTGCCCCCTGATTTAGCAAAATATCCAGGCAGGGATGAGCTGGGATATTCTCAGGAGCCACTGGTGGAGCGTCTTCACCTCTACCTGACAGCTGTTATTCCACAGCTCTTCCAGAAAGGGAATTACCCTTGAGTTATGGAGTTATCTTCCAGTACCACTTCTTGTGGAAAGTTCCCTGCCCGTGGCAGGAATTGGGAGCTCGATGATCTCCAGGGTCCGTCCCAACCCAACCCAACCCAACCCAACTCAACCCAACC
>VZTN01021371.1:319886-403125 GCA_013400515.1 Erpornis zantholeuca | reverse complement strand
CCCAACCCATCCCAACCCAACACAACCCAGCCCAACCCAACCCATCCCAGCCCATTCTGTGACCCCAGAGGGGCACAGCCAGAAGACACAAATCCCTCAATGAAGGAAGAGCACAAGGGCTGCCACAGGGACATGGATGGGCAGAGAGGTGGTGGGAGCACATTTCTTCAGGAATTTGATGCAAAAAACCCTCCCTGAGCTAAGCCTGTGGATTACAGCCCCTGCTGGGGCTCCCCAAATCCCTGTCCCAAGGTGTCACCCATGTAAACATCCCATGCAGTGTTTGAAGCCTGCAACGTTTCCAGCCTCAGAAAAATCTCCTGGCACTGACTTCCAGCAGCTAATTGTGTGGGAAAAAAAAAAAGAAAAAAAAAAAAAAGAAAGAAAGTATTTCCTTTCATCAGTTTTCCGCACACTTCCCTTGTTCTCAGCTGAGGAGAACAGAAGTGCCCAATCTGCTCGTTTTATTTCACAGGATATTTTGCATCCCAGCCTGGCCACGTATGGCATCACCATCCTGTGGAGCCTGTTCCACGCTGGCAGGGGAAAAGCTGCGGCAGGCTGGGAGCTGAAAATGATCCGGGAATATCAAATAAATGTGGAAGCAAAGCAAGGAACGCCGGGCAGCCCTCCTGATGGGCTCTTCCCCCCTCGGAATTCGTGTAACGCCTCTGTTCCTCACGAAGCTGCCACAGAAAGCTGCGCTGCTTTCCAGGGAACTTGCTGGAAAACCAACAAGCTGGGAAGGAAGATGGGCCTCGTGTCTGCCTGACTGTCCTCTCTGCCCACAGGTGACCTCTGCAGAGGGGACTTCTCCTCGGGCTGCCTCTCTGCCCTCCACCTCCCTGGGTGGATCTGCCAAGCATGCTTTACACATGCTCCGGTGCAATTCCTGCCTCCATTTGTATTCCATCTGTCTCCAACAAATTCTGAAAGCCTTGCCTGGGCTGCCTCATTTGTATGCACTTAATCTGGCTTTATCCTGTTTTATGGAGCGTCTTCTTTAAATTGATTCAGGCGAAAGCATAGCAGGGGCTTTGCATAGATTTCGCATGCATGACATTTCTGCACAGTTGGGCCCATTATGCACCATCCTGAGCACATTCTGCCCGTAAAAACTCCATATTAAACCAGGGAAAAATGCAGCAAAATAAAGAGAGCCACGGGAGGAGGGGGGGGGGGAGCAGAGCTGACCACTCCCTGCTTCTCCAGTGCCTTTATGGGAAGCAATTCCCAGTGCTCATTCCCTGAGTATCCAGGGGCATCAGCTGCATGCCCTGCTCTGTCCAGAGAGGTGGTTCACTCTGGTCACACCCTGCCTGAGTCCCAAATTCTCCTCATCCCCTCTGTGACTCCTGCAAGGGGCATGTTGGAGCTGAACACAAGATCCAGGGAATTGGAGTGGGATTGGTGGCGTGGCCAGAGCATTCACACCTCATCCCATGGCACTGGGAGCACAAATCCCCCTCACTGGTAATAAACCACATCACCAGAGGAAAAATAACACTTTAGGAGCTGGAGCAGGGAGTGACAGGACAAGGAAAATGGATTCAAACCGACAAAGAGCAGATTTGGATGGATATCAGGAAGAAATCCTTCCCTGTGAGGGTGGGGAGGCCCTGGCACAGGGTGCCCAGAGAAGCTGTGGCTGCCCCTGGATCCCTGGAAATGTCCAAGGCCAGGCTGGACGGGGCTTGGAGCAGCCTGGGCTAGTGAAAGGTGTCCCTTCCCTTGGAATGAGATGGGCTTTGAGGTCCCTTCCAACCCAAACCATTCTGCCATTCCACGATTCCATGAATTTAGCCTCTGTCATTGCAATCCAGTCCACAAAACTTATGGAATTCCTGTTTTCACCTTCCCAGCACACACGTGCTCTCCCTGGCCCTGAAACCCGAGTGGCCCCAGGCATGCCCAGGTGGATGCTGTGGGTTCAGCGTGGCCAGGCCACAGCCAAGGGTGTTACTCACTGCTCTATCAGGGAGAATTAATCCTTCTTTAAGGGCCTGCTAATGATTTGACAATATTATTGTTGTGTTAAGGTTGGCAGAATTAGAGAAAGAGCACTTGTGTGAATATGTCAACACATTAAAAACGCAGCTCCATTTAGGCAGACACTCAGGTTAATGTGTTACATATTAAAAAGTCCAATTTCCTTTGCTGGCTGCAAATAACAACTGAGATTATTGACACTGAATGATTTGCAATGTTCCTGCTTGCTTTCTGCCTCTTGTGTTTGTGTGCTCGGCGTGATTTATAATGATTGGAGCTCTGGCTCTATAAATTTCCCCTGTTAAGAAAATATGGAGCTGGGTTTATAAGATACAAGAAGAAAGGGGAAAACAAAGCGTGCTGCCGTGCACGGAGGTGGGAGTGAGAACGGGATCTGCTCTTTCACAAATACCAGTAAACCCATTCTCACAATTCAATCAGCATCTTACTCCTTTAGTAGGAGCCCAGTGGATCTACCCACTGGAGTTTCTGCACCTCTGGCTCTGCCTGGGGTGTCCCTAGAGAAGGTCCCAGAGATCCCAGTGGGACACATCCCAGTGTGATGGATGAGCACAGAGGGACACTTGCTGGGGTCCTTGATAACCAGCCCTGCTGGGACACAGAGCACCACCAGAAACCCCATAAATCCCCACCCCTCTGCTCAGGAGGAGCAAAAAGCCCTGTCATTATCAACCTTCCCTCTGTCACAGCATGGAAGGCAAATCCAATGCTTTCACCAGGTGCAAACAGGACAAAGGGAGACCCAGAGGCTCTGGGGACCGGGCCAGGCACAGGTGGAAGGTTTGCAAAAGACAGGGCGAGGTTTGTGTTGGCAAAAAGCAGGCAAAAATCCTAAAACTGCCCTCCCAAATCCCCAGCCAGAGGAAAAGGAGCCCCAGGTTCTCCTGGGAGGCTGCAAGCCCTGGCATGGATAAGTTGGGACTGGTGGCCAGCCCTGATGTCCCCACGTTCCTCGTGGCTTTGTCACTTGCTTCAGGATAAAGCAGGGAGTCACAGGAGACCTCTCAGTGTCACCCTGAGACATGAGCGTGTAAATGGGTCAGTAAGAGGTGATGATGCCTTAAATGGCTCCCTAGAAAGAGAGAGCAGGCAGGAATAAAGGAATCAAGGAGGGATTGATTGGAAAGGCCTTCAGAGGTACACTCTGGGCTCCAGAGGCTCCTGCCTCAGTGCATCCCAACATGGACAAGGACAGCTCCCGAGTTCTTCCCACTTGGATCTCAGCATCAATTCCCCAAGCAGAAGCCAGGCAAGGATGGAATTTGCCCAAGCTTGCCCCCCTGTCCCCAAGATTGTGGTTTGCAGTTGTTGTTGGGCCTAGGAGGGTCTGGGTGTCCTTGGAGAGCTGGAGAGGCTTTGTTGTGTGTGTGTGAGCATGAGAGAACAGCACTGAACGAGCTCCAGGGAACTGCAGAGTGACACTGGGCAGGGCAGGGCTGGGAACATAGAAAAGTTAAACCCTAAGGCATCAGTGAAAAATCTCAAAAAAACACTGACCTGGAAGGCATTTCTGCAGAATGTGGAGGGAACGAGGGAGGGACAGCTCCTCTTGCTGCTACCATGGCTTCCTGTGATAACATCAGCATCTCAGGTGATCATTTTTGGTCTGACAATATAGATATTCAGATTTAAAGTTACTGCTCTTGCTGCTGGCATCAGGTAGATGTGGCATTTTAAAGGTTCAGCTTAGAAAATCCACCTGTTCCTGGGAAAAAGCTGGGGAGCACTTTAGGTTCTGCCCTCATTAAATCAGTGTCGGGTAATTCTTGGGTCTCTCTAAAGACTACAAACCCATAACCTCTAAGGAGCCTGCAGAGGCACTGTGGACATTTCTGACTTCCAAACTGGGTATGACCTTGCCAGTGACACTGCTGCAGCTCACCCTGTGTCCTTGCAGGATGGTCCTCCAGGACATGTGGAGCAGCTCTTGAAATTAGACTGCGTTCAAAGTGTGCTGATGAGAAAAAGGAGACATTTATGTGCCTGGCTGAGCTGTGGCTCAAAGCCCCAAGAGCTGGGTGCACGCTCCTCAGACGAATTCAATGTACAATTCAAAATTGACTTTATAGACTCCTCATCAATAAATCCTCAAAGGCTCTGGTATCAGAATCCAAAGCAGCTCTGGAAATCATTAGATCTGCAGTCAGTAATTGATAACACGCATTTCAAACGTGGAAATGAATTAGCCTTTGGCGTAGGGGGGGCTCAGACTGTATCCAATTTCATTAGGCAAGAAATTCAAATGATCAACGAGTGGCCTTTATTGTTCTGCTCTGGGAAGGGAACCCTTTGTTATCTCTTTGCCTCTTTTTTTCTTGGCTACAAAGTTCCCAGAGCTCAAAAGAAGATGCCAACATCTGATTTCCCACCTCTCCAGAGCTCGGGATTTGAGATGAGTTTTGCTCTCGGGCACACATCTGGGTGCTTTGTACCCATCATTAACAGCTCAGTTTCTCCTGGCAGTGCCACAAGACGCCAAAAACTCTTTGCCCAAGCAACTGCAAGAGCCCTGGTAAGTGAGATGTGAGTGAAAATCCCTCTGCCAGCCACATACACACCTTTTCCCACCCAAAAAATGCTCACAGGCCATCTCCCTGCTCAGAAACTTCCAGACGCTGCTCTCACTAACTTCAAAACACACAGAAAAAACCAAATTTTCAACCTCCTGTTGGACCAGGGAGTGTGGCAGGAGCAGCTCCTCCGCCCTGAGATGAGCTGCAGGATCCAGACTGGTTCTTCTCCCCCTCCATCCCACTCCCAGCAGGAGTCTGGCCACGCTCGAGCACATTTTAGTGAGCAGGGAATGTGGAACAGTTGGTGGTGGTGCTGCTCGGGCCAGTGGAAATATTTCATCTTGGGTTTCCAGAGTGGAATAAAAGGGAAGACGCCCCCTCCCAGCATTGTTTTGGTTTATTTTAGCTGCACAACGAGGCCAGTTGGAAGGCAGGAAACCAAACCAAGTTGCCAATCTCAGTGTGCCACAAGGCAAAGTTTGCACAGTTTGGGCTCGGTTTGCCTCTTCAGAAGAAAAAAGGTCAGGAAAACCATAAAATAGAAGACTCTCCTGTAAAAAGAATTAAATAATAACTTTGGGCCAATATTTGGAGGAATCATTCACTGTTTCTGCTCCAGTTCCACCCACCAGCACGGAGATATTTCTGTCTGTAAGACACACAAATCCTTCCAGTGTGTCCCTTCCCCAGAACGTGCTGCACTTCCCACCCCGTTCTCCTCCCTGGACCCACGGAACCAAACCTTCTCTGCTTTGCCTACACTGAAATTGCGTTCCCATCGTGTGGCATGTTTTCCCTGTAATGTTCTCCTCTGTGGATTAACCACCCCCAATTCCCTCAGCTTTTCCTTCCTCAGTGTATTTTTTACCTCTCTGCCCACTCCTCTTTCCCCCCTTGGCTGCCTCCATCCACCTCCTTGGGAAAACTGGGGAGCAGTGCCTGGGGACCCCTGCCCAGCCCAGTTATTCCACAGGGTTGGCCTCCCTGCTTTACCCTCCTGGAAGGATCCAGGCCCCCTTCAGGGCCGTGGGAAGGCAGCAATGAGGGGCTGTGCCTGATGGGTGACATCCCCCAGACCTTTCCAGCTGCTATTGGCAGACAGGAGCTGCTCCCTGCGGTCCCTCTGTGAGACTTTGCTCTTTATGGACTAAAGTCCATTGTGTTTTGATTTTCAGACCTCTTTATTATGTCATCAGCATCCCCCTGTGCTCAAACCCCGTCCTCCTGTTCCTCCACAGTCCCACAGCAGAACAAACCACATGGTTTGGGAAGTTTCCACTCCAGCCCCCAGAAGTGTTCTGCAGGACCAGAGCTGACACCAACTCCTGCAAAACCTCCTTCTTGAGTGTCTTGAGATGTTTTTTGGAGGTAAGAAAACTGTTCCACTTCTCCTTGGGCATCTGACTGGCAGACAGACCTGATGGGACACACGTCAGTCCCACATCTGCTCTCCTCAGGGTGGTCACACAGATTTTAGAGCTGCTGGAGGGAGAGACAAGCCCCCAGCTGGGTGACTCATGGAATCCTGGTGTAGGTGACCTCCAAAAGTGTGAAAAACTGAGCACTGGGAGGACTTTTAATTTGTCCCAAGCCAGTGGCAGTCTGGAGGAAGAGACAGATGCTGTCCTGGCAGCTCTGAGCAATCCATTTCCTTCCTCATCCCTCTTTAATCAGATAAAAAGCTGTACAGACTCCGCAAGCATAAATCTGAAATTCGTCAAATTTATAGCAGCAAAAAAAGCAAAAAGGAAAAGAAAAAACCCCACAACTCCTCTTTTGTTTGCTCTGGGCAGCATCCCAAACTCACCCCAAAGGGCGGGAGTGATCTTAGCTGGGCCATTAGAGGAATTGAATCCAGACCTCTCCAAAATACCGCTGGAAACCCAGATGGTTCGAGAGAACTCAACTCAGGCACTCCCAAGTGAGGAAGTCTGGGATTTAAGGTGCTGGCAAATGCTGTTGGAAGAGGGATGGCAGGACCAGGGCCTGGCTGCTTTTCCAGCACCGCGTTCTTCCACGGAAATGAGGTTCTAATGGGTTTCTTTAACCTGTCTGAGGCACGAGGGTGTTTTTCCCCTTCCCTTGCTCTGAGCTCCAGAGGGAGACGCCTCCCCACTGGATCATGCCAGGACCCTGCTGTGCTGCTGCTCAGCAAAGCAAACTCCTCCTGGCTGAGCTTCAGGAGGGTGGGAGGTTGTTAGAAATTCTACTTGAAGAAGGTCCAGAAACATCAAAAGTCCTCTGTGGTTGCTGTGGACTCCTGGGGTCATCCCGGTGTGCCAAAATCAATAGTGCCCTTCCATATTGATCCTGAAATTTGAGATTAAAGCCATTTTCTGCTGCCAGCTGCCGGCTGGAAAAGCAAAGGAGGAACGAAAAGTTCTCACCAGAAGAAAGAAAAGCCGAGCAAGAAGAAAAGGGATTGAGTTGTGTTCCTTTGTAGGGAATAATCAGCTTTAAGCAAGATGAGGTTTAGGTCTCAGCACGCCGAGCACAAGCAGGGCTGGTTCATTATCACCCAGCCAATGAGTTTGCAACGAAGGATTAACAACATCTTAAACAGATGCTTCCAATGAACTTCCCAAAATATATGGGGTGGGGTTTTTTTCTCTACCAGGGATTAGAAGGCTGGAGATTAATTAGTTCTGAAATATTTTGGCTGGATTACTGCGTGCTGCTGTCGGAAGGGATGTAACTCTCTCTCGCCAGTCTGCCTAATTCGTTCCATTTTGTATCTCAAATTCATTTATATTGTCTGTGGATTTGCTGAAGGTATAAATAGAACCAAATCCCAGTTTTCACTTGCTGGGAATTCGTCAGAGCACTTTTTTTTTTTTTTCCTTGAGAACCATCTCGAAAAGCAACTTTTTAACTTTTCTTCTTGCTGTAACATTGCATAGGCAGAGTTATGCCCCAGATTTTCTCAGACGTCCCCTGGCCTTGCATGTGCAGTTTTGAGGTGTTTGATCTTGGACAAATTGGAAGAGCCATGGTGATTTCGTTGATGAAACCCTCAGGAAATGAGATGATTTGGGACACAGCGAGCGATTTGGCACCAGGGTATCCTTGGACCCAATTTCTGGAATGGTTGAGCATCAGGACGATCAGGAAGCCCAGCATGAGGTGGCAGCACTCAACACCTCTCAAGGACAGCCACTGCTTCCACAATTTGGGCACTCTTGCCCCAAGCCACGCTGGAGACCACTCCTGAGGTATCCAGAATTCCCGGTGGTCCTTTCTTTCTTTGGGATGTGCAGTTCAGTGTAGGACTGACCTGGGTGAGAGGGCACTCACCTCCAGGCTGTTGTGGCTCAGCACATGGGAAGCTCATCCACTCATGGGAATGGCCTGGGAATGCTGCCTCTTGTCCAGGGTGGACTTGCAGGAATTAGTCAGGAAGCATTGCAAAGTTGCAAGGCTCCAAAAACCACTTTTCTGCTCCCAGGCAGGTTAAATACCAGGGAAAACCCAGCCCTAATTAATCAAATAAGCGACTCCAAATGAATTATTGGCTCTTTCCTGTTGGATACTGGGTTTCATCCAGGCCTGGAAGTGGACAGGGCTCGGGAAGATGGTGAATCCCATTTACAGTCACAGACATGTTGTCGTGATGGAGAGGTGGGGAATTCTCCTGCTGATTCCTGCAGTGACATTCCCACCTTGCCTGGATTGAGGTGTCCATATGGACACACACTGCAATTGCATTGCTTCCCATTGCCCTTTGAAATTCCAGTTCCTCCTCCAGTCTAGAACAGCAAAGATCCCCTGGGCTGGCTGAAACCCAGACCTCTTTGGGAGTATAAAAAACTTACCCTCCAGGAGCAGGATAGGAGGACTAACATCACACTGTCATTTCCATCTGATCCACAGCTCCCATCCAAACCAAACGTGTTTTGCCCTCAGAGTGGTTTTTTCCTAAGGACAAAATCTTTCTTTGCCAGATTCCAATAAAATGAGCTCTCCCCACACCCGATTCTCCCTCATCCCTCCAGTCCCTGCATTTCAATTCACTCCACCATCAGTTGTTGCTCCTGGTTCCAGAGAGAGTGTGAAATATTTACAACAATCTCCCCTTTATTTCCCAGGTCACACTATCACCGGGGTTTGGCAAACTCCAGGGAAGATGAAAGCAAAGGATCTTTATCACGGAGCCCAGAAGAATTTGCAGTCCAAATAAACCAATTTGGAGGAGCAGTAGATGGGGCTTTGGAGGTCTGAGCTGTGACTTGTCTGCATTCCGCTGCCTCGGAATAAAATGGGATATTTATAGGAAGGAAAAGTGTGTCCATTTAGGCTGACATTTGGAGGCAACCTTCTTGTTCCTACATATTCATGAAGCGAGGAGAGCGTGAGTGTCTCTGCAGCCAGGAGAGCACTCCTTCCCAGCATTTTCCACATCATTCTGCTTTGCACTGATTATTCCATTTTCTCTGGGTTTGTCTGGCTTTGAGCAGCTCCTCTTCGTTACATGGGTGTGAGATAGAGATGTGCGACATGGGTGATCTCCGGCGTGGGGCACAGCAGGCACCCAGCCCGGGCTGTGCATCCTGGTGTTCCAGCTGGCAGCGAGCCCAGTGCCATGGGCTGTGCCCTGCACATCTGGCACTGAGCACTGCCACGGGCTGTGCCCTGCACATCTGGCACTGAGCACTGTGCTGTGCCCTGCACATCTGGCACTGAGCACTGCCACGGCTGTGCCCTCCACATCTGGCACTGAGCACTGTGCTGTGCCCTGCACATCTGGCACTCAGCACTGTGCTGTGCCCTGCACATCTGGCACCCAGCACTGTGCTGTGCCCTGCACATCTGGCACTCAGCACTGTGCTGTGCCCTGCACATCTGGCACCCAGCACTGTGCTGTGCCCTGCACATCTGGCACTCAGCACTGTCACTGCCACGGGCTGTGCCCTGCACATCTGGCACTGAGCACTGTGCTGTGCCCTGCACATCTGGCACTGAGCACTGCCACGGCTGTGCCCTCCACATCTGGCACTGAGCACTGTGCTGTGCCCTGCACATCTGGCACTCAGCACTGTGCTGTGCCCTGCACATCTGGCACCCAGCACTGTGCTGTGCCCTGCACATCTGGCACTCAGCACTGTGCTGTGCCCTGCACATCTGGCACCCAGCACTGTGCTGTGCCCTCCACATCTGGCACTGAGCACTGCCATGGGCTGTGCCCTCCACATCTGGCACTGAGCTCTGCCATGGGCTGTGCCCTCCACATCTGGCACTGAGCACCACTCCATACCCTCCACATCTGTCACCAAGGCACCATGCCGTCCAAATCTGGCACCAAACACTGCCATGTGCTGTGACCTTCCACATCTGGCACCAAGCACTGTCATGAGCTGTGCCCTCCACATCTGGCACCAAGCTCTGTGCCGTGCCCTCCACATCTGGCACCCAGCAGTGCCACAGGCTGTGCCCTCCACATCTGGCAATGATCACTGCCATGGGCTGTGCCCTCCACATCTGGCACTGAGCACTGCCACAGCTGTGCCCTCCACATCTGGCGCTGAGCCCTGCCCTCGGCATCACGCCATGGGCACAGCCTGCTCAGGTCTTGTCTGAGCACACACTTCAAAGCAGTTTGTACCCTCCCCTCCCTCCTAGGCTGTCCCTGGCCTGGCTGACCAACCAAAGGGGTTTGCAGGTTATAAACACACTGGGAAATTTGGGATTCACAGAAATGGGAACAGAAGGGAAGGGGAGGGCAGGAGTCCCTTCCCATGCAAGGATCTCAGGAGGGGAGCCATCGTTCCCCCACAGCATTCATGACAGACTGTGCTCCCAACAAACACCCTGGGCTCGGGATGCTGCTTCCCCTCCACCCTGTTGGAATTCCTCCTTGCTCCATGGTACCTCTGCAGTGGCACAAGGCCTGAGATGAAGGAGCTGATGCAGGAGCACTTCCCTCTTCTCCCCTTGTCCCTCCCCTGGCAGCCCCTGCTGCTGGAATCCTTTCCCTAGCTGATAGCTCCGAGAGCTCCTTTCCCAGGGAATAACTCATTTAGTTCCTTTCTGGGGGAATATCGAGCCAGGTTGTTTCCCTGCCATGTGCTTTACTTGACTTTTCACACCATGGAATATCAGATGCTGTTTTACCACTGGAATTCAGCACTGGGAGGATGTGGCTGGATTCAACCTGGCTGGATGTGGCTCTTTGTTGACAGATGTATAGGAGCCAAGGAATTCAGGGTCCCAAAATAGGATGTGGAGCCACCTGAGCCTCATGGCAGAGCAGCTACCCTTCCTCCCAAGGCATCCCAAGGGCTGAAGCTGCATTTTATGACATCTGAGGAAGGTGGTTTTACACAGGAGCAAAGAGGAAAAAGACATAGGACTGCTTTCCAGCTGCATCCTTGGGGAAAAGGTCCTTCCAGAGGTGTCTGGACACACCCTGTGCACAGTCTTTGGTGTCCTCAGGGTCGCTCTTGCCTTCCCCCACTCCTGTGCCCTGGGGGACACCTGAATGCAAGAACAAGGGGTGATGGTTTTAAAGTAAAAGGGTGTTAGTTTAGATCAGATTTAAGGAAGAAGTTATTTACAATGAAAATGAGGAGGCCCTGGCACAGGGTGCCCAGAGAAGCTGTGGCTGCCTCTGGATCCCTGGAAGGGTTCCAGGCCAGGTTGGACAGGGCTTGGAGCAACCTGGGCTAGTGGAAGGTGTCTCTGCCCGTGGCAGGGGTGGAAGGAGATGGTTGTTCAGGCCCCTTCCCACCCAGACCATTCCATGGTTCTGTCATGCCCAGCAAATATTGGTGCCCCATCACTCCTTCAGAGCCCCTCTGGTCTTGGCAGAGATCCTTGGGGGTCACAAATGGCCGTTCTGCCCTGCTGTGAAAACTGCTGCTTTGCTCCTTCCATTCCTTCCCTATCAGCCTGGTCTCTCTGTGACACTCCTGGGTCTTTTGGTGCAGGATCCAGCCAGAAGCCTTGGGGATGCGCAGGGAGCACATGAGTAGCGCGTTCTTCTTGCCACATCTCACATTTGTGAAATGTGAGTGCCGTTATGAAGGATGGGCCCCCTTCCCTAGAATATCCCCCTTACCCAGGCGTGTTCACCCTTTCCTTAACCCCATTTTCCAACCCAGAGGTGATCTGTATCTCCCTGGGTTTCCCTGACCTTGTTTGGAAGCTTTTCCTTGCCCATCTCGCTGGTGCCCAGGCTGAATGAAGCATTGGCAGGAGGTCAAGGCTTCTGGAGACCCATTGCTTGTGCACAAAGAACAGAATAATCTGTCCCTCTTTCCCCTTTTCCTT
Source organism: Erpornis zantholeuca (assembly GCA_013400515.1). Classification (NCBI taxonomy): domain Eukaryota; kingdom Metazoa; phylum Chordata; class Aves; order Passeriformes; family Timaliidae; genus Erpornis; species Erpornis zantholeuca. The sequence goes on along the minus strand of VZTN01021371.1, from coordinate 391,336 downwards.
GATTGCTCCTGCTCATCTCCGCAGGTTTCCTGTTTCTGCTGCTTTTTTCTTTTCTACTTCTTTTTTTCTGCTGCCTTTTTTCTGTTTCTGTTTCCTGTTCCCTGTTTCTTGGAAAGGGTGGTGGTTTCAGTTTTCACCCCATCCCATCTGTCCTGGGCAGGGTTTGTGTCCCTCTTCCTCTTCCCTGGTGCAGAACAGCCTCTGCCTTACACTTCTTTCATTTTCACCCTCCTCGTTCTTCCCAGCATCCAACTCCGGAGGAAATCCAACCACCCAGAGCCTTCAGAAACCCTCACAAACACTGAATTCCTGCCCACCCATCACCATTACCCACAGGTTTTTATTCTGTATTTTTCTTCAGCTCTGAGGCTGGTTTATATGTGCATATATTTGACCTCAGAGGGATTATTGCAGCCTCAAGAGTAAATAATGCAGCGGTGAATTATAAAAGTGAATACCTGGAGATGAAACCTGCCCTGTCCCACTCACGGCTTCCTAATGGGAATGCCTGTGATTTATGACCTTCTGATAAAGGCATCCTGATGGAGAAAAGATGCAGTTAGAGGCAGGCAGGAGAGGTGTCACGTAGTTTATGGGCTTTGAACTTTTATTTTGGGGCTAGAAACACAGATCTAAAAGGCTATTTATCAGAGCCGGGGGAACAGGGAGATATTTGCTGATATTTTTAACATATTACCTTCAAATATTGCTGGAAAAGTTGGGTTTTCCAGCAAGAAATTTCTGACCAGGTTGTAAATATGTTTTCTCCCCAAATATTGATACTTGTTCCCATTTATTTTGCCCCTGACATTGAGGATTGCTGCAAAATGCAATTTTTTTGCTCTTAATGTATGGGACGATGTATTGATACTTTGGGAAGATGAAGATGTTGGAGCCTTTAGGCCTAGAAGTGATAAATGGAGAGTGTCTAGGGTGAGATAATTACAAAAGAGTTGCAATTATTGTTGAAAATCCAGGCTAATTTGCATGCAAGGCTGCCAGGTTCTGCTTCGAGAAGGTGAACGAGCCGGATTGACAAATTTGTTAAATCTGCTGGAGAAGCACAGTTTAAAATAATAACAATAATTAGCAGTAATATAATTGATCTATTTTGCTCTGTGCATGACAGGAATTCACTTCCAATTGAACCAGCAAATTAAAGCAACATTTAGCATACTAAACAATATTGCTGCTGAAAACCTCTATTTATATCTGCCAATAATTGTTATCTAACCCCGAGGGACGCAGCCGCTCCGCAGTCACCTTGTGGTGCAGCAGGCATGGGAATCGCTGGAGAACTGCTGGAATTTTCCAGTGAAAGGGACCACATCTGGAGCATCAAGAGAGGGCAGTAACCCACTGCTCCTCGTGCTGCCAACGAGCTGCTTTTTTGTGTTAGGAGGTTAAATAAAGTTAATTTTGGTGGCCCAGCCTGTGTTCTCACGGAGATCTTCTGCTTTGGAATCAAATAAATTAAACCTGCGAGCGTGGGGAGAGGATGGATTGGAAAACCCACCACAGTCTGTGGTGCCCCTCGTGCCACCTGCAAGCTGAGGTTTTGTGTCCAGAAGGTTCAGTGGAATTCGGTTTGGTGGCCAAATCCATGTTCTCATGTGTCAGAGTCCAGGGAGGCCTGACAGCTTCTCCTGCTCCTCTGGTGGTTTCTTTATAGCCCCAGAGCTCCTCAAAAGTGGCCTAGCCAGCGACCTAGGCTTTTGGAGAAGCTCCCTCCACTTTTGGGAGAACCTGAATGCACCAGAGAGGTGAAGAGATTTTTGTTTAGTGAACCACAGAGAGTTTGGTTGTAGTTTTAGGATCTTGCTCTATGTATTACATAGGGACAAGATGGAGATTTTTGGGTGTGGTTTTTCCTTCTTTCTTCTTCTTCTCTCTCCTCATTCTCTTCCTCTCTCCTCTGACACCAGTTCCTGTGGTGTGTTGGTTGGTGGAAAAAAGTCAGTATTGAAAAGACATATCAATAAGATGAGGGTTTACTGGTGTTGAAAAGAAAATAAGATATGTATTGTTTCTTGAATGGTTGTTAGTAAGATATAAAAGGCAGCTGCCTTTTAGCTGCCATTGCCTTTCTGCCCTGATATCCTCGGGGGATGCTGCCTCTCCCTCCGAGGTTTTGATAAGACAAATAAACAACTCTGAAACAGCAGAAGAAGATCTCTTGCTGCATTTTTTCCAACATGACGAACCAAAGGAAGAAAAGCCCCAGGGCAGAGGACAGGGGGCCCAGACCTTCGACACTCATGGATGTCTCCTGGTTTGAAACCAAATACATTAAATCTGCAAGTGTGGGGAGAGGATGGATTGAAAAGAACCCACCACAACAGTCAGTCTGTGGTGCCCCTCGTGCCATCAATGAACTGGGTTTTTGTGTCCAGAAGGTTCAATGGAATTGAGTTTGATGGATATCTTCTGGTTTGAAATCAATTACATTAGACCTGTGAGTGTGAGGAGAGGATGGATTAAAAATAACACCTCAACAGTCAGCTTGAAGGAAAAACTGCCTCTGGAAATGAAAGTAGGGGAAGATTTAGCATAATCCTGAGAAAACAAAAGGGGAAGATGCATTTTTATTCCTTCTGGAGTTTTTTGGATGGAGTCAGGAGGCTTTTCCATCTGGCTGTATGAAGATGCCTCTCTGCCTTCACTGTCATTCGGAGTTGAGCTATAAAACCCCAGAGAAATCAGAGCTGGTTTTTGGACATCGTCAAATCCAATCCAGAACAGACAAAGCTCAGTGGAAGGCTCAGCAAAGCCTTGCCCAGGGCCAAGCTTGTCCCATCCCATGAGAGTCCTTCCACCCCACCTCTCCCAGCCTCTGGAAGCTGCTGCAGTGGGCAGGGAGCTTGGTACATGGGCAGTGCCAGATGTGCCAAGGCCATGCTGTGCCCCCTGGTTTGGAGAAGACAGAGCCTTTCCCTCCTTCTGGATGCCTTAGGTTTTAACTTTTCTGTTTTTCCAACCCTGCCCTGCCCAGTGTCACTCTGCAGTTCCCTGGAGCTCGTTCAGTGCTGTTCTCTCATGCTCACACACACACAACAAAGCCTCTCCAGCTCTCCAAGGACACCCAGAGCCTCCTAGGCCCAACAACTGCAAACCACAATCTTGGGGACAGGGGGGCAAGCTTGGGCAAATTCCATCATTAGCTAAAGTTTTAATTGGCCAATTTATGCTGATATGCAAATGGACCAGACCTATAAAAGTGTGAAGAACTCGTGACTTGCCATCCATGTTGGGATGCACTGAGGCAGGAGCCCCTGGGCCCCCAGGGTGTGACCTCTGAAGGCCTTTCAAATAAATCCCTCCTTTATTCCTTTATTCCTTTATTTCTTTATTCCCTTATTCCTGCCTAGTCTCTGTTCCTAGGTAGCCATTTAAGGCATCATTCCTGCCTGAAGAACAGAGTTTGAGGAGGTTCCATTATCCCTGATGCCCCAGAGGACAGCCTGTCCTGCTGGAGCAAACCTGAGCTGCCAGGCACAGTGTCCTGAGGAGATGCTGTCCACAGTGATCCCTTGTTGGCCCATCACAAACTGGGTCATTATTTGTCTTAATACTGATTTTATTATGTGAATCAACCCCTCCCCAGCACTTGGCAGTTTTATCCCTTCCCCCTCCCTCCCTTGGCTTTGCCTGCCCTTGTCCCCATGGTCAGGACAAGAGGTCAAGGTCTACAGCACAGACCAACTCTGTCTGAGGGGTCCTGGGTGAAGTAGGAACATGCTAGAATGTTTTAATCTTCTTTTTCCAGTTTTTGCCTGGGGAAAAGTACCTTCCTGCTCAGTGTTCAACAAAGGCAGATCTTCTCTCATGTCCTGGGTCACGTATTCCCATGTGCTCCCTCTTTCCAGCAGGGGAAAGTGTCTCTTTCCCTACCCCAACAATTCCAGGGAAGTTGGCAGGTGTGCTGTGGAGGAAGGCAAAGTGCCTCAGGGGAAAGGAGCTGCTCTGCAGCCGAGGTGGTCACACACAGCCAGGGTGTGGACAGGAGCTGGATCCTGATGCACTTGAAGCCTTGAGCTGGAATTCACTGGGATGCATCATTTACATCCTTGGATATGGAGCTGCTGGAGAGAGCCCAGAGGAGGCACCAGGGGGATCAGAGGAATGGAGCAGCTCTGCTGGGAGGAAAGGCTGCGAGAGCTGGGATTGTTCAGCCTGGAGAGGAGAAGCTCCAGGTGACCTCATTATGGTTTTCCAGCACCTGGAGGAGCCAGCAAGAAACATGGAGAGAGACAATTTCCAAGGGCTGCAGTGCCAGGCCAAGGGGAATGGCTTCCCACTGCCAGAGGGCAGGGATGGATGGGATATTGGGAAGAAATTGTTCCCTGTGAATTGTTCCCAGTTCCACAGGGTGCCCAGAGAAGCTGTGGCTGCCCCTGGATCCCTGGAAGTGTCCCAGGCCAGGCTGGATAGGGCTTGGAGCAGCCTGGGACAGTGGGAGGTGTCCCTGTCCATGGCAGGGCTGGCACTGGATGGTGTCTAAGGTGCCTCCAGGAGAGCTTCTCTCCCTTGGTACTCCCAGGAGTTGAGTCAATAAAGTTAATGGAGCTCAGAGAGAGAGTCATCCAACCAAAGGAGAGTTTTAATTCTTTTTCCTACTTTAGGAAATTATGAAAACTGTCATAGACTCTGCTCTCAGCAGGAGCTGTCTGAGTCCTGGTGGAAGATTTCCCTGGAGAGTCCACTTCCAGCCTGAGGATTCCCAGTCCCATGGCAGCCCCAGCTCAGACAAGTAAATTTTTTTCTCCTTCCTAGACCTGGTCCTTGCTCTATCTTGCCAAACCTAATCCCACCATTTTGATTTAGATGGGATATTGGGAAGGAATTGTTCCCTGGGAGGGTGGGCAGGCCCTGGCACAGGGTGCCCAGAGAAGCTGTGGCTGCCCCTGGATCCCTGGCAGTGCCCAAGGCCAGGCAGGATGGGGCTGGGAGCAGCCTGGGACAGTGGGAGGTGTCCATGCCATGGCAAGAAAGAGAGACTAGGTGGTTTTAAGGTCCCTTCCAACCCAAACCATTTCACGATTTCAAGCAACTCCTGCACTCTGATGCAAAGTCTGTCCATAGGGCTCCTTCCAGAGACTTGGCTCACATGTGGATGGGGATTCAAGGCTCTGGCTAATTCCTCCTTCCAGCATTGCATCCCATCCCTCAAGGGATTTATACCAGGTTGAAAGAGTCAGGACAGTGCCCAAAACTGAGCCTGAGAGGTCCTGACAGATCTCCATGGCACAGGTCAGCTTCCACCTGCCTCCCCACCTCATTTAATAACTGATGTGCTTTCCCAGGGCCTGGTATTAGCGAACAAACTGCTTAATTTCACTGATTAATTAACACAGGGGAGGGATCTGACCTTACTGTGGAGGTAAAAATGTTCCTTGCTGCCCCACGAGGAGATGGTTTAATCCTGTGACCCCAGAGCAGCTGGGTCATTACTGCCTGTTGAAGACAACACTGGAATCCTCTTTCCTGAGGGGAACGTGGGTGAGCCGAGCACTCAGAAAAGGAATTCTCCGGTTTATGCCATCAGGAGATCAGGAGATAACGACAGGGCAGGAAGGGCATGAAGTACATGCCTGTCTCCAGGAACATCAGCCAGCCACGTGCCAGGAACGTAGGGGAGGAGTTGCTCTGCCACAAGGAGGAGTTGAAAGGAAAGCAGAGGAAGCTTTGCCTTCTGCTCTCGGGTGATGAGAGCGAAGCAGCCGCCGAGGGAGGGGGGAGATGGTTCTGAACGTGAGGCTGGGCAGAATGCTCTCTCCTGGGGTTTGGGACCTCATCCCGAGTGTTTGGAGGGATTTACAGCCCCCTGAGCTCTCTGGTGGGTGTGCTGACCCAACAGGCCTGCGGACAGGCAGGGCAGCAGGAGCTGCTCCTCAGCCTTTGACTGGGCTTTGGCTGTGGCCAGGGGCCTCAGGACCTTCCCTGCAGCATTTGGTGGGGGCAGTTTGGGTTTGGTGCTGGTGACAGGGCTCAGCACTGACCACTCACCACCAGGCCAGTCCTCCAGATACCAATCCCAGGGAGCTTTTCCCTCCCTCAAGCAGTGGTCTGGTTATAAAGGAGGGATGAGGTTATAAACCCAGGCACCCTCAGCACAGGCTGCATTTGTTTCACAGCTGCATTTCCTTCTTCAGTCCTTCCTCGTCTTTCCATAAGATCAAAAACAGTTTGGTGACAAATTCCTCTGATTCCTTCTCTTTTTCTTTTTTTTTTTTTCATTTTAAAGTCATTTACCTCTGCAAATTCCTGGTGTGATGCCCGTTAAACATCCATCACCTCATCCTGTTATCCCTGCACAGAGTCCAGTGGCTCTGCAGGACCCTTCCCACGGGAAGCTCAAAGAGGCTGAGATGCCACCATCATCCTGTTTTCCCAAGGGTCCCTCTCCCATTCTAATGGAATACACTGGGTGCCTTTTCCTCCTTTTCCATCATAATACAGAGGTAATGGATGCATTTTCCATGTCCTGTCTGGCAGCACCTTGCTCCCTAATCAGCCTTCCAGACCTGCTCCGAGCTTCTTGTGATAAATCCAGCACCAGATCCGGGCGGATGCCTCCCAGGCGAATGCTGTGGAGGTTCTTCCCCCATAGGAAAATGTAGTTGGACTGAAATCAAAACATTTTGAAGGAAACGTGTTGATTTCGACTGGGAAGTATCAAAACAGATTGTTTCAACTTTCTCGGTTTGTTTTGACAGGATCAAAATGTTTCATTTCCATGAGGTAAAAACATTCGGGGTTGATTTTGCTCTCAGTTTAGTTTTGCCTTTCCCTTTCCATGAAATCATTGTATTTTTGTCATGAAAATCTCGAATAGATGCTTGTGGAAGTGCCAAAATCCCCAAAGGGGAGCCCTTCAGTATTCGAGGTGTTCCCAGGTCAGAGTGGGAGCTGTCCTCTCTCCTCGCCACCCCCAGCCCCTCACAGCCACCCAAACAGGGCAGAAATAAACCCAAACCCACCTCTGGAGCCAGGGCTGAGGAGAAGGAACCACAGCCAGGTGCCTTTCCTCAATCTATTTCCTCACATCCCGGTGCTTGCTGCCAGCCCTTTGGGGTGCTGCTGGAATTCCCCACCCTGTGCTAGAAAAGCTTTATGGAAGCCATGAAAGCCAAGCCACATCTTCATTTCTCACCTCCGCTCTTAACAGCTTTTGTTCCTGGAAGGAAGGAAGTGTTTAATGTCCTTCAGTGAGGCAGATCCATCAGCAGACTAAGGAAAACAATTAAAGAGAGGTAACATGCAAGAATTAACCTTTAGGGGATAGATCCAGCTCGAATGACTCCTCTTCCTCAGCCTATCTGCACCATAAGGTGGTGATTCATTTCTCCCCGCTGCTCATTACCATGCTTTAAAGATTGGAAAAAATTAGGAGAGAGCTTGAAAATCCCCGAGCTTCAAAAGGTTTGATTTCCTGGGCCCATATTTTGCTCTGCTTTCCCACTGGCTGATTTCCCACACAGCTTTTCCCAGGCATTTGGGGATGTATTTGCCTCTTGTGCGTCGTCATGGCTTGGGAAAAAAATGGGTTTCTTTCCAAAGTGACTTTTTTTTGTGTCTCTCAGCCATGCCTGAATGATGTGCACTGCTTTAGGTGGAGGAGATGAGGGGTGAATGACCTGCCAGCTTGAATTCACCCTCTCTGTGGGGATATTACTCATGTGTCTCTTTCTCTCTTCTACCTCTGAGTCTTTTAGGAGGTTTGATATTTTGGAGACTCCTTTATTCCAGCAGCTGAGGTTAAAACTGGCTGAGATGAAAAAGGCACATTCCATGAGCTCTGCTTGTGTGAAATCTGAACAGTTACAGGAGTCAGAATGGATGGGTGCTGTGCCCGGGGGGAAAAAGACCCAAAAGGGGAAAGCAACAGCTCCAAGGCCTGCAGAGAGCAGAAGGAGGGGATGGGGACCTCAAAATGATGCACAGAATCCTTTGTCAAGGCACGGAGAGCCTTGTGAGAGCCAAAGCAAACCCCCTGTGCCTGGAGCCTTGCCCAGGGTTAATTCAGTAGGTCCAGCCCAAGCCCTCATCCCACAGGGCTAAGGGGTCATGTGGAGTGTGTTTTAGGAATACATTAGGAGTGGGCTATGGGCTGGAGCCTCTCAAACAAGCAAGAGACCCCACAGAAGGCTTCTCTCCACCACAATTAAAAGCATTGTGAGTGGGTTTGGGGGTGCAGCTGCATCTGATCCCTGGCCCCTCCTCGGCCCCTCACCACAGCAGCTCCAACAGCCAACAGCCCTGGAGAAATGGCAGCATAAAACCACATCCCTGGGTTGAAAAGGGGGGGAAAGGAAGACCAAGGGAGAGAGAAATGGGGCTGAGGCAGGAGGGAAAACAAACTCCCACCGAGCTGTTATTCCAGCCCTGGTGGAAGCCCAAGATCACTCACAGGAGCCCTCAGAAGTTCATAAACACCTTTGTTTGTAGTTTCCACTTTGACTTTGTTCAGACTGGAGGGGACAAATGTGTTCCTGTCGCTGGCTGCTGATTCTGCTACTTCTCCAGGAAGAAATGGCTTCGCCTTTCTCGGGCGCGTGCCTCATAAAACAGGGATTAAGAGCACTTTTTTCAAACATGGTTTTTGTAATAGCGCAGCCCCAAACCCCTTCAATCAGCAAACTTGAGCACGGCTTGACAGCCTAAACTGCCATTCCTTAACCCACAGGACAAGAAGTGCCATTTGCACATGGCTGAGTGGCGAGCAGCAGAGATTCATGTCGGCTGCTAATTGCCTTTGGCTCCCGGCCACGGCACAAACGCTCCGGCACCCAGAGCATTCCTCCTCCCCATCCTATCTCGGGAAATGGCTTTGCCTGGGTTTCAATGACTCAGGAGTGCGTGGAGAGCCAGAATTCTTTCAGGTATGTGGGCAAGGAAAGGACAGCAGAGGGGGACAAGTTCTCCAGCAATGCCTCGGGAGGTGAGACAGGAGCTCCCGGGCACAAAGCTCCTGTTGAAGCCTGGATATTCAGTTTTCTACCTCTTTCCATGTGTAGAAAGAGCACGTGGAAAAACTCCTCTGGCCTTCCAAATCCTCTAGCAGAAGGTGTCCTTGCCCGTGGCAGGGGGTGGAGCGAGTTGGGCTTTAAGGTCCCTTCCAACCCAAACTACTGCATGATTCCATGATATTCTACCCAAAGCCACGTGTCCCTGTGCTGCTGGAGGTAGCTGAATCTGTCTGGGATGTCCACACAGGACTGGAAAATAACACATCATCTGCTCCTTCAGATGATGGTTATGGATGGATGGTGTAGGTTTAAATCAGCCCTTGCCTATTGCCAGGCCTCTGGCAGCAGGCAGTGGCTGTGTGGGGGTGGGCAGCACCCCAAAATCCACTCTGATTTACAAGTTCTTCAATAATGGCTGACTCGATCTATTATAAAATGGATTATTTATTAATAGACACAAAACTAACAGACATAAGACTTAAACAGACGATCACTACTCAGGGACAAAACAAAAAGGGAATATTAGTATTAATACACGTGGAGTTAAAGGTACCATAAAATTACAGCTAGATAAGAAATAGTATAACTTAGGAGCCAATATTTCTTACCACCAATTCTTTGATGGAGGACACATCAAGAAATCCTCTCTCTCAACCCCTGGGGAAGTGACCCAGACAAATCTTCTCACACATTCCCAAAGAAGTGTGTAAGAGACATCTGCCTCTATGTTAACTGTGGGGGCTTTTATAGACATAAGAACCGTGTCTTTTGGTCAAGAATATTTCTTTCATCTCTTCCCACATTGGCTTTGCAGACTGAGATGTTGATTCTTAGCTGCAGCCCTGAGCCCTTTTGGGGCTAGAGACAGCCCATGCTGGGCCAGTGACCTGCCCAAGTTATCTCTTGCATGTTCACCAACATCTGTGGGAGAGAGGGGGTAGACATGTCCTAGGTGCCCAAAAGCATGGATTCTGTCACCATCCCCATGAGCTGCTGAAACCAGCTGGGGCAGTGCTCCCTGCCTGCTCCCTCTGGGCTATCTCCTGTCCATGGCCCAGCAGTGCTTGCCCATGGCTCACAGATAACTCTGGGCTATCTCCTGTCCATGGCCCAGCAGTGCTTGCCCATGGCTCNACCTTCTGAGGAAGACCAGACCTTTCTCCAGGATCACAGCTCCAACAGAACCACATCCATCACTTCAGGAGGGCTGCAGCCCCTGCCTTATCAGACTGCTACTGCTCCCCTGACTGTCAGGGTGTCAGGTCCTATCTGACTCTGTCCATTTAAACCAGTGTTTTTCTGCCTTGATTTATATATATATATATATATGTAAAGAACTGTTATTCCTACTCCCCATGTCTTTGCCTGAAAGCCCCTTAATTTCAAAATTATAATAATTAGGAGGGAAGGGGGTTGAATCTTCCATTCCAAGGGAGGTTTCTGCCTTCCTTAGCAGCCTCCTGTCTTTCAGACCAAGACAACATGTCCTTCCACAATGTCCCTGGCCATCTCTGTGGGCAGCTGGAACCACCCTCCCAAGGCCCTTTTCTGCCTGCAGAATACCCCCAGTCAGCTCAAAGCTGGGCCAAGTTCCAGCTCTGCCTCATTCCCAACCTCTGTTCCCTCAAAACTGACCCAGGATTGAAGGGATAACTCCACCAACTCTTGTCCATAGAGCACTGCAAAAAAAAAAAGACCAGTTCTGGGATCCGGGCCAGAATCTGCAGCAAATAATATGAACAAGGTTTGTGAATGTTCAGGTTTAGCAAAAACCTGAGCAAGCCTCCTTGAAACTGGGGAGAGGTGAGACTTTAGGGGTCCTTCAGGGGAGAGAAAGGTGAAGTTGGCAGTGGGGTGAAGGAGGTGGTTGTCCAGGGAGCCCAGGTGAGAGGCCAAGGTGGGGGTGCAAGGAGATAATGAGCTGCCTCACTGGGGACTCTGCCATCCTCAGTGGGCAATCCTGGTATTTTATGCACTTCTGAAATGCTACAAATAGCTTTCAAAAGTTATTTGTAGAAATGCAATTGTACAAACGTAGAAATAAAATTCTACATATAACTTTTGGCACGCCTGGCGTGAGTATTCCGAAAAAAACCCTGGAACTTCCAGGAGTCTGCACATCTCCCCTAAAGAAGTTATTGATAAACTTCATTAAATCAAACTGACCTTTAAATTAGAAGGGACCTTGAGGATTGTCCAGTCTGTCCCTCCCACTTGTTGGATTTGTCATTCCTGAGGAAAGAATGGTAGATTTTGATTTCCTGTATCCTTCAGTTCTCACTGGTGGTGTTTTGTAATGAAATACGACTGGCATGGATTTCCTTTTAATGGATTTAATTGAATGATGGCAAATCGTTCCAGCTGCAGCACGGGGTATGAAGTAGGAGTTTAGTCCCATATTTACACTCCTAACAACCCAAAATGTGGGATTTCATAGCAACAAGGAGCCTTCATGGAAGCAGCCCAGCACCGACTCCAAACACTGATTTCAGTGGATTATGTGCTCTGTACCTTCAGGCAAAACAGCACATGCAGGCCCTAAAGCAGGAGCAGCGAGGATTTGGCAAATTTAGTTATATCCTTGGAGGATACAACCAGCCAGGGATGCCACAAGGATAATGCCAGGCCTTTCAGCTGAGTGATGGGGAAAAATCCATGGGGAGGACTAAAGGGTGTTTCTCTGAGGAGGACAAGTCGAACTTAAGTTCCCTGCACTGAGCAGGCAGAGCTGGAGCTGCTCCATCAACCCCAGGGACCAGGCTTGGGTCAGAATTGCAGAATGCTAAAATTTTCATCAGGAATCGTAGTGACAGGATAAGAGGGAATGGCTTCCAAGGGAAAGAGAGCAGGGCTGGATGGGATATTGGGAAGGAATTGTTCCCTGGGAGGGTGGGCAGGCCCTGGCACAGGGTGCCCAGAGAAGCTGTGGCTGCCCCTGGATCCCTGGCAGTGTCCAAGGCCAGGCTGGACAGGGCTTGGAGCAGCCTGGGACAGTGGGAGGTGTCCCTGCCCATGGCAGGAAAGTGTGACTAGGTGGTTTTAAGGTCCCTTCCAACCCAAACCATTTCATTTTCTTACTTTACAGGATGTGTTTCTAAAAGGGATCTTGGTTTCTAGGGCTTCCTGGCCTCTGACTGTGAAGCCTCCAAGATGTTTGGTCTCCTGGATTAACGAAATACTAGGCCTAAATGAAGTTATCAGATTTAAAGGATTACAAGTATGTGGGCTAAAGGCACTAAGAATATGTAAAAGCTATATAAAAGGGTATATAAACGGGGCAGAAAAAGAAAAGGCAAAAAATCATCATGGCATCACTTGGATCCCTGGCAGTGTCCAAGGCCAGGCTGGATGAGGCTTGGAGCAACCTGGGATAGTGAAAGGTGTCCCTGCCATGGCAGGGGGTGGCACTGGAGGAGCTTTAAGGTCCCTTTCACTCTAAACCACTCTTTGATTCCACGATTCTCTGAAGCTCTGGAGATTTTCTGGGACATCATGGCACAGCAGGGGCACTGTGTGGTGCTGCCAGGGTTTGCTGCCACTCTTTTCCCAGAAATAACTGCAGAAGCTGGACGTTCCTTGTGGATTTGGGAGTGCCACCACCTCCCTGCCCTCTGCAATGCTCCTCCGAGTCCCTCATGTCACAGTGCCCTGACCTGCTGCCTCCTCCAGTGCGTCTGACAATTAAACAGGAAGGAGGAGCTGCTCCAGGAAGAACACTCTGCTCTTGGGGGGCGAGATCAGCACCTTTTAATCTGTATTAGATGGAAGATGATCCTCTACTCTCACTAGAAATTCCTCTGCAGGTTGTCACTTCCAGCTCCCATCCCTGCTCGTTCAGGGGGTGATGCAGGAAGAGCAGGTGGCTCCCACAGCCTGGAGCCAGGCTGGGGCTTTCCTTGCAGCTCTGGGGGGGAAAATGCAGTGCACAGAGAGAGGTGTGCAGTGGCTTGGAGACCTCGGAGAAGTGGGGGAACTAATGAGGAGAATTGCCATGCCCAGCTGAGAGAGACTTCTCCACCTGGCAAAGGCTCCTTCCAGGGGTAGCTCAGTGATAATAAATCTCTCCATTACCAGGGACAGCCAGAAAATATAACTATTCTGTATCTGAGTAGGTCTCCTTCCTGCTGTAATAAATGGGATGAGATAAACAGAAGTTCAGAGTGGTACTGGGTTTTGAAATCAGTTAGTTCTGACTCCAAGTTTATGTTTTCCTTCATGCCTTTTACTAATTAGCATTAAATCAAAACAGTTTGTTCGAGGCTTTAATGTGTTTCCCCTTATTTTCAAAGTGGCATGCATTTCCCTCTCTTCTGGATTAAAAGCTCTTTTAGGGAAAACATCTCCAAATGCCTCATTTCTCTGCTTTTGTTTTCTACCTGCTAGGAATAAAATAACCGTGAGAGATTCGTGCATCAGGAACAGAGATTTGATTTGTGAATACCTGCTTGGAAATGCTCTTCCAAGGCATATCAGCTGTGTTCAAACCAGGCATCAAATCCATTCAAATCAGCAATGAAAGCTGAGTGCTGCTCCCAGCCCAGGACCCCTGGATGAGGTGGATAAGGAAAGGATCAGATCCGTGGTGGTGACGTTCGCTGACTCCTAAGGAAAGTGTTCCCTGAGGATTCACTTCTGGCTGTAAAATACAGCCAGGGTTTCACTCACCAGTTCCCTGCTCTCAACTCCTCACAGCAGCTGGCAGGAAGAAGCAGGAGCAGGGAGAGGCTCCCACTCCATGGATTTACTTCCCCTGCCACTGTCAGTGATGGAGAAGGACTGAGCTCAGTCCCACAGCCATCCATAAACCACCCACAAGTCACAGCAGCCCCTCAGGTGTTTGCAGGTGCATCCACAGACTTTGGAGCCTTGGGGACATGGAACAAATACATTTATATTCCAGGGAAACCAAACAAATGGGAAAATCTCTGGCTCTTTCTGTGGAAACAGGAGCGAGTGTAGCTGGCGGTGGGAGCACAGCTGCTCTCCCCAGCAGGAGGATAATCATCCCCACTGCAGATCCCTGCTCTGCCACGCTCCTCTGTGGCTGCAGGCACACGAGGAGGGACTGGAGCAGCATTTTTATCCTCACAGAGGGGACTGCAGCTGATGATTTCAGCGGCATCACGAGGCCCTTGCAGCATCACAGCCTGGTTTGGTCCTTCTCCCGAAGCTCCAGTGACCTGCAGCTGCTTTGGCTCAGTCTCCACAGGCTGGGGAGGAAGTCACATTTACATCTGCCTTCAGGAGGGGACCTGGGCGAGTGGATTTCCTGCTGGAGATGCACTGGGCTGTGTTCATAATGCGGCATGTGAGCCCTCAGACTCTGTCAGCCTGCAGAAGACAGCAAACAATTCCTCTGCCAGCTGGCAGAGCACTCCTGGAGGGAAAGCAGCCTCTCCCCTAACCCCACCTGAAGCAGGAGGGCAGAGCTTGGTCTGTGTGCACAGACACAGCGCTGGGCTGGCTCAGATGAAGACAAGGACGTTCAGACAATTGTGTGACACAAGGTCAGAGGCAAACCCCTGCCCGTTCCTGCCCCAGGGTTGGAATCCCCAGGCCGAGCAGCCTGTGGGGTCTGGAGGTGGAGGACAAACCCAGCCTCTCACAGCCTTTTCTTGTTTGCTTCCCAACCCTTCGGCTTGGCAAGGAGCTGAGTGACCCAGAGCTGAGTGACCACGGGAAGTGCTGCTGGGGGAAACCAGGGAGAGCTGTTCCAGCACGAGAAGAAGGTTGCAAGGAGTGCAGTGCCATGGAGAGGATTAAAACAACTTCCAGCCAGGGCTGTGAGAGCAGCTCCCACCTCTCTGGGGCTTTCAGGGGCCTCAGCTCCTCCTGTCCAACCGAGCACTGAGGAGCCCACGTGCAGGAAGATCCTCAGAGTTTATGGATTGGACAAGTCTGGGCAGAAGCTTTACAGCTATATCAAAAGTCATATTTGTGACTCCCTGCCAGCTTTCAAATCCTCCTTCCGAGTGCTGGAGGTCTGAGTTTCTCAAAGAAACCATCGTCGGGATTTGCTTAAAATGAACAAAACTCTATTTCTTTCCTAATCTTGTTTATATTGATTCCTCCTATGAAATCAAGGAACATGTAATCAGCTTTTCTATATATCACAGGCTGCTAAAGGTCACCCAGATATCTCTATCAAGGCAAAATATGAATGATGGCAAATATTTCCACCCTAAACACAGAATATATCTGTTACAGGCAAGGACAGAAGAGAGAAGGATGTTATCAACATACATTTTAATTTATGGCATGAAGAGAACAGCTCTGAACAAGCACCTTGTGCCTGCCTAATTGAATGAACTTCGATTTTCACCTGGAGCTGAGTTGGGTTCCTCAAGCTTCAGACTGTGGAAGGATTTTCCAGACCATTTTTCCAGGATGCTTTGGGAGCAGATTTGTTGTACCTGTTCCCTATCTCTGGTTGGTTTTGAAGCTGCGACGATCCAAACCTGACACAACACCCAGGAGGTGCTCCCCAGACCTGCCCAAGCACACCAAGGACTGCACTTGATTTTGGGAGGTGAGGAGTTGCAAGGAGGAGCTGGAGCACACCAGGAGCCAACCTTGATGTCTCCACTGCGTGACTTTCAGCTCTCAGGATACAGATCCCAGCTCTGCCTGAGGAAAGGGGGAGAGGAATGGTCTGGTTCACTTTCAGGATTGTCCACAGCCCTCTTTGCTTCTTGCCCAGGAGCTCCTTGAGTCTGCTTTGATTTACAGCCAGTGCTGCTGGAGTTGGATCCTTTTGTCCCCTGAGTCTTCTTGGGAGTGACTCGGAGCTGGAATGTGTCTGTCCTCACCACCAGGATTCACCTTCCAGTCTGGGTGTGAAGGGTTAAATTCCAGATGGTGACAGCTCCTAATCCAGGGAGCTCGTGAAATCTGAGGACAATTTATGGTTTCATTCTAGAGGAGGATGAGATGCTGAGGCTGGCAAGGCTGACAAGTGAGGCCTCCTCTGCCTCCTGGATGGGATTCCAAAAGCAGGAGGGACCTCTCTGGCCATGAATGCTGAGCTCCACTTCTCCCCACCCTGCCCAGATGTGATGGAACAGGGCCACGTGCCAGATATTTTTTCACTCTAAGTGCTGGACTATTAACTAAGAAAATTAGGAAGTACCGGTTCAGGCAGACAGAGTTTCTGGATAGTCCTTGGAATGGCTTTTCCTTCCAGCTTGGAGTTATGTCCATCTCCTCATGCAATGCTCCTCAGAGTCCCTCCTGGACAGGGGAGGACCACTGATTCCTGCCAACCTTCAAAACTGCCTTGCCTTAAAGAAGAACAAACTCTTGGATGGCCGAGGTAGATCGGGGGTTTGTTTTTCCAGACCCTTTTTTCCCTTTGTTCGTAATGCCCACTGACATTCCAGAGGCTGCATGGCTGAGTATTTAAATGAGAAAACTCTTCCTGGAGAAAATGACCCATGGAACACTCCCAGAGCTCTGGGACACGACAGCAGAGGAGGCAAAGATTACTAAACAGGCAAAAATTCCGTCCAGGTACGGCTCCAGCTCTCAGCAGGTGGTGGGAATAAAAGATGATGAAGGCAGAGATAAATGTGGTGTCTCCTGATGCTGGGAGATGAAAGCACACTGGAGCCAGGCATTTGTGTCTGTCTGTTCTCCAGAAACTCTTGGAAAGAGGGTTCTGCTTGTGTTTTGTTGGAATAGAAGCCAGACTGCATAAAAAAGATCATTAGGGGCTGTGTTGTTTTTATTATCTGTGATTTTTTTTGCCTCGTGCTAATGGATCCCAGACCATCCCAACCCAAACTGAACTGGGGGGATCCCTCCCTCTGCCAAGGCTGGGCTGCCGAGCATCTAATCACAACCAGGAGATGGGAACCAAGCCCGGAGCTCCTCAATGGCCACTTCCCAGGGAGAAAGAAGGATTGGAAAGCATCCCAAAGTGTCCAAAGGCAGCTTGGATCCAGCTGTTTCAAACAAGGCTTGGAGGTGAGCACACCTGAATGCACCTGTGAGGCCATCGGGGCCCTTCCCATCCTGTACCTGGAGTAAGGATCAGGAAAACTGGAGCAGAGCTTTCCACAGCAACCTGACCACAGATCCAAATTATCTATTAAAGGATAATCCTCTCTTCCTGCACAACAACAAGAGATCAGAAAGGACATGAGCAAAGAGTGGTTCAGGCAAACAGGGGGAGATGGGTTTCATCCATTCCCTGGATGCTGTTTGTGCCGAAGGATGTGGTGACTGCCGAGAGTCCACCTGGATCAGGGAGGAACAATCTCTGAATACAGAGAAACTAGGGCCTCCAGCTGCTCCACCTCTGGTTTAGGTTGGATATTATGGAAAAATTCTTCAGCAAAAGTGTGGTCAGACACTGGAACAGCTGCCCAAGGCTCTGGAGGAGTCATGTCCATGGAGGGATTTAAAAGATGTGGATGTGGCACTTGGGGACATGAGTCAGTGTGGCCTTGGAAGTGCCGTGGGAATGGTTGGACTTGATCTTGGAGGGCTTTTCCAACCTCAATGATTCCATGATTCTACACACAGACAACAGCCCCCTTGAGCTGGAGTTTGTGGGGAATGTTACCTGGCTCTGAACTCAATCCACACTGGGACAGATCCTTCACCCAAACATCTCTAATCTGCCAAGGCCTAGGGTAGTGATGATGCTGGTACAGCCTTTCTCCCTGTCCCTGCTTGGTCCAGGTCCTCCCCAAATCCACTAAAACTGTCATGGAGGCAGGCTGGATCTCCTTATTTACCCATCCTTATCCTCACAGCTGGGAAAGTCCTGCTGTCCAGTGGATCACACCTTGCCCAGCAAATACAAGCGGACGTGGCCCCTTATTTTCAGTACACAGCCAGAATATTTCTGCCAAGCAGAATTCCTTCCAGAATTCTTCCCTGGGACCTGATGCCAGCCGGTCAAGAAGACAAAACAAGTCTTGTCTCATGAATATGGAGCAGGGTAAAGGAGGGAGGGAACGTGGGGAGCATCAGGGATTCATGGAGCGCTCCAAACGGCGCTCACGGCTCAGCACACCAGAACTGCAAATATCGATGATTCCAGCAGGCTGGGGGCGATACTTGGGGAGAAATGGACACTTTGGAAAGGCAAACTCTCCGTGAGTGAGAACTGCTGTCTCAGAGCTCATTCCGAGCCTGGCGCCAAAAAGAGGGAAACGCCTGGGGCACGCACAAGGATTCCTGAGGTGTTCCATTTATCCTGTTTGGGGCTGGCGGCTGCCAGCCGTGTTTATGGGCAGTGCATTAACCCCTGGGTGAAACAATCGGCATCAGCAACCTCCCAGTGCCCTTCCCACTCTGCTCAATCCAGCAGCAGAGAAGGGGATGCGTCCAGCACATGGCTAATGTGGGATTGCAGCAGGAGCCCCGCTGGAAATGGAGAGAGCCCTGCAAGAGGCGGTGTGAATTCATTAGGAATCCGTGCCGCTCCAGTCGAGAATATCTAAGCAGTGACCTTCATACAAAATGTATCGTGCAACGCTCTCTATTAAAATAATCATAAACACAGTCAGCAGTAAACAAAACAATCCAAATGTGCCTGGAAAATAAAAGCAGCCAGGGGATGGTGGATGGAGCAGGGATTAAATTTCCATTTAGGTATTACAGGCCGTGAAGGGTTTTTTTTTTTTTTTTGCCTTTTTTCTTTTCAAACAGTGTTTCCAAAATCAATAGCGGGAGGAGGGAAATGGAGTGATTGGGAACATGGGGAGTAATCGCTCCGGTTTGTCACCGCTCGTGTTCCATGCTGGAGCATCCACGAGCGGAGGAGGCTGCTGGAGCCAGCCCCAGTCAATATTTGTCCAGGGAGCAGGGAAAATCCTGCAGTTCTGTGGGCTTTTGGATCCCACACTTCCCGTCTGCCAACATCCATCCTTCCTGTCGGCATGAGAGCGGCGGGTTCAGGATCAAACCACCGTGGTGCCAGATGACGCAGGAACACCCAGAGCGCGGCAAAGCCAGACTGGGATCTGCGGGATGGCAAAACAGAGCTACAGAGAGACTTCCAGAGGGAGGGATGAGGCTGTGCCAGACTCTGAGCTCCTTCCAGGGGCTGTGGCAGTGTTGAAACTGAAGGCAAAGACTCCTTTTGTCTCCCTGAGATGCTATAAATGAAGTCTTGCTGCAATTTTCAGTCCTGTGCTGGCAGGAAAGGTGATGCCCCAGAGGAGAAGCCAAGGTTCCTTTGTGCATCAGGTAGAGGAACCAAAGGCCAGCATCTGCTGGGAGTCCCAGGCTGGTGGCTTCTCTCTGCTGGATACATCTCCCCAGAAACAGAGCTGGGAGTGCTGAGCAGGAGCAGGGGTGGTCCTGGCTGCCCAGTGAGGATCATCATTCCCAGAGGGTGGTCAATGGGCTTGGGAGCCTTCAGAGAATCCCAGGTTGGTTTGGGTTGGATGGTAACTTAAAGCCCATCCAGTCCCACCCCTGCCACGGGCAGGGACACCTTCCACTGTCCCAGGCTGCTCTAATTCCCAGTGTCCAGCCTGGCCTTGGGCACTGCCAGGGATCCAGGGGCAGCCACAGCTGCTCTGGGCACCCTGTGCCAGGGCCTGCCCACCCTCCCAGGTGGCAGATATTCCTTCCCAATATCCCATCCATCCCTGCCCTCTGGCACTGAGAAGCCATTCCCCCTTGGCCTGGCACTCCACCCTTTGGAAACAGTCTCTCTTCACGTTTCTTGTCGTCTCCTTCAGGTGCTGGAAGGCCACAATGAGGTCACCTGGAGCTTCTCTTCTCCATTCTGAACAATCCCAGTTCTCCCAGCCTTTCCTTGTTATTTTGTGAGAGTCTCCTTCCCTTTCAGTAATCCCCACATGGATTCACCAGTGCCCACTTTAGAAGCCATGCCAGCTTGGGGTTTTTCCCCATTTCCCACAAGTTCCTTCCAAATCTCCATTATTTCCTTCCAGACCTGTTGCAGTTTCTGCAGGAGCAGACTCAGAGTATCTCACCTGCTGCAGTCCCTGCTTTTCTCTTCCGTGCCCTCAGGCCCTGCCTTTGCTCTTCCATTGGATGATATTCCCAGCAGCCCTTGCCAGGAGACCCACAAATCCATGGGAAAGATCTCAGGAGTCAAGATGGAGACAATTCCCACTGTCTGACTCCTCTCTCCTGCCCTCATCCCCCCAGCCTGAGTGCCCCAACATGTTCATCCTGCATCCAGCTCCGTTCTCTTCCTGCAGCTCCATCCCAGCCTCCAGCACAATCCCTAGGAACACATTCATTTCCAGTCTGGGCCTTCTTGGATTAGCTGCAATCTTTAGCTATACAAGGGAAGAACTAGGAAGAGCAGAGGCTCTGGGGACAGCCTTTTGTTGGAGGTTTTAATATATTTTGAGAGTTCCAGTGAAGTTTGAATTTCTCACTTTTCATTCTCTCCAGACATTTCCTGACTTTTGTGTCACATCTTTTTTTTTTTGGTGATCAGCCTTTTTTCCACCCTCTCTGCTCCTTTCTCCTTTCTGGAAGGTTCCCACCTTGCTGCTGATATATGTTTAGTCACCCTGCCATAGCTGGAAATTTTTTCAACATATTTTCCCAGTTACTTCTCAGCCAGCTTCCAGGCTGCCTCCTTAACTTTCAGGCCCCCAAATCTTCCAGCAAGTTTCTACCAAATGTCCCGGATTTGCCCATGTGATTTGAGAGAGATCCACATTTACTTCCTTCCCCTCTGCTTCCACATGGTTTTCTAATGGTTTGTCCCCATGGTTTTTTCCTGTGACCACCTCGGCAGCTGTAACAAGTTCACCAAGTTTTAGGGTTCTGAGATGACAATGAATTTGTTGGACTGGATCCCCTCTGAGGAAATCTCACCCCATCCATTATGTGATTTTTTATTTTTCCTGATCTCCGCTTTCCTGTGTGTGACAGGAGATCCTGGGCTGCCCTCCACATGTCTGTCTGCATTCCCCACACTCCCAACTCCTGTGGCTCAAACCAGTGTCCAACACATTCCCACTGGGAATCCTCCCCCCGCCCTTCCCTCCTCTCTGTTCCTCACCTGCTGCCATTGTGCGCCCTCGTAATTGATAAAAATGTTCATGGTATGATCTCATCTGTGGGTTTTTCCTTTCTTTTCCAGGGAATGAGACAGGCTTGACATCTGCTTCCAGAGCCTTTCCAGCTCTCCCACATCACCGAAATCATCCACCCCAAAAAGCACTTCTTTAAGTGAGCATTATCAACGAGCTGCCATCGATGCCTCCCTCCTGATTAGCGCTAATGAATATAATAGGCTGCTCTTATCAGTATCCCTGCACATCATATGGTTTATTGATGGACTTGGGTGCCTATTTGCTCTAATGAAAACCATGGAATTGCAGATCCATCATGCCTAAGTGGTGACGGAACCCAGAGCCAGCTGTAATTGTTGGTTCCTTCGCTGAGAAGGGGATTTGAGGAGCTCTGACTAGAAAAAGCCATTGAGTTAATTTTTTTCTCCTAATAAATAACCCACTCTCTCACACAGGCAGAAAATTCACACTGATAAAGGAAAATAAATTTTCATGTAGGGCATAATTAGTTCGTGGGACTTGTCACCCTGGAAAGTTGTCCAGCCCAAGAATGGGAAGGATGGAGAAAGCTCAGGGATGAGATGGATGGTCAGAGGGTCACAGTTCCAGCTCTGCCTGGGAAGGCGTGGGAGGGGACACAGAGCTGCATGTCCCTGGTTTGCTGCATTCTCCCACAGCTCTGGGTGAGTCTCCAGGTGGGGCAGGAAAGACAGAAAGTCTGGTTCCACTTTCTGAAGCATCTAGGGAGAAACAAGGTCAGCAACCTGCTGAGCATCTGACCTGCCAGTGCTCAGAGACTCCCATTTCTGTCCTTTCACAGAGTCCCAGCATGGTTTGGGTGGGAAGGGATCCTAAAGCCCATCCAGTGCCACCCCTGCCATGGCAGGGACACCTCCCACTGTCCCAGGCTGCTCCAAGCCCCATCCAGGCTGGCCTTGGACACTGCCAGGGATCCAGGGGCAGCCACAGCTTCTCTGGGCACCCTGTGCCAGGACCTGCCCACCCTCCCAAGGAACAATTCCTTCCCAATATCCCATCCATCCCTGCCCTCTGGCAGTGGGAAGCCATTCCCCCTGTCTTAATTTTTGTTTAAGCTGCCACATTCCCTTGTTTATAATGAAATAACTTCTTTCTGTTCCTTACACATGAAAATGAGTTGTTAATAATCCTTATCTCTGATGTGAATTCAGCATTCAATATTCGAATAAATGCAATAAACAACTGACGTGCCTCAGAAAATTGGGCAGTTTCAGGTGAACCTTTTTAATCTGAAGAAAACCTTGGGGTCTTCATAAAATCTGAACTTTTTCACAGTTTTTGTAAAAATCAGAACCATTTCCCGCTTTTTTTTTTTTTTCCCACCAGAATTTGGGTGCTGAGGGTTTTAAAGAAGAGGGTGATTGTAAAGGCCAAATTATATTGGATCAAAATTTTCTTCCAGGTGGGACAGGGTGGGGCTCAGGGGTCACTGCTGGCCACACTCATGGTCAGCACAGGCGTGGGGGATTCAGGAGATGTGTCCAGCAGGAAATCCAAACCCACTCAGGCTGTCCATGCACACTCCTGCCCGGGTGACCACCAGCACCCAGTTTGGAAGACACCCATGACTCTGGGACAGGTTTTTCCTGCCCAACAGCCAGAAATTCCCAGGACAAACCAACCCAGGGCTGTCATTCCAGAGGGAGACAGCGAACAGTCTGCAGGGACAAAGCCTTCATCCCGCTTTCTCCTGGCTCTTCCTCTGATTCCTGGCATGACACAGGCCGTGCTTGGCCCTGGCCTGCCCTGGGGGACAGGCAGGGGACCTGTGGGTGGAGCCAGCTGTGCCACATCTGGCCGGTGTCACAGCTGCACGGAGTAACCCTGACATCTAGTGGCTCCCAGAGCCCGAGCCCTGGCCACCCCGGGCTGGGTGGGATGGGCAGGAGGCACCAGAGGCTGTCCCAAGGCTCCTTCCCATGGATGCAGCCAACAGCTTTCCCACGGGGCAGGACGAGGTGTGGGCTACCAGCACCGCCCCCAGGGACGTTGTTAATGAAGTCGTTTATGTCGCTAATGAATTATTTGGACCTTGGTTTTGGGTTTTGGTAGCCCCAAAGCTGAGCTTGCCCGGGGAGCCTTGCCCAAGGGAAGCTTTTCTGTGGCCTCCTTGGGAAAATAAATTGTGGGACAATAGGTTTCACCAGACTAAGACCTGTGCAGCCTCCTGTGTGCTGGGAACGCTCCAGGGATGCTCCAGGAGCAGGCAGCAGGAGGTGCCAAGGATCAGGAGCTTCCAGTGTGATCTCTTCCCATATTAATGCTTAAAATTCCATTTTAATGGAGAACAGAGACCCCAGCTTCCCACTCCTGCTCCCAAGGTGGCTTTTGGAGGAGGGATTATACAAAAAAGCCTTCTCTGAGCAGGAACACACTCTGCCTGCTCCCCAAGGGGATGATTTTGGGGGATGTGGGAGATCTGGCTGCCCTCTTGCAGCTGATGTGGCCAGGCAATGTCTCAGTTCACCCAGCTTTCAGTGTCCCCTGGCTAGGCCACCAGCTGGCTGTCCAAACCCTGCTGCCACATCCCCCAGATGCTGCCTGGGTCCCCTGATGCAGCTGGAAATCCTCTCCAACCCACCCTGGGCAGCCAAATATCCCAAGGGGGAAAGCCCCCGGGAGCAGAGGCAGTGAGGGTGATGGGGAACAGGGAGAGGTCTCACTGCACCACTCCCAGGGATCACATCAGCCTTCCCTGGCAAGCAGAAATGCAGGTCCTGCCACGTCCATGGGGTGAAGGCACTCACACAACAGCAGCTTGGGAAGCAGCAAAGAGCAGGGAACTCTCATCCCAGAGAGGTTCCCGAGGGCTGCCGTCCCTGTCCCCCCTGCTGGCACTGCAGGCAGGCCCAGGGGGAGCTCAGGGGTGCCAGGCACACTTTTGGCATCTCTTCGTCCCTGCTGCCACCAGATTTCCCAGCAATGTGGGAAAGCCACGATCCCCACACTCCTGGGCCCTTCCTGCTGTTGGTCCCTCAGCAGTGCCCACCCTGGGACCCCCGGGTTTGGCACTGATCCCATTCCACCTGCTGGGCAGGGCTGCTCTGCAATTCCCAGATCCCAAGTGTCGAAGGCCTGGGCCCTGGCTGGGGTTGGAGCTGGGGGCTCCAACCCCTGTCCTCTGCCCTGGGGCTTTTCTTCCTTTGGTTTGTCACGTTGGAAAAAATGCAGCAAGAGATCTTCTTCTGCTGTTTCAGAGTTGTTTATTTGTCTTATCAAAACCTCAGAGGGAGAGACAGCATCCCCCGAGGACACCAGGGCAGAAAAGGCAATGGCAGCTAAAAGGCAGCTGCCTTTTATACCTTACTAACAACTATTCAAGAAACAATATGTATCTTATTTTCTTTTCAACACCACTAAACCCTCATCTTATTGATATGTCTTTTCTATACTAACATTTTTCCACCAACCAACACACCACAGGAACTGGTGTCAGAGAAGAGAGGAAGAGAAAGAGGAGAGAGGAGAAGAAGAAAGAAGGAAAAACCACACCCAAAAATCTCCATCTTGTCCCTATATAATACATAGAGCAAGATCCTAAAAACTACAACCAAACTCTCTGTGGTTCACTCAACAAAAATCTCTTCACCTCTCTGGTGCATTCAGGTTCTCCCAAGAGTGGAGGGAGCTTCTCCAAAAGCCTAGGTCGCTGGCTAGGCCACTTTTGAGGAGCTCTGGGGATATAAAGAAACCACCAGAGGAGCAGGAGAAGCTTTCAGGCTTCCCTGGACTCCGACACATGAGAACATGGATTTGCCCAGGTGGCTCAGCACGGAGCTGCTGGAGGTGAGGCAGGTCTGGGATGGGCTGAGGCAGAGCACACAGCTCAGTTTAACATCCCTGTGCTCACGGTGTCCATCCACAGCCCCTCCTGGACACCCCAGGAACCCTGGATCATGGCTCCTTCTCCTGCTGCAGCCACGGGGAGAACAGGCACCAGCCATGGGGTGGACAGACAAACTCCTGCCACTCAACCCCCTCCAGCTGGGGCTTCCACCAGCACTTCTGGGACATCCAGACCTCGTGGGTGCTGGGACAGACACCCCTGGCAGCATTCCTGCAGAGTTGGTGCTCCTGCTGGGCTGTGGACAGTGGAACTCACCAGGGAACGTGAAATCCTGGTGCTCTGCCACAGGGAAAAACTCCCCCAGGCAAAGCAGGGAGGAATTCACCTGTTTCCATGGGATCCCACCATGGTTTGGCTTGGAAGGGACCTTAAGATCACCTCATTCCACCAGAGGGGCACCTTCCACCGCTCAGGGTGCTCCAAGTGCATGTGGAGAAGGTGAGGAGTGGGATGAGGATTCACTGGGAGCGCTGCCGAGGGATGCAGTGCCCAGAGCTGTAAAAGCTCTGCCCCATCCCTGCTGTCCCCTCCAAGGTCCCCAGGGAGGATCCCCATAGAGGATTCCCATCTCCCCACTCAGCAAAGCTCCTCCTGCCATCTCCCTTCCCCGGACAGAAGATCCCATGATTTTCCATTCCCTTCCAGCTGTGTTTACAGTCACAGAATTCCTTCCTCCTCCTGAAAGTCACTCCCAGGGTGAAATTTGAGGTTGTAAATTATTAAAATGTTATCAAGAGCGTGCAGACTTGCCCAGTTTTTTTTTTCCTGGTGGTGAAGAAGCTGATGTATAATTCAATTTTCCCCCCACACTTTCTTCAGTAATACTTAAAAACTTTCCATGCACACACACGGAGGCAGATCCAAAGCTTATTTCCATTTATTTCAAAGTCTCTTTGGGCCAGAGGCTTTATCTTCTCACTTTCTGCTCAGTGCTGAGAAAAGTTTGGGTGTTGTCATTATATGAATAATATATAATAATAATAAATTCAGCATTCTTCCTTTTGAAATGTTTCTTCATAAGAAATTATTTTAAATGCTTTTTCTGAGGGAGAAGGAGCAGGTGAGAGCACACACATGGCACACAATTATTTCTGTTCTCCATTAGACAGAGCAAAGCCAGCTTCAATTTACAGTTTCCTGACAGGATCTCCTTAAATAAAAACACAAAAACACAACCCTGCTTATAATTTTCTAGGTTTTAATTCCTGGAGCTGAAACTTACTTGCTTAGTGTCTAACAGGGTTCAGCATTCCTCAAAACAAGAATGAAGAAAACTTCATTTTACAAACTCTTTTTTTCTCCTCTTATATTGAAGGAATTTTACAGCTTTGAGGGATTTCTATGCTCCTGGGAAAAGAAAAAAAGTGTTGTCTGTTTGACAGAGCAGCTGAGGTCAATGGAGGCCTCTTGGAAATATGTCCAAATTTAGTCTGACCCAAGAGCTGCAGGAAAAGCTGGGTTGCACCATCCCTGTAGCACCTTGTTGGAGACTGGAACCCAAAACCTTGAAATCTGGGCTGTGCACAAGGGGGAAATGCAGTGAGGGAATAGGAGGGAGGAGAGAGAGCAGAGAGATGAGGGCAGAGCAGTGGGAGACAGCTGGAAAAGACACAGAGGAGGAGAGAGAATGAGGTTCAAAGACAAATCCAGCCTGGCCTTGGGCACTGCCAGGGATCCAGGGGCAGCCACAGCTTCTCTGGGCACCCTGTGCCAGGGCCTGCCCACCCTCACAGGGAATAATTCCTTCCCAATATCCTAACCCTAACCCTAACCCTAAACTCTAACCCTAGCCCTAACCCTAACCCTAAACTCTAACCCTAACCCTAACCCTAACCCTGACCCTAACCCTAGCCCTAACCCTAACCCTAACCCTAACCCTAACCCTCCTCTCTTCCAGCTTAAAGCCATTCCTCCTTGTCCTGTCCCTTCCATGCCTTGTCCCCAGTCCCTCTCCAGCTCTCCTGGAGCCCCTTTAGGCCCTGCCAGGGGCTCTGAGCTCTCCCTGGAGCCTTCTCCAGGTGAGCACCCCCAGCTCTCCCAGCCTGGCTCCAGAGGGGCTCCAGCCCTGGGAGCATCTCCGGGGTAACCTTTGGATTTGCTCCAGCAGCTCCACATCTTTCTCCTGTTGGCCCCAGGGCTGGGGCAGCTCTGCAGGTGGGGTCTCACCTGAGCAGAGCAGAGCAGAGGGGGAGAGTCACCTCCCCCAGCCATTGTGACTCCTTTACAGTAATATATAAATAATGTATGAAGTGCAGCATGTCTGTGATGTGAATCCCACATGATGTCCATCCTCCTCCAGCACGAGGCCTGAGGAGCTCTTCCAAGGGGACTCACAATGCCCATTCCAGGAGTTCTCTTCCTACACCAGGGATTTCTACCCCCAAAATCCTTTTGGTCCCGGCAGGGACCTTGAGCTGGGACATCAGTGGTTAGGTGCAGTGATATCTCCCCTGACCCAGCATTCCCTGCAAAGCTTCTCTGACCCACCCTCTGCAGCTGAGGAAGGGGCTCTGCTCACCCTTGTGCAGCTTTTCCTGCACTCCAGGAGCTGGATCTGCACCTCTTCCAAGAGTTTTGGTGGCACACATTCCCAGAGCTGCCACGTGGGCTGGCATATCCCACTGCAGCAGCATTCCCATTACACATCTGGCAAGCCTGGCACTGTGGGAACATCAGGGAGATCCTAATGTGCCAACACCACCTGGGAACACAGTTCAGAGTGAAACATAGCCTGGTAAATGCTCTCCTGTGTTGGGTTTGAGAGCTCAAACACTGCCAGAGAGCTCCCAGCAAACCTGGGCTCTTCATCCCCGGGCAGCACTGCAATGCCAGGGGTAGGAAAAGCTCGGGAGAGGATGATAAACGGGGCTGTGAATGACAGGGGGTGAGCTGGACACAGATTTTTGAGCAAAGAGCACCTGAGGCACAGCTGGGGAGGGACAGCTCCGAGCTCACCCTGGTGTTTGTGTCCCATTTCCAACAGAAATCCAACTCCCCCTCCAGAGGGAACTGGAGTGGATGAGGAGAGGAGGTGGTCAGCTGTCCCCAGCAGCAATGGGCACCACCACTAGAGAAGGATTCTCTCTGAAGGATTATTTTCTCTCCTTCTAATGGAAACCAATCCATCGAGGTGCTTCTCACCTCGCCGAAACAACAAAGAGGCTTTTAATGCATCCCCCGGTTCTGCCTTTCCCAGCTCTCCTTAATGAACCTCCCAGTATATGATGGGAACTGCAGACACAGATCAGCAGCAGGCTGGGACTGCAAATCCATCTCCCTAAAAAGGCATCCTTTGACCCAAACAGGTTTCTCCTCCTTGGAACGCACTGGTTTTCTCCTGGGTGGGTTTGCAAGGAGAAGGAGACAAATAACATGGATCACAGAAAGGCTTGGGTTGAAAGGAAACTTAAAAATCTTCGAGTTCCAACCCTTGCATTGATGTCAATCATTAATTTCATTAATTGCCTTCCTGTTTATGGAACACAAACCTGGATGCAGACTCAATCTAAGAATTTAATTACAAGCAGAAATCACTTTCCTCTGCTGAACTTGGAATTTTAAAGTCACTTCTCATGCAAAGAAAGTGTCTTTCAACCACAACAAATTTTTGTGAGGTTTTAAAATTCCTTGTCTTTTTTTCCCCCACTCACTTGCTGCCTTTCTATTCGTTCTTGGAAGAGAGAAAAGAAATAATTAACCAGAATGAGAGAGGCACCACAAGCACTGAAGTGGTTGAGCTCAGAGATGAGAATGAGAAGTGATTTGATTGCGAGGGATCACGAGCAGTAATAAGAATTTACAGCTATTTCCTAGAAGCAATGGGGGTGGAGCGTGGTCCTCCATCAAAGCACAGCAAAGTTAACATTTTTAACTCAGAGCCTGGTGCTGGAATGGCAGAGGAAGGAGGAACCTCAGGTCTGCTGCGTCCTCTCAGCTCCCAGCCGAGCCATTTCTCCTCGAGGAGGGAAGCTGCTGTGCCAAGGCCTGTCCTTCTGTTTGCTCTTAGGGAACAAAAAAAAAAAAATCTGATTTATGGCGCTGTGGACTTGCCTCGGAGTCATTTCCCCTGATATCTGCCTCCCAGATAAGTGGATAAACGGGATAAATGGGAGCTGCTGCGTGCTGAGAACCCTGCCAGTGAATATGCATTATTGCTGGGATTAGCCCGAGGAGCCAGAGACATGGCTCGTGCTCTGCTCGCTGCACACTTCCCCTCACTCACTCCTGAAAGCCCATCTGCTTAAACGAGCTCGTGGTGCCCAATAATCAATAGCTGCTGGCTATTCCCTTCGGGGGAAGGCTGGGATGTGCCAGGAGCAGTGGGGCTGGGGGAACCCTCGCCCTGGCCAGGCACACCAAGGGGACAACAGCACCAGGGGCTGCCCTGGGAAAGCAGGAGAGACCCTAAAACCAGCTCCTTGGCTAGTTTGTTACTTAGCTGGGGCTTGACCCTAAAATCCGACCCCAAATCTCTGCCTGGCCACTCTGCACTTCTCCAGCTTCCCCTCCTCTTTGTTCATGTCAGGCAAGAGAGATTCCTTACTGTCCCTAGGATTTTGGGGATGGGATTTGAGACCCTCCCCCCAAGCCTCTGCACGAGGGGGAACCTGGCACCCTGCATTTCCCATGGGGGGGTATGGCCCCAAACCCCAGGGCAGCCCCAAAATGCAGGTCTGGAGGCATCCCCCTGACGTGGCAGGGAGCCCAGGGACTCGGGCTGCCCTGTGCCCACTCTCCAGGAGCACTCAGGAGCCATCCCTGGGTGCAGGGGATGGTTCTCCATGCTGCCAGGGGAGCTGTGCCTCTGCTGGAGCCCATTCCCTCCTCCAGCTCAGTGGGATCTGCTGGCCCAGCCTGATGGAGACTCCTCTAAGATCCCTGCTCCTTAATTGCCAGAGCATCTGCCTCACGACAGGAGCAGGAGGAGATGTGATTTATTTTGATGCCTTAAATGGCTCCCTAGAAACAGAGAGCAGACAGGAATAAAGGAATCAAGGAGGGATTGATTGGAAAGGCCTTCAGAGGTACACTCTGGGCTCCAGAGGCTCCTGCCTCAGTGCATCCCAACATGGACAAGGACAGCTCCCGAGTTCTTCCCACTTGGATCTCAGCATCAATTCCCCAAGCAGAAGCCAGGCAAGGATGGAATTTGCCCAAGCTTGCCCCCCTGTCCCCAAGATTGTGGTTTGCAGTTGTTGGGCCTAGGAGGGTCTGGGTGTCCTTGGAGAGCAAGTCAGAGGTTTTGTTATGTCTATATTAGCACAGAGAACA
Organism: Erpornis zantholeuca; assembly: GCA_013400515.1. Lineage (NCBI taxonomy): Eukaryota > Metazoa > Chordata > Aves > Passeriformes > Timaliidae > Erpornis > Erpornis zantholeuca. Next base: position 361,190 of record VZTN01021371.1, on the reverse strand, counting down.
GCACTGAACAAGCTACAGAAAACTTCAGAGTTGCACTGGGCAGTACAGGATCTGAAAAATATAAAAGTTAAAACCTAAGGCATCAACTCCACACTTTTCAGGCCACAGTCAGGAAGGTTTTGCTGTGGACAGGGAAGCTGCTGCTGCTGCTCCAGAGCAGCTCTGTTCCGCCAGGAGCAGCACAGATCCCTCTGGATCAGCTGCAGCAGCCTCGGCCCCAGCACCACAGCCCTCCTTTGCTCCAGGTGAGCCCACATACAGGTCTCTGTTGCATTTGCTTGAGGCTTGGCAGGGGTTTCAGCCCTTCAGCTGTAGTTATTTGTGGCAAAGGGCTCCTGGGGAGGTGGTTTCTGTGTGCTGGAGGTCACAGCGCTGCTGCTGCTGCTGCTGCTGGAATTGCAGCTTCGGCAGCGTGAGGACAGGGAAGCTGCTCCCTGCTTGCCAAAGAGGCAAAAATCAATCTAATGTGCCTGCAGACCCGAGGAGAACCCGTATTTTTCCTCCATCCCAGTACCACGTGTGTTTGCACAGACAAAATTCAGCGTCCCTGCCTCTGATGCCTTGACAAGGAACAGTTTGTCAAAGCAAAAAAGCAACTTTGGAGACCCAGACCCAGCCAGAAACGTTCCTTTGAACCGCAGCCTGTGCTGTGTTTGCTTCACTTGTGTAAGCCTCATTTATTTGCCCACTTGAGCTCCTCAGTGTAAATATTTGCCCTCTCTCACTGCCGTCATTAAATCCTTAGAAGGGATTAGAAGTGGAGGGGCTTTGCTGGGGTGCAGGGTTTGCCTGTCCAGCCCTCGGGTCAGGCCGTGTTTGCTGAGCTGCTCAGCACGTTTGGGGCCCCAGATCCCCACTCAGGGACCCATTTCCTTGTTTATTCCATCGATTTGGGTCTGTGTGCTGAGAAACCCACACCGAGAACTTCCTCCTAGCAAGGCGGGTGTGGGCTGGGAGCTTTCCAACCCAGCTGCACCACACAGCAGAGTCAGGAGCCTCTTGGAGCCTCTCCCGAGGGAAAAACCCGGGATTCATGGAAGAGGNCCGAGAACTTCCTCCTAGCAAGGCAGGTGTGGGCTGGGAGCACACATGGGCTGGCAGCTCCTGGGCTTTCCAACCCAGCTGCACCACACAGCAGAGTCAGGAGCCTCTTGGAGCCTCTCCCGAGGGAAAAACCCGGGATTCATGGAAGAGGACACATTCAAGGCCTGGCTGGATGGGGCTTAGAGCAGCTTGGTCTGCTGGAAGATGTCCTTGCCCATGGCTGGAACGAGATGGGCTTTGAGCTCCCTCCCAAGCCAAAGCAGTCTGTGGCTGTGAAATTAAACTCAGGACAAAGCATTTTTATCTGCCTGCTGATCGAGGGCAGAGGGGGATATTATGGAATTGCATCATGGGATGGTTTGGGTTGGAGGAGACCTTAAAGCCATCCCATCCCACGCCCTGACACCAACACGGACACCTTCCACAGACCAGGTTGCTCCAGCCTGCCCTTGGAGATCTCCTCTGCCCTAAACACTTTCTGCTTTTCCCCCTCCGCTTCACATCCCTGTTTCTTCACCAAGGAACAACAGAATCGTTGCTGGGGTTGGCAGGAATAAGTCCAACACCACAACTCCCTTCCCAAAAACCCGATGGTGGCTCTGGGGTCAGCAGGACCTGCTCCAGGGATCAGAGCAGAGATGCAGCCCCGTGTGTGACAGCTTTGCACGGAGCCTTTGGGAGCCTGGACACCTTCCAGCCCAGCCCACGCTGGGTTGATTCTCACACCCACAGGAATTCCCAGGTAATTCTCCCTCCTGGGCCACCAACTCGCTCCAAGGACTCCAAGTGATCCACAGCAGAGCGTTCCCAAGAGGGGCCTTGCTAAACCCAGAGGTTCTGAAGGAGCAGCCCTGCTTTAAAAAGGCAGAAATCCCTTTTCCCCAGCGGAGTTCTGAGGGGATGCAGGACACAAGGCACTTTCTGACACCTCTGAGCTGCTGTTGGGATGCTGAGTCCAAAGCAGCCTGAGTAACGTGAGGTGCTAGAGCTCACCAGAAAATGTTAATTGATTCTTCTCTAATTCTGAAATGCAGCCAGGAAAAGAAAATTAGGGCCATTTTTCCTTTCTGCAAGCACAGATTCCCTTCTCTGATGTGAGGTTTTGCTTGCAATAATTTGCCATACAGAAGCTCTGACAGAAGAGCCTTTGAAGCCAAAAAGCTTAGTTTAACTTCAGCAAAAAACAAAGCTCCAGCCCCAGCTGGAACCTTTGTACATCCCAGTAAAGTTTTCAGCACCCACGGACTGCTCCCTTCACAGCCTTCTTTCTCCTCCCTCCCTGCCAAACCATTTCCCAACAGGAGCTGTTGCACAGCAGCCCCCATTCCCTGGCTGCCTGTGGGTGCCTCTGCCCAAACCCGTGGGACGAGTGAGTGTTCCCTACAGAAACACAGCCGGAAACATCCTGGATAATTCATTTGGGGATAGCAGTGCTGCTAGACAGGGAGGGAAGGTGCAGAAGCACCCAGGGAAGAGAGAAAAGCTCTTTTGGAGGGTTGTCTGCTACTGGAAGGTGCCCTGGTGCCTCCTGCCCTTCTCCCAGGACACATCTGATGCTTTCCCTCTCTCCAGAAGTGCCAGGAGCCTGGATTTCCCAGTGTGCCACTCATTTGCTGTTTGGCTTTCCCCAGAATTCCACCCAAACCTCCCTTCCAGCCCCACATCACTGCTGCCCATCCCCACATGCCCACCCACCCCAAACCCACCTTCTTTCCCTGGAGCAGGGCAGGAATGCCCTGTGCCACTCAGTCAGAGCGGTGCAGTGACACAGCAGAGTCCTGCCATCCCTCCTGCCTTATTTTCCCCCTGTTTTCCAAGGATTTGAGGAGCCCTGCTCCCTGTTATCTGTTGCTGTTGCCTTGCCATCACTGCACACCCTCCTGGGAGGTTTTGCTGCTGGTGGCTGTGCAGGAACAATCAATTTTCTCTCTCTGCTCACCCCACGGACAGGAGAGGTGCTGCCCCTCCAAAAGAGAGAGGTCCTGGGACACCTCCTCAGCTTAAAGAAAAGTATTTCCCTTAAACTGAAGTCATTCTCAGAGCCCTCTGCACCTTTCCCAGCATCCCATAACTTCCAGCAGTGCTTTATTTACAGCAGCTGTCCCCAGCTGGCAGCTCAGGGTGGCTGATGAGCCTCATCTTTAACCCCTCAGGGCTGCCATTCCTGGGACCTACCTCCTCCTCCACAGGCAGGACCTCTTCTCCACACTCCTCCCTCTTCCTTCAAAGGTTCTCTTTGCCTTCCAGGCAAAAATAACCATTTTAGGAGTGCAGGCATCCCGTGAAGCAAATTCTGCTTTGATTAACAGGGGAGAAAATGCTGGTGGCATCTTCCTGGCCACCAGCTGTGGCCCTTTGGCTCCAGGCCTCCAGATGTTTGCTGGCCACGTGTCCCCTCCCAGCTGGTGGCCACTTGTGCAGAGGTGTCACCTGGAACTTTTGTTCTCACTGTAACTGATCCTGGAGGAGAAGAGAAATCCCCACCTGTCTTCGTTAGATTTGTTGGCAAACAAAATCTCTGCAGAGAGCCTTTGGAAGCAGCCTCTTCCACGAAGGCTGAGCTCCAATCTGATATAAAATCCTCCATTCCCCACCCAAACATCCCAGAGAAGGTATTTCAAGGGGGGCTGTCCTGGCCAGCACCATGAAAACACAATTACTCCTCCCCCCAGTGGATGATGGTTGTCCTCCAGATCCCAAGATTTAAGGTTTGCTCCTGACTCCAGCCAGGTTTTTCTGCTGGATCCAGGTCCTCTCTGAAGGGAAAGGTTAAATTTGGCTGCTCCTGGGGTCTTACAGCAGGGAGGCCTCATCCTGTGCTACACCAGGGTAGAAAACACCTCTGTGGAACAATTGGCAGCGTCAATTTTGAGCCTTGATTAGGCTCAAAGTGAGCGAAAACTCTTCAGGAGAACCTCTCCATATGAATCCTCCTCTGCAGAGCCCTGGGAACAGGCAGAGATGGGAACAGGAACCAGCAAAGGCATTCCCCTGGGAACAGGCAGAGATGGGAACAGGAACCAGCAAAGGCATTCCCCTGGGAACAGGCAGAGATGGGAACAGGAACCAGCAAAGGCATTCCCAGAGGTGCACGAGGGTCTGAGTGCAGCCCGTGGAGTTTGTATTGAGCCGTGACCTCCTGGAGCTGCTCTGACTGAAGACACTGAGTGAGGTTTTCCCATCAATCCCGCAGCTCCTGCTGCTGCTGGGGGCAGGCTGGAGCCTGGAGACCCTTTCCCACTGCAGCTCTGCTCACACTGCCCTGACCAGTCCCTGCCTGGACCTCTCTGTCCCTTTCCAGAGGGGCTGGAAAAGTGTGGCTTTTCCACCACTTTTCCACTCACGTCACCTCCCTCGGGGTTGGCCTGCAGAGCTTCCTACCCTTGCTGCTGCTCCTGTGGGATGGGACACCCATCCTGCTTCCATCCCACGCCTTGCCTGGGGGGGACAATCCTCCAAGTGACCCTTTGGGGACCGCACCCCAAAAAAGCCTCGTCGTCATGCGGCAGCACCACAAGTGCTTCCAGAATTAGCAGCTCCTCCAGGTTGCCCTGGTTCAGTTTGAGATGTGCCACTCCAGGGCCCTTCAAGGGCTTGATTTGGGAAGCAAATGGCATTGGGAGCAGGTGAAACGTTCGGTAATTACGGATTATTGGAACACTTCACGTTATGAAAGCCCTTCAAATAATTTTAAATTGCTTTGTACTAATTGTGATCAGTGCTCCATTCGTTTCCAAAACCCTCTTCAGATGACAAGCCCTGGGATATTTTGGGAGCTGGAGCCCAGTGCTCGGTTTAAAAAAAAAAAAAGAAAAAAAAAAAAAAGAAAGACACAAAAAATTTGCTTTTTTGGAAGGCTGTGCTTCTGAGACAGGTGTGGAAGAGGCACTCACTGCTTGCATGCCACAGGTTCTTCCGTGTTGCTGGAGCAACATTCCAAGGCCAACGAGTACAGCTGATACCCTTGAGCAGAGGATATTCCCCACTTGGGGATCATTCAGATGTGAAAGGGAGGATTAGAGAGGAAGACCAGGCGAGTGTGTTCCTGGCAGGAAACACTGGCACTGCTGGAGTGTGGGAGAGTGCAACGGGCACCATTCCCGGGCATCCTTCACCCGGCACAGCCAGGAAAAGCTTTGCCATCCTCCAAGCCAGTCCCAGGAAAACCTGCCCATGGAACTGCAAATGGAGCCTCTGGTGGGACAGATTCCTTAACCCTGATGGGAATATTTGGGTTGGTTGGAGATCTGGGCACCTTGGAGATGCAAGAGTTGTAATGGGAGATTTCTCACCCCTCTGAGGTCTCCTGGCCTTATAGGGTGCTGAATCATCTCTTAGGGATGGGTTTTTCCCACAAAAACATCAAAATCATCCAAAATGTTGAGCACAGCGAGCTTGAGCTACATGGCTGTGTAGGACCTGCTTCTAGCTGGTCTAGAAGTTGACCAGAAAATTGGATTATTGTCCCCTTAAACCAATAAAACACATTATTTGAACTATCCTAACTGGACAAAAATCTTATGAATCACTAATAATAGGATTAAACCATCAAATCTGATAGCACAGGGTGCCCAGAGAGGCTGTGGCTGCCCCTGGATTCCTGGAAGTGTCCAAGGCCAGGTTGGATGAGGCTTGGAGCGATCTGGGATAGTGGAAGTGTCCCTGGCCATGGCAGCAGAGTTGGAAGTAGAGGGTCTTTAAGGCCCCTTCCCACCTGGAGCATTCTGGAATTGCCTGATTCTATCCATCAAGAGAAAGGGAAAATCACGCAGCTTAATTTTAGGGCTTTGATAGTTTTTAAGGATGGCAACAGAAGGAAAACCTGCAAAATCCCAGTGCTTCTGGCTCCTCATCCTGCCTCTGCCATCCCAGCTTCTGCTGGACGATCTTTTCCACTCCTAACTCCCCAGGTGTTCCCATCCACCTGTGTCCAGCCCCATGGCGTCCCTGGGATAGTGTTCATCACTGGAATATTGTTCATCCCTGGAAAGCTTTACAGTAACAGGTTCTTACTTTCCTGTTTAGCAGCAAAGGCCTCATTGTTCCCTTTTCCATGTGTTTCTTTTTGTGACTCAGCATCCAAGGGGTAACTCCTGTCCTGCCTCCCTCAGAGGGCCTTTGCTGGGGTGAGAAAACCTTTTCTCCACGGCCACTGCAAATGTTAATGGGAATCACAGCATTCGGGCCCTTCCCACCTCCCTGCACCTGGAGAAACCTCCTCTCCCTCCTGCTGCTGCTCCTCTCGATGCTTATGGAGCTCATTATCCTCTCCTTTCCCAGGAGAACGCTGAGGGGTTGGAGTGCAGACAAAGTCACCAGGCTCCTGAAGGTCTCCTCGGGGAGGCTCTGCTCTGGGTCCTGGCTGGGCCCTGTCTCCAGGGGGGGAAGGTGAGGAAGGGAAACCAATGCCTTTGCTCCTTTCCTGAGTGAGGTTTTCCAGGCTGGAGCTGCTGAGACCATCCCTGATGGGTTCAGTATGGAGTGACCTCGCCAACATCTTTGGGTGTTTGTCCCATGGTCTGTGCCCAGAACTGGTCACACACCATGGAATGGTTTGGGTTGGAGGGACCTTAAAGCCCATCCAGTCCCACCTCCTGCCATGGGCAGGGACACCTCCCAGTGTCCCAGGCTGCTCCCAGCTCCATCCAGCCTGGCCTTGGATGTGTTCCAGAGGGGAGAAGATGGATGGGCACAGGGTGACTGCACCTCCAACATCCAATCACCTCCAACTCCACCTTCCCATGGATCCAATCTCACTTCTCCCAGCTCCACGGTCACTTGGCTGCCTTGGTCAGAAACCCAGCTGTGGGGTGATTTTGGGGGGTGTGGGCAGCCAGCCCCAGACCCTGCCACCCTTGCCCTCCCTGGCAGCAGTGGTGGGAGTCTCTCCCCTCCTCTACTCGGCTGGAAACTTTCACAAGACTTGCAGGGACTTCATTATCTCAGAAACCTCATCTGCACTCCCAAACGGTGTTTGGAAGAAGCCAGAGTTCAGCAAGGGTTACAGGAGAGCTTGTCAACCTTAAGAAACCAGGCTGCAAATGCAGAGCAAAACCAGCACAAAATCAAAAAACTGCTCATTTACTAATTACAATAGCAATCAAACTCGGTCATTAAAAAATCAGTTAAAGCTGCAAACAAACAACTGCTTCCACAGTTATCCCTAACAGCCTTTACAAGGCCCGGGTTCTCCAAAGCCGTGAAAATGAATAGCTCAGGATATCATAAATTTTATACTGCTCCCAGAGCATTCCAGTATTCCAGAAAATGCATCTTTCACCCCCCTCAGCAGCCCTGGCTCCCATGCAGACTGCAGCCATCCCCTCAGTGTAATTTTATAAGGCGCACCACTCAAAGCCTCTTTGTAAAAGAAACATAAAAATGATGCATGCGCATATTAAAGACTCGTATTTATCAGGCTCCAATGTGAGTCCACGTCCGTGCTTAATGTGGCCATAAATCAGCAGCTCTCCCCGTCGAAGCAGAGATGAAACCCTGGCATCAGGGGAACCTATTTGTGAACGCTGGAGCCACTAATCCCAGCGGAGTTTGGAAAAATATTTGTTAAAAAGATTTCCGATGGGAGAGGATCACTGCGAGGATGCGGCGTGAAAGGAGAATAAAAATAAAAACCTGCCAATTAAAAAGAGCCAAGGACTCGAGGTGGGTCAGGAGGGGGAAGTGTTTATTTCACATTTAATTAAGGCACTGCCCTGAGTTTGTCGCGCTCCTCGGGTGGTTGCTCACGTCTTTGAGGAGGCTCCCTAAAGTTTGGACTACAGGAAACAAACTCTGTCAGAAGAGGGGTTGGAATGAGATGATCAGTAAGGTCTCTTCCAGCTCAAACCTTTCCATGATTCTGTTAAAATATCATCGAAACTGCTTTTCATAGAATCCCAGCGTGGCTTGGGTGGGAAGGGACCTTAAAACTCATCCAGTCCCATCCCTGCCGTGGGGTGCTCCAAGCCCTGTCCAACCTGGCCTGGGACACTTCCTCCTCCATTAACCCCAGGTTTTGACAGTTTCCCTCAGGAGAGCCTTCAAGAGGCTCCTGAGTCTCCTATGAAATCATGTCCCAGTAAATCTTCAGAGAATAGTGGAATCCTTGAGTGGTTTGGGTTGGAGGGGAACTTAAACCCCATCCAGTCCCACCCCTGCCATGGGCAGGGACACCTTCCATTGTCTCAGGGTGCTCCAACTTGGCCTTGAGCACTGCCAGGGATCCAGGGGCAGCCACAGCTCCTCTGGGCACCCTGTGCCAGGGCCCCACCCTTTGCTCGTGTTCAAAATTCCTATTTCTCATTTAAAATCAACCCACCCAAATAAACCACATGAAAGTGCAGGATCTGCTGCTTCTCCATGGGGCAAAGATGCAGCAGCCTGTCCACCTCGGGCTGTCCTTTGCCACCAAGAAGCCACCTCCTGCTCCTCAGGGTGGCCAAGAAGTGAGCGAGGAGAGAAGTGAGACCATGGGGAGAAGAAGAACCACACCTCCCTGGAGAAGAACCACGTCTCCCCTCATCCCTGTCCCAGATTTAGGCAATCTGGGGACTCACAGGGATGGGGCAATTACTCCCCCAGTCTCCCCCACAGCCTCTCGCTGCTCATCTGTGTGGCTGTGAGCTCATCAGTATTGAAATTGGTTCATGCATAGTTCCAGTGAACTCCTTATTCCGAGCCTGCACTGCTCCGAATTCCTGCCCTGCTGAAATCCCTTCCAATGCCACGGCCCAGCCATGCAATTTCAGAGAGAGATAAGATATAGATCTGCTGTACTCTGGTGATTCTCTCTCACAAGTGCACCTTGTCAGGCCATAATTTGATGTTCTTTTACCGTTCCTATAGGGGATGGGGGGGGGGGGAAAGCCCTTTAATTTTTAAAAAAAAAAAAAAAATCACATTTTCCCCCTTTTGTTCACTAATGACACAAATAGTAAAATGTTCAGATTACATCAGGGAATGGAAAAGCCCCGTGGAGAAAAGACACCGACAAAAGCTTCATTTTCAGGTAAAATTGCACGAAGCTTCAGGCACCGCATCCTCCTGGCGGTGTGGGGTTTTTTTCCCTCCCCTGCCTTTCATCCCCAAGCATCCCCGTGAATGTTAATCCATTTTACAACGGGACGTTTGAAAGGACTGCAGAGAAATCAGGTTTGATCCGCTCTGATGTCTCCCAGAAATCTCCAAGCAATTTGCAGCTGTGAATAACAGGAGAGAGAGAGAGAGCAGGGCCGGGCCCTGGGATGCTGGCTCCAGCTGCAGCTCACATCCTGCCATAAAACCATTCCTGATCAGGATGCCTTGGCTAATGCAGGGAAGTGTTTTATTTTTCCTAAAGCTGCTTGATGGCTTTCACACCTGCCTGGGTGCCCGTGGGAGGAAGGGAAGGGGGCAGGATGAAGGATGGTGCCCGCAGCAGGGTTATGTCAGAGGGTGGCATGGAGTGGCACTGCCAGGGCCGGTGTGGGATGATACCCTGTGGAAAGGAGGCAGCCCTGGTTTCCCAGGGCCTTTCCACAAACCACTCGTGTCCATTGATTGAAGATCAGAAATCAGAAGGCTTTATCATTAATATCAAGATAACAGAACAAATCTCTCTCCCTCCAGCCACGTTAGGAGGGATCCTCTGTCTGTGTGTCTCTCCGTGTCTGTGTCCCACAGCATCAGAACAGAATGCACAACAGGAGCAGAGAGGAAGACATTTCATAGGTCAAGGAAAGCACATTTACCTTCTTTCATCCAAGCTTTCTCCTGGGAAGCCACAGAACTCCCCTTAGCAAGGGATTTCAGGACAAGTTAAAAACAACTTGCATTTCTCCAGCCTTTCTCTGAAATTTCTCAGAAACCCTCTCCCAAGTCACCACCACAGTGCCCTGCTGGAAGGACAGGTTCTCCACACCTCCAGTGCCTTCAGAAGTGCGATGCCCACGAGGGGTGTGCTGTCGCTGTTGAGTTAGGGGATGGCGAAAAATAGCAGCATGTACTTCTGATGAAAAAGCCATTTATTAAGAAAATTTTGCTTTTTATGTATCCAGGGCACAATTATTGGTTCTTGGGTGAACACTTTTTTAGCATCATTGGTTAGTTACAACAATGCTTAAGAATAACAAGTTGGAATAACAAGATGCAAAACCACTACCTGTAAGATATAGTTTACAAAAACACAAAAGATGGCTTTCATAAACTTCTCCTGGTCCTCAGAAAGCAACTTCTTCTCAAAAACAAGGCCAGAAGTTGGAAAATTTCTCTCTGTCAAACTTGTCAGCGTCCACAGTGTCCACTCTTCCCTGGAGCCAGGAGAGAACCTGCACTCAGTCAAAAAAGTGGGAATCAGAAAATCGTAGAATGCCAATAGAATCCCAGATTGGTTTGGGATTGGAACAGGACATTAAAGATGAAATGGTTGGAAGGAAGCTTAAAGACCATTTAGTTCCATCCCCTGCCATGGGCAGGGACACCTCCCACCAGCCCAGGCTGCTCCAAGCCCTGTCCAGCCTGGCCTTGGACACTTCCAGGGCTGGGACATCCATTACTACTCTGGGCATCCTGTGCCAGGGTCCTTTCAAACCAGCTCATGTAGGAAACAACCCCTGTGGCCATGGGGATCCTCAGGGCAGCAGCATGAGTGGAGCATTCCCAGGTTTCAGGTGTGGAGGAGGAATATTTAGCAGTGGCCCTGTCCCCCACCACCATGGGCAGCCTTTGGCACTGGAGCTCCCACACTCGTGGGTTTGCAGAGGAGGGGATGCTGCAGACAGCAGCTGGGTGAGCAGCCAGAGGAATTTAAAACCTGGGATAGTCGATGTGGAGTCGGTGACAGACCTGGAGAAGAGCTCCCTGCACTGGGGGTGCAGGTGGGAAAACGCTCCGTGCCCAACCCCAGCACTGCTCTGGTTCCACCTCCCGGGCACTCCTCGGCTCATAAAATCACTGTGTGGGACCCTTCTTCCTCTGGCATCTGGCCATAAGGCAAACCACTGGATTTCACTCCTGATCTACAGCTTGTCCAAGAGTTTCCTTCAGCCACAGAAACATGGGAACATAGGGCAGAGGAGCAATGTCCTGCTCGTGGAGGAAAAGCAGCCAGGAGCTGCTTGGACCCTCCCCAAGGCCTCTGTGCAGGTTTGGACTGCAGGGAATTTGGAATTCCCTCAACTGTGGAAAGATTTCTTGTTCCTCATGTCAGACTCTACTTACCAGGATCATCCTGAGGATGTTAAGGACCGAAATAGAAGAACTCTAGCAGGATGTCCTGAGACGAGTCTGGACTGTCAGAGAGCTCCTTGAGGGACACCAGCATCACTCTCCCAATCCAACAGGATCTCTGGTGGCCCAGGCTCAGCTGTCCTTTGGTGGATGATGCCCAATCCCACCCCCCCAGGCAGCACCTTAGAGCCAAGAAGAGACCACGGGGGACACAACCAGAGAAAAAAACCTCTTGAGTGAAGTACAAACCCTCCTGAACTTCTGCACCTTATTCCAGTCCAGGGTCTGCCTCTAATTAGGCTTTAAGAGACCAAGAGGTCACTTCCACGTCCTCTGGAAACATGGGAAGAGAGTCTGGAGCGAAGGGCATCCCAGGTTATCCAAGCAGGATCTGCCTGCGAGGTCCTGCTGCCCCCGAGGTGTGGCAGGGCTGGCAGCTCGGGGCTAAAAGCAGCTTTTCTTCCCTGTCTGGAGCCGGAGATTTAAACCTTATCAGCGCTGCTGAAGTTTTTAATGGATATCAATGGGGTAAAGTTCACAAACAAAGCGGGGATCGATGGGTGGAATAATACAGTATCGATCGGGGTGCCGGGAGCCGATGCACCCCGCGCTGGATGGCGAGCACGGATCACATTCCCGCGGCTCTCCCTCACTGCTCAGCCCGTGCCACGCTCCGGGGCGGAGCGCCCGGCGAGGCAGCACCTTCCAGAGCTCCAGGCTGTGCAAACACTGCAGCGGGCGCTGCCTGATGGATCTGTGCCTGTGGCACTCCCCAGACAGGCTCTCCATCGCTCTCATCCCCCTTTTAGCCTCTGCTAAGCCCGTTTGGAGCTGGAATTTCCCTCTGAAATGCTCCGTGCAGCTGCCTGGGCGAGGAGTATTCCCCTGCCTGCACCAGGAATGCCTCAGTCTCGGGGTTTGTGTGGCTTCCCAGCAGGCTCACCTAAAGTTTGCCATTCCAGACTGAAATCCTGGGCTTCTTCTCTCAGGTTCCCTCTTGGCTGGGGGTTCCCAAGAGAAGAGGGGCATCAGCACTCCTTGCATTGTGATAATAGAGGTTCTCCCTGCAGGAACAGGCACAAGGACGATGGGGAAAGAGCTGGGCTCGGCCAGATGGAATGAGAAGGTTTCTAACCACACCTGAGCTGAGTCCTTCCGGCAGGTAAAACTCACTTTTGGTGTGGGTAGAGTGCAGCAGGATCCTGCCCGTGCTGGGGGGCAGCCCCCAGGACCCAGCTGTGCTCCAGAGATACAGAGGGACCATATTCCCAGTGACCCCAAACCCTGCTGCACCCCACAGCCGCCCCAGCTCAGCAAGGCCGAGCTCAGCTCACAGCCCACCCCCAAAGCACACAGAAGGGCACAATTCTCACCACCCACGGCTTGATTTTACACCTCGTGGTCTGTGCAGGAGTGCTGGGGAGGCCAGCCTGCCCCAGCTGCCATCACCCACCACTGCCTGCTCTCCGAGAACTTCACTCCCTACGGAAGCTGGGAGCAATTTGGTTTCCACAGCACTGAGAAGAAAGCTGCCCCCCTTTCCACCCCGCCTGCTCCAGCCAGGGCTGCGCTATCCAATTGTTCTTTTTCCAGGAGCATTTGCTGTTTCCAAAGGTTTGAGGGAGCAGGAGGTGCTCGCTCAGTTACTCACTCCGTTAGACACGGATCTTAATGGATGGTATTGATTGGAAGAAACAAAGCAGCAGTTTTCTTTCTCTCTATCCAGGGAATTCTGGGCTCAGACGAGAAGAGTTCGCTGCCTTGAGCTCTGAACAACAAAAACCACATTACAAGGTCCGCAGGAGTCTCCCGGGGCAGCGAGAGAGAGCAATGTGCAAGGTGTTAATGGGATAACAAATTAATAGGGAATGGGATTAGGCAGGGACACAGGCTGCTACCAGGGCTCCCCAGGTCTCTGGTGCCGAGCTCTGATCCGTTCTTGGCACGTCAGCCTGGCCAACAGATGAACACAACAGGAACCCACCTGATTCCTGGGGCCGCCGGGATCCCCAGTGGCAGCTGGGACAGTGACAGCATCGGGAGCAGCCAAAAGGCAATTTTAGGGCAAATCAGCGCCCACGGTACCTGGAAAGGCAGCGAGATTCTGTCCTGCAGCACTGGAGGGCCGGGATGGAGCAGCCGGCTTGGAAACAGTTTTAAAATCATTACCTGACTCTCTGTTGTCCCATGCAATTTTCCCATCCATCTGCCAGTCGTTTGGGAAGGTCAAGAGCAAGGACGTGACAGCTTGGGGAGCTGAGGCTCGCTGCTGCCTCTGCTTGGCTGTCACCCACACACAGCTGGCTCTGGCCACCGAGGCTCCCTTCCCTGGCCACCCCCAGCCAGACACTAGCCCGGATCAGCCATCACAGAGGTGACATTTGAGCCCAAAATTGTTGCCAGTGCCACTTCCTTTGCCAAGAGACCCCGAGTCCCATTTCCAGCTTCAGGATCTTGGAATGGCAGGGGCTCATTTTACCAAGAGAACAACTCATTGCTCTCTCATAGCCCTGAGTGGCATTGCCCTGGCACCTCAGAGAAATCTCTGCCTCTCATAACATAACAATCCCAGGCCTTTGGGATGACTGAGAGACTCCAGTATCCCACCATCCACGGGGCTTCATTCCCTGCTGGCATCAGGACAAAACAGAAAGGGCTTTCATCAGTGGGATGTGCCAAAGGGGGGAACATTTCACTGCCTTTTAACCATAATGTTGATTTTTGGTGAGCCATGAGGTTCTGGGGGATAACTGCCCCCCTCCCCAGCCCCTTGACCGTGGTGCTGCTGGGCTGGGAGTGGGATGCTCTGCAATCCTTCATCCAGCATTCCCTGACAACGCTCCCTGACATTGATGAGTCACTTATTATCCCTGGGTTTTATCTTTTGAAGGGCCCCCTGTCTTTCCTAGATCATGTTAACAAGACAGCCATGGAGAGCCATGGCCCAGGGGAGTCTTCATTAGCTCTTCCCAGATTTATGTTCGCTGCCAGCTCCGTGCAGAGCTTTGGGCATGGCCACACAATGCCAGGGTCACCGGGAGATTCCAGAGGTCAGGACCTTGATCCTTTCATTCATAAATGGCAGGGGAGCTCCTCAGTCATCCCAGGGCTCCAGCTGGGAAATGCTGGCATGAGGAAGGACACCTGCACACCTGTGGTGGTGACTTGGGGGTGGGTTTTTGAGAAATTTCAGAGAAAGGCTGGAGAAATGCAAGTTTTTAACTTGTCCTGAAATCCATTGCTAAGGGGAGTTCTGTAGCTTCCCAGAAGAAAGCCTTGATGAAAGAATGTAAATAAGAGAAATGTTTATGGTAAGGTGATTGCCTTGAGCAATGGAAGTTCTCCTCTCTGTTCTCGTTGTGGATTCCTGGCTTGGACACATAGACACACAGACACACAGACACACAGACCATCCCTCCAACCTAAAGTGGCTGGAGGGAGAAAGACTTGTTCCATTTTCTTGATATTAATAATAAAGCCTTCTGATTTCTGATCTTCAATCAATGGACATGAGTGGAAAACCAGGGCTGCCTCCTTTCCACACTCACCCACACTCCGGATCTGCATCGTGCTCCCAGTGCCAGGAGGCACCAGGGGATGGAGCTCCAAAGGATTCACAAGGCCAGCCTTTGGTCCTGCTGGGGTGTGAGATCAGAGTGGCCTTTGGGGTGGATCCCAGCAGGGATCCCCATTTCCATGAACCCCTCGGAAAATGAGGTCCTGGAAACGTTTCAGCACCGCCCTGCTCTGGAGGTGAGCACGGAGGGAGAGATCCACTCCCTCTGGATCATACTCGGTGTTCCCAGAAGGAAACTGAGCTGGAGAGCTGAGCGTGGGCTCCAACCCTGAGGCTGGGCTCCATCCAACCCACCCTGATCAGGGGCTCCCTCCTGCCTGACCCCAGCCTTCAATCACTCTGGAACAGGCTGCAGTCCCAGTTTTCCTTCCCTTCCCACTGCTTTTTTTTTCCCAGAACAGGCAGTTTTGGGCTGCTCCCCTCACCCCATCCCCACAGCCACACACAAGGATGGTGCATCCTAGCCCCTGCCCCACTCCAGCTAACCCCATCCCTGTGGGGCACCTCCAGCCCCATCCTGTTTCTCCCAGCTGTGGCTGACAGTGAATTTGCTCTTGGATAGCAATGGAAACACCACCACCTTCAGGATTCCCCCACACCTTCCCTCTTCCTCCAGGGAAGCTCCCACACCTCAAGCACGCTCAGCACCAGGTCTAGGCATGAGCAGGTTGCAAAGAAAACCACCTCCCCCATCAAACATTCAGCTGGGAACCGAAATCCCAGCTGCATTCCGATGAATACATCTCCATTCACACCACTGGATCCACATTAATTTGGAGCAGCTGGGGCCAGGCCTGTTCAAGGCTCCTATAAAAAGAGCCTCTGCCTCCCAGCTCCTGCTCTCTTACAGCTCTAACCCATAATTTACCGAGTGAGAGGTGACCTAAAGGAATTCCTGGGGGGCTGGAAAACGAGAGGGAGGAAGGAAACATTTTATTGTGCAGGCTACCACTGGCGAAGCAGTGCTTGCGCAGGTGCTAAAAAAAGGGAAGGGATCTGGGAAGCCACAATAATGATGTACAAATCCCAGCATTCAGGAGGCATCATAATGGCTAATGATGGAAGGAAGGGGTGCAGTGGGTGGTGCCGCCCACGACTCCCTGAAACAGCATCCTTTGGCAATTCAGTATTTCAAAGTCCCCCTGAAGATTTATTAAAACTGACAAAGTTGTTCTGGGTTTGAGGAATAATGAGCTCCTACAAGATTTTTTTTTTTTTTGTGAAAAATTATGGAAAAAATGATGGATGTGAGCCCCATCCGTGGCTAAATCTGCTGCAGTGCAGGTGAGGGGAAACCCAGCAGCAGCTCTTTCCCTGTGGAGTTGTCCTTAGAACCACAGGATCATCAATGTTGGAAAAGACCTCTGAGGTCGTCGAGTCCAAGCTTGTTTGCTCGATCTCCTCTGTTTTCCTTTGGATTAGAAGATCCCTGGGGAACAGGGAGTGACCCACTGCTGCCTTGACTGGTGAATTCCTAAAGATTCCATGTGCCTTCCATACTTGAGGATGGTGCTGGAGTGACCAGATGTGGTGCACGGGGAGAAAAGGCGGCCCAAGGCATTCCTGTGGCCCTCTCCAAGTCCTCGTTTAATATCACTTTGTGCTTATGTAAGTTTGCTCCGTGCCCAAGGAATCCGAATCAAGGTGTTAATGCTTCACGCAAACACCCTCCCTGCTGCTTCACGAGGTTTGAAAAGGTGATCAAGACTTATTAGGATTAAGGGCTCATTTCAGCTGAATTGATCAGATGGCATTTAGGTGTAATTTCAGCTAAAAATACAGGCAAGGGATAAGCAGATTTTATTTCTATATAAAATCGTCTCCTCCTCTCCCTCTCCCTGTGTGTTCGCACTTAGCAGCTCTGCCTGCTTTGGGTGGGTTGGGGCTTTTTGTGCCCTGGGAAAGGCTCTTTGGGCTGGCCCTGCAGGGAGGACAGCACTGCCTCCATCCCCTCGGACGGATTTAAAGCGCTTCCCTCCCGGTGGCACCCCGGCCGCTCGTCCAGAGCCGCGTTCCTTGGACTGATTTAGCTCCCACCACCGCCGCTCCGCAGTTGCAATCACAGATTTCTTGGAGCCGGCCCTGAAATGTGTCCAGGCGGTGAGAACTGGCGCTGGAAGACGAGGAGCGGGATGCTCTTCCACGGACCAACATTGCCACCTCATGGTGCGGCTGCTCGCCTGCGAACTCTGCGGGGATGCTCGCCCAAGGTCGCCGGCTCCCCGCGCACGGGAGTGGCTGCGGGAAATCCAGGAGAGCCAGGAAACTTCGCTGCCAGCCTCGGAGGTGGAGGGACTTTTCCCAGGACGGGCTCTCCAGACACCCATCGGCATCCTCTCGTCAATCCTGATTTCCCACGGTGATCCCAATCCCGAGTCTCTGCCAGCCCCGGCTCTCCCCGCTCCCGAGTTCTGTTAATTCTCATTTTCTCCAGCCTCACTAATAATTTCCCATGCGGCCCCATATCAAATGCTTTATTGAACTCCAGATAGATTAGATCTACCAAATTTCCCTTGTCTGGAAAACCAATTATCTTATCAAAGGAAGATGTCAGCACAGTCTGGCACAAACTGCCTTTGGTAAACTTGGGTTGCACTTTATCTCGTTTTTCTCCATGCCTTTAATTAATGTTTCCTTCAGAATGTGTCCTGCAGTCCGGGGTCTGACTACAAACGGGTTAACACCTCCAGAGCTGGATGCTCCTGCTTTTCATTTCCCTTATCTTCCTCACTTTCCCTATAATCCTGTTGCTTGTAGGGGCTCAGTCCATGCTGTTTGACACACAAAGCTCGTTTGAAAGCTCTGCTGTCCTGCCTGGACACCACCTGTCCCTTCTCCCTGAACTCCTGCATCACCAGGGAATGGCCTGCTCCTGCCTAGGCCCTGGCACTCTCCCTTTCTGCCTGCACTTAGGTATTTCCCTAAGGAATCTTTCCAAGGCTCCAGACTTCCCTTCACATTGAAGTTCCCCTTTTTCTGCTGCCCTGACATTTTGGTCCAGCTCTGTCATCTCTCTCATGTGGACATCATGGAATCCCAGGGTGGTGTGGGTGGGAAGGGACCTTGAAGTTCATCCTGTTCCACCCTCCTGCCATGGGCAGGGACAGCTTCCACTAGCCCAGGTTGCTCCAAGCCCTGTCCACCCTGGCCTGGGACACTTCCAGGGATCCAGGGGCAGCCACAGCTGCTCTGGGCACCCTGTGCCAGGGCCTGCCCACCCTCACTGTATATAATTTCTTAATTACATCTTTAATATCTGGAGCCAGACTGTTGCTGATGGGAAGGTCTTTTTCCACCTCTGAGGCCATGGACACACAGGAGTTAGTGAGGCCAAGTTCCTCAGGAATTTTAGCTGCCAAAATAAAATTTCATTTTTTTTTAACAGATAAAGGCATGACATGAGTGAAATTAGGGCAGTGTGGAAGTTGTTCATCCACTTTGTTGTGAAAGACCAAGGGTCTCACAAATGATTCCATGTTATTTCAGGGGAAAATCTTGAATTCTGGATAGGCTGAGATTATTCCAGTGTGGCAGCAGCACAGTTTGCCATCCCACCAGGGCCAAAAGTTGACATTTTCCCTTCCATTTGGAGTAAATGTCCCCTCCAGCTATCCTTGCCCTCATAGCCTGGGGAGCTAAAGATGCTCCCAGAGATCCTCTTTGCCGTTCATGCCTAAAAAAATCCTTGGAAGATGCAGCCTTCCCAGCAGTCTGCTAGTTCTGTTTTGGCAGATGCTCAACCAAATGTTACTTTCTGGCGTGGTGGGATCCCATCATTTTGGAATCCATCTCATTGGCCTGGAGTCAAAACGTGCTGACAGCTCGGCTGGGCCTCTTGGAAAAATCTTGGGTGGTTCCCATTTTGTATTTTACAGCTCCACGGCAGCTCTCGGATCGTGGGGAAAGGGAGGTCGGGATGGAGCCTGATGGAGTCAGGGAGGGGACTTAGGGGGATGGAGGGTGAAGGGGGACCCTGCTTCTAGCACAAACCCTTCTGGCACGGCAGGGGACACGAGGCTGTGCTCCCAGGCTGCCCCTCCTGCCTTTCCTCCACATCCCAGGCTCCAGTTTCCCAGAGGAAAGCCAGCAACCCCAGCCCATCCATCCCCTGCATCCCCCTGCAATCCAGATTTAACTCAGAAGGCATCATCCCCAGTCTGTTGTTTCATCTCCTCTGCCCTCTGCAGCATTTTACGGCCAAGAATCCAAGGAGCAGCAGGGAAGGGAAAGCTCCACCTCGAAGGCTCAGGAGGCGAGGAGGCACAGGGTGGCCATGGGTGTGATAAAGGGGTTGGAGCAAACAGCCCTGCCGTGCTCCATCCCAATCCTTGGAAAGCTGAGCTCTGTTTTCCTTCCCTTCCTCTGTACACAAGCAGAGCAAGCACAGAGCAGGAGGCTCTGAGTGCAGGCAGAGCTCCAAGGAGCCAGGACAAACCTCACAAGAGCACGAATCATGTGCCCCAAACTAAATGTGCCTGGAAAAAAACCCACCCTGGTAGTGTTTTACACCACCCCATAATGACTTTCTTTCTGTTATGGTTGTTGCTGTTGTTCTGGTTAATGCCTCCCTCACTTGAAAATCCCTGAACGCGACCCCGTGGCAGCCACAGCACAAATATCATTTGCTTGGATTATTCCTGAGGTGGTTCCTGTGCTGGAGGCAGCGAGTGCTTACAATCACTCAGTACATAATGGAGAAATCCGTTCCAATAATAACAATAATAACAGCATTTATTATTTTTTGAAATATGGCTCTGATGAATTCATGAATATAGAAAGCTCTTGTTTGCCGATGGAATCGAGCGGGATTTTCCAGTGGACTTTTTCTGGAGATTTCTAATGCCATGGCTCCAGATGTGCATCTGTCACCTCTCAGCATCTGACTCCTGTTCCCACTGGGGGTTTGGAGCACAAGGAGGGCAGATCAGCCTGGGGCACCCACTCTGCCCAGGGCACTGTGCTGATAGTATCCCACAAAATCCCAGGATGGTTTGGGTGGGAAGAGACCTTAGAGTCCATCTTGTTCCACCNATCCTGTTCCACCCCTGCCATGGGTGGAACACCATAGGGACACCTTCCACTAGCCCAGGTTGTTCCAAGCCCTGTCCAACCTGGCCTTGGGCACTGCCAGGGATCCAGGGGCAGCCACAGCTTCTCTGGGCACCCTGTGCCAGGGCCTGCCCACCCCCACAGGGAGGAATTCCTTCCCAATATCTGCTGTTTAGAATTATTCAGAAATGTTTCCTGTGTTATAAATAAACTTTTTCTTATAAGCAAAGCAATGAATAATCTGTGAGCTTTCCACTCCCTGGTGTTTCTCATTTCTAGGGGCTGGGAGCTCTGTGGGATCCTGTAAAAGCAGGCTTTGCTCTGGCCCACCCTGCTCACAAGAATAAACCCTACAAATTTCTGATGAGCTCAGCTTGGTGTGGTTTTTGTGCCTTGCAGGGACCTCAGGGCTGGCACAACCCAAATCTCAGGGGCTCAAACACAATCTGCAGCAGGTACAGTGGCAGTGTGCACTGGCCCTGCTCAGGGGAAACAGATCTGTTTCTAATGGGAGGAGAAGAAAAAAAAAATAGCTTTGCCCAGTGAGGCTCCCTGGTCTAATGGTGTTTGCACTCTGATTTAGCAGCACAAAAAGCTCTGGTGCTGCAGAGGCAGATTTGGGAGCACCCCCAGCTAACCCAATTCCCTCTGCTCCGGAGGTGGGGAGAGAACTGGAAAGGCAAAAGTGAGAAAATTCGCGGGTTGAGATAATGCCAGCTCAATAGGGGAAGTAAAAGTTGAGCAGGAGCACACAAACCCAAGGAATCCATCCCCCACTTCCCAGGGGTGTTCAGCCATTCCCAGGAAAGCCAGGCTGCATCACAAGGATGGGTGGCTTGGGAAGGGAAATGCCACCACTCCAAGAATCCCTCTCTTCCTCCTTCTTCCCCCAGCTCCATCTGGCAAACCCAGCCCCATCCCAGCTCCTCTGAGGGGAATCCACTCTACCCCAGGCCAAACCAGCACCAAGGTACTGCTTTTCAGCTGGCTGATGTTTGGCACAGGTCAGCTCCTTGTGTTCCTTCCCCTGATATCTTTCCCCTCCATGCATTCCTGGCCCTGCCTCTCCATGAACTGACTGCCAAGCTCTCCCGTGGGAGATGTAACCTGGGGTCTCTTCAGATGAGCTTCTCTCCTTTTGTGTTCATCTGCATGTCAGCTCTAAGTGCTTTATTGTTTTCCGAGCACAGCTATTGATTTTTGGGGAAATAACTAAGAAAACATTAATTTATAGCTTCCCCGTTGCTCAAAAGGAGCAAATTGCTTTTCTACCGTATCAACAGCATTCTAAAACAAGACACAGGTTTTCAATAAACAACAAAATATATAAATGCCAGGAGTTAAGAACAGTGAGGAGGATGGAAAAGCAGAGAGGATGTGTGAGGCTGGTCCTCTGTAACCAAGAGGGTCATGGAATTCCAGACTGGTTTGGGTGGGAAGGGACCCCAAAGCCCACCCAGTGCCACCCCTGCCATGGGCAGGGAGACCTTCCACTGTCCCAGACTGCTCCAAGCCCCATCCACCCTGGCCTTGGGCCCTGCCAGGGATCCAGGGGCAGCCACAGCTGCTCTGGGCACCCTGTGCCAGGGCCTCACCACCCTCACAGGGAGGAATTCCTTCCCCATATCCCATCCATCCCTGCCCTCTGGCAGTGGAAGCCATTCCTCCTTGGCCTGGCACTCCATCCCTTGTCCACAGTCTCTCTCCATGTTTCCTGTTGGCTCCTTCAGGCCCTGGAAGTCCACAAGGAGGTCACCTGAGACCCTTCCTTTTGCCAGACTGAACAATCCCACATTTCCCAGCCTTGCCCCATAGGAGAGGTACTCCTGAAAGGCCATCAGGATGCTCATAGAGGGTGTGCAAGGAGAGATTGAGGGAGAGGCTCAGAACAGCAGGGGGAAAGGGAGCCTGGTCACTGCCTCTCACTATTTAAGAGTTTCCAGAGAAAGCTGGGCCAGGCTGGTTTGGGTGATGCCGAGAGTGTGTCCAGAAACATGATGTTATTATAATATAAATTACAATATCAATATGTTCCATGGGGAATGGCAATGTCTGCATGGTGTTCTTGCCTTCAGCTCCTCACTCCTCTTCTGAATCATCTTTTTGAATGGTACTTCTGCCCAATCCAGCCCCAGCAGATACTACAGCTCCAGCCCAGTGGAGCTCAGGGAGAGCAGTCCCCAAGCAGCCACTTCTCTTTAGGGAGAAGCTGTGGCTGCCCCTGGATCCCTGGAAATGTTCCAGGCCAGCTTGGACATGGCTTGGGACAGCCCAGGAGCAACCTGGGCTAGCAGAAGGTGTCCCTGGCCATGGCAGGGTGTGGAATGGGATGGGCTTTATGGTCCTTTCCAACCTGGGATTCCATGATCCTGTGATCCATGTCCCAGTGAACCCAACCTGAGCAGGCAGAGCAGGGGCTGGAGCTGGTGGAATGCTTTCCCCATGTCTCTGGGGATTCTCCCATGGTGTTTGAGTCCCAGAGGTTCCTCTAAGTGTGTTGGATGTGGAGTTAGGAACGCCTGACTTTACCCCAGTCACATCCCTGGGAGCTGGGGCCTCCTTCTGCTTCTGTGACACTGAGGGGTGACTTCGGCCTCCCCTGGCCATGCCACCCAGCCCCCAGAGATGCAGGAGGTCCAGGCACAGGCTCTGCCTCCGGACTCCCATTTTTCTATGGAAAACAGGCTCCCATAGAGAGCAGTGCAGAGCAGCAGCAGCATTTTGGCTGCTCCCTGTGTTTGGTGTTAGTGTGTGTGGCTGTGAAGCACCCAGGAGTCCCAGCCCAAGCCCCAGCTCTGGACTGGTGTGTGCCACCCTGCTTCTTGTCCCCTCATCTCTTTGGCGACTTTTGGGGATCCAAACTCCCCTGCTGGGCTGGCAGGGCACCGGTGAGGCCACAGCAGCAGGACCTGGAGCAGGGAATGGGCAGAATCCTGGTGGGATGCTCAGCTTGCAGCACCCGGCGGGGTACAAAGGGAATGGCCTCAGTTCATCTGGAATTAAGGGGCAGGATGAGGCTGCTCCAGGCTGTGACCTTCTGCTGGAGTGAGCTCCATGCAAAAATCTCCTCCTAAATTCACGCCAAGAGCCTCAGTAGGGCATTAGGGCAATGGGGAGAACTGGGGCAGGAGGGGGAAATTTCCATATTATGGATAAGATAAAAGCTGGGCCGGAACTTCTAATATCAGCTACTATCTCTGTCCTGGTGTTGCTGCATCCTCCAGGCTCAGCAGTCACCTCCCGGCACCCTGGGAAGGGAGGGAGGGAGGGAGGAAGTGACCACCATGGACTCACGGAACGGTTTG
Organism: Erpornis zantholeuca; assembly: GCA_013400515.1. NCBI lineage: Eukaryota > Metazoa > Chordata > Aves > Passeriformes > Timaliidae > Erpornis > Erpornis zantholeuca. Next base: position 338,009 of record VZTN01021371.1, on the reverse strand, counting down.
GGTCGGAAGGCACTCTGGAGATCCGCTTCCAAGGGGCAGGGATGCCATGGATGTGTCCACCCCCGGAGGAGCTGGCAGCGCCGGAGCTGCGCGCTGTCCACCGCAATTCCCCGCAGGTCACCTGCGAGCGATGGCCCCGAGCGGTGTTTGCCCAAGGGGAGGGTTCCACGCCGCGGGGCGTGCCGGGCTCCCCACGCGCGTCACTGCCCCGGGGATGTTGTTCACAACCGGAGCCCTCCCGGCATTTTCACCCGGGCTCTTATCAGCTGATAAGCGCTGGGTATCTCGCTGCCTTCCCGCGGGCGCTGTTCGCTCCGCCTGCAGCAGCTCTGGCATCCCCGCGTACCCCGCCGAGGGCCCGCGGCAGACGGGAGCGCCCTGGGATGCTCGTGGCTGGTTTCGAAGAGCTGGCTGGCTCTTTGGTGCCACGGGGGGGATGCGCGGAGAGGTTTATTTGGTGGTTTCCAAGCACTGGTGGTGGAGAGAGGAGTGGGGTTGGGTGGAAAAAGGGTGTTTTTGCCATGTTTGAGTGTGTGTGCAACACGCGGGGCTGCCGGCACTCCCTGGGGGGACAAAGCTTCCAGCTCTCCTGACATCTCTGGATACATGGCTTGGCCAAAAACAGGAAGAGAAAGGGAAAAGAGGAGGAGGAGAGACGCAAAGAACCTGATTGCTGTGTGGGTGGCTAGAGCCAGGGGTCACGTCCCGGTTGGATGCTGTGGTGTCCTCACATGGGCTGAGCAGCTCTGGATCGGGGGGGATGCACCGGGGAGATTTCTGGGATGCCACAGCTCCACCTCTTCTCCCAAATTCCGCTGTCCCGGCACAGAATGGCGACTGCATTCTTAGACTCCAGAGCCATGAAAGCTGTGGGAGAATCTTCCCAACCTGAGGTGGGTCACCCAATCCTGCTCCTGTCCCCCTCAAGGCATCCTGCCGGGGACAACAGAAGCTCTGAGGGAGCGGTGAATCTCCCCACTTGCCTGGGCAGGCACGGGAGCCCATCAGCCAGGGCCCAGGGTATGCAGTGTTATTTGGGATGTGTTTGTGTAGAAAGCCCTATTGTCGCGTCCCTTGGAAGTATCCAGAGCACCGATCCCACCCAGCAAAGTTCTTCTTTGCCCCCTAACAGCCTCCCTAAGCGCCGAACTGGGTACAAAGAGAAAAGGCTGAGCGTGCTGCGAACCACCCCCGAAAGGTGCCTTTTCCCAGTCCCACCCATCCTTCGTGACGCTCGCAGGGCAGGCGACTCACCTTTGGCCAGCGGAGGACCTCGCACTGCCCACTGCCGGGAGAGCACAGCCCCGGCGGGGCCTTATCTCGGCTCCTCGGCAAAGCAAACAGCAGAGCTGGTGCAGAGCGAGCCATGAGGCTGCTCCGAGCCCTGCCAGGGCAGGACACAGCGGCGAGGCAGCGCAGCTCCTCGGGCTCTCCATCGCCTCCCTCCCCGCGGGGCTCCCCCACAGCCCGCACGCCTCGCCCGCTCTCGGCAGCCCTCAGGTGAGTTTTGCTCCATCCCTAAACCCCGTGGGGTTGGAGGAGGGGGAGGCAGGTGTGGCACGGCACAGCGAGAAGCTCCTTCATTCGCCTCGGAGCGACTGCAGTGACTGCTGTGCCGTGAATCCCATCTATTCCCCGCACGGGTTTTCCGTCGCAAAGCGCTCTCCGAACCTGGTGCTAAACGTGAGGAGGCTGGGGTTGAAGGATTGGCTTGATTGCAGCTGTGATTTCCTCGAGGAGGTCCCAAAAAGACGCAGAAGTAAAGCGGAGTGGCTCACAGGAGACGCTGCTCGTGTGGAAATCGGGGAGTGCCCCGGGGTTATTCCCAGGAACAGGGTGGGGGCACCCCAAAGGCAAATCCCGGCGGCTCTCAGAGGAAAGCTGCGGAGCTGGGGACAGGCGAGAGGATGGAGGTTTCCGCTTCGAATCCCGAGGGATTCCAGGAGCTGTGGGAATGCGGGTTCAGGGGCAGTGGGGTTTGCCAGAGGACTGTGAGATGTGCAGTGTCCGCTCTGTGATGCAGCTCTCGCTTCGGAGACCCTAAAACTGAAATGAGGTCTGGGTTCAAAGGCTGGGCAAACCGCGAGCTGCGGGTGTTGGGGTTATTTATTTATTTATTTATTTATTTATTTCAAAACAATCCTTTTGAGCACATGAGGAGTTTTAGTCCTTGCTCAAGCTGAGCCCGAGCCCCTGCGAGGCTGGCGCTGCCCCGTGGGCTGTGCTGGGGACATCCCTGTGTGCACGGCAGGCACTCCAGCGGTGCGATGTGCAGGGCCAGCACCCAGCAGGGTCATCGCCCTTCCTTTGTGGCCTTTCCCTGCAAAATCCCACCGCATTCCCGGCGCCCGTGCCTCACGGCCACCTCGAGGAGCTGTCACAGGCATCTGTAGTAATCTCCCTTGTAGTCTCCCAGCCGTTCTCATCCTGCACTTGAAGCACGGAAATTGCCCCAAGAAAAGAAATCTCTTTACAAGATGGGCCATCAAGGCAGCAGCCGCATCCCGGAATCGTCCCGCTCAGCAGGGTAATCTATTCAATGGCCGGGATTTATTTTTAACATTCGGCTCCGAAGTCCTTTTAACTCGAGCAGGGAAAGGAACATTTTGATAACAGCAGCCTCCAGGTCAAATGTGATGAGAATTCATAACTCGCCACACAGGGGTTTTGGAAAACCAGCCAAGCAAAACAATTTCCCGGAATGAGCCGATGAAGATGCGTGTTTCTCTTCACAGCGTCGTGCACAGAGCAGGGAGGTGCTGGAGTGGCTCCTCATTCTCTGCCCACAATTTGCAAATGAAATGCCTCCCGGACTGTTTTAAATTTGAAGGGCTATTGCGAGCACGGCTTGGCTGGGCTGCTCGTAAAGACCTGAGCCATCGGATCTGTCGGCCATCAAAGGAGAAATATGAATCCAGTAATGGGAATGTTCTCGTGGTCCCAACTCTAATCAAAGCAAAGCCGGGGGTTTCTGCTTCAAGAGAGTGACATCAAGATTTAAAAAGGAACAGAAGGACCCCAGCCCCTGGTCAGCACTGGAGCAGCAGTCAGAATGATTTACAGGGGCATGGGTTGATGGGATGGGGGGAATGGCTTTAACTGCCAGAGGTTAGATGGGATATTGGGAAGGAATTCCTCCCTGTTAGGGTGAAGAGGTCCTGGCACAGGGTGCCCAGAGAAGCTGTGGCTGCCCCTGGATCCCTGGCAGTGTCCCAGGCCAGACTGGACAGGGCTTGGAGCAGCCTGGGCTAGTGGAAGGTGTTCCTGCCTTAAGGGTACAGAAGCACCACTGGGTGCCCCCAAGGATTGGGATGACCTGGGTCAGATTGGAGGGATCCCCCTGAGCTTTCCTGGCCCTGGAGTCTGAGGGGGCTGAACTCCAGTGGAAGGGGCTTGGAACAAAATGAGCTTTAAGGTCCCTTCCAACCCAAACCATTCTGAGCTGGAAAAAAACCAACAATCAGAAGCCTGAAAATCTGGTCAAGCTGAGACTGGGACAGAGCTGCCAGGGAGCAACTTTTTCTTTCAGTTCTCTTTTCAAATGACCAGAGTGAATTAACTGCAGCTGTCTGAGAACAAGGCAGGTGGGAAAGGAGGGAGGAAATTTGGAGATTGAGCACTGCAGGTTATTTTAATCTCAGCAGTGGTGTCTCCCGAGCCCTGTGGGGCTGGGCTGGGCTGGACACGTGTGCTCCACCTGAGCAGCACAGGCTGCCTTATCTGCAGGCTCGGGAACAGGGCCTTTCCAAACCGCGGATATTTGCTCTCTGTTCCCTCTCTTCCGTTCAAATTCTGTATCTGCAGGGAGGCCCTGGGTGCTGCCACTCACAGCAGAGTGCTGGGACAACGAGAGAAACTGGGAATGCCAGTGGAAAAATTAACATGGAATTATATGGAATCCCAGAAAGGTTTGGGTTGGAGGGAAACTTAAAGCTCATCCCAGTCCCACCCCTGCCATGGGCAGGGACACCTTCCACTAGCCCAGGTTGCTCCAGCCTGGCCTTGAGCATTTCCAGAGGTGGGGCAGCCACAGCTTCTCTGGCACCCTGTGCCAGGACCCCCTGACCCTCACATCCAAGAATTTCTTCCCAAACTCCCATGCTGTCCTGGGAACTGGGATGTGATGAGAAACCCTGTGCAGCTGGAATGGAAAACAACAAAATCTGTTATGCAGCACGCGAAGCAACACTGATGGGAACAGTCACTGCTTTAATATTTAATGTGATGAGATCCAGCTCTGAGAAATGGATCGGGAGCTGCCACAGCTCCAAGCGCGAGCTCAGCGCTGGCAGGGAACTTCCATGTGGTTTGCTCTGCTCTGGACTTATCTGTCTTCTGGAAGGGTGACATGGAATGAGGCTCATTAATTATCCCAGCACACAGAGCTTGTGTTTCCTGCCATTCCCTTCAATTGGTCAAGCTCTGGACACTTCCAGGGCCTCTTGGACATTGGGTTGTCATTCCGGGTGTGTCCCCTCTGCCGGACCCTGGCTCCTGGTCCCTGCAGAGCCACTCAGGTGCAACCAGGTGGCATTCCAGGAGGGAATTTCCTCGTGTCAGCAGCCAGTGCAGTGCAGATCCCATTCCATCCTGCCTCTCACCAGCAGGAACTCCCTGTGGCTCTATGGCCTCGTGTCCTGATGGGATCAGGAGGGGGCAGCAGTGCCAGGCACAGGATGAGTCTCACCAAACATGTCCCATCTTTGTCCTTCCAGGTGGATCCCGCACCTTTTCTGGGACTGAGGCTGAGCCGGCAGCAGAGCTGGTTTTCCCCCGTGCACCATTCTCCTACCTCCAGAAATCCCTCTGCATGCTCCAGGCGGTTTGGGTGTCCTCACCGGGGAGCTGGGCTTTGCAGGAGTCCAACTGCCACCGCCAGGGCAAGAAGAGGAGCTGGAAATGTAGATTTGTCAGGACTATAATCCAGGTAGGTCCTAATTCCTTCCTCGTATGAAACCATCCACTCCCTATCCTCATCTGCTCCTCTCTGGTCTATCACATGACTCCATCCCTGCAGGACACAAATCCCTCAGGGTTGAAGTGTGAGCAGAAGGGATGGATTGGGAAAAAGCCTTTGGCGTGCTGATGTTTTAGCTCTGGGTGTCACACCCCAAGCTGCAATCACACTCTTCCCCCTGTGACACTCACGGCCCCCTTGGACATTTCATTCCATGGGCAGATGTTTCTGCACAGATTCCCTGGGACAAGCATGAGTTGGAATGGCACTGCAGTGCCTGGGAACAGCTTCCCACACCAGCCTGCCCCAGGCATGGGCTTGGGGCTCCTTGCCTTGGCATGGTGACCCTTCTCTGCCTGGGTTCTTCCCTCTCTGCAGAGCCCATGCCTGTGATGCCTTTCCCTGGTCTTAAAAATTAAAACCAAACATGGTTTATGGGGAAAAGGGGTTTTTACCTCGGGATTTATTTCAGGATCCTTGGGTGCAGCACTTGGCCCTGGTGGAATTCCTCAAAAATGCAACCACCACCCTCACACCGAAATACACACAATTATAGGCCTTGCACAATTAACATATTTATCAAAGATTCCCCAGGGAGAGGCTGGAGTGAAGCCCTCGTTGTGAGGAACCTTCCCCCTGGCTGGGCCTGGCTGAGGTTCCCAAATGTGTTCTGGAGAGGCCCTTGGTGTCTGGGGCTCCCAGGATGTTTGCTCTCCTGGTTTAACGGTGCCGTGGGGCTGAGCTGAGTTCTCAGCCTTGGGGAGTGACAAGTGTGGGGCTAAAAGCACTGAGAATACATCAAACTATAAAAGAGTGTGTGAGAGGGGTATAAAAGTAAAAAATCATTCTGGCATCACCTGCACCATGGGACACAGCTGCCCATCCCTTCTCCAGGACCTCTCCTGGTGCCCCCTGCCTGGCTGGGGCCAAGGAGGTGGGACTCCACATCTTCATCCCAAGGGGAAGAGCTCTCTGTACTCTTTGAGGGATTGTCACCAGGCTTGTCACCAAGCTGCCTTCACCTTTCACTGTCCAAAGCCATGCCCCTCCATTTCCCAGTCCTGCTGAGTAATAACTGCCTCCTCCTTTTGCTGTTCCTTGTCTCTCCTTAGCATCCATGCCGGAGGCATGCCCCCAAACGCTCCAGGAAAGCAAGAATGTTGAGGAAAATCCAGATATGCCTCTGTTTCTGCTTTGTCTCGGGCATTTTGTACGAGATCTCCCTCTTGTCCAGCTGTGTCTTCTCCTACCTGCCCATGGCCCAGCACTACCTGACACCTGAGCAGGTGCTGAACCTTGGCAAAAGCATCATTTTCCTGGAGACCACGGAGCGCCTGGAGCCGCCCCCGCTGGTGTCGTGCTCGGTGGAATCTGCTGCCCGGATCTACCAGGACAGGCCCATCATCCTCTTCATGAGGGGACTCACCAACGAGACGGCCCTGGACCTGAACACCAGCTACGCAGCCTTCTCCCTCTTGTCTTCCATGAAGAACGTCTTCATTTTCCCTCTCCAGATGGAAACCGTCTTCCAGGAGACCCCTCTGCTCCAGTGGTACCACCAGGTGAGCGTGAAAACCAGTGGAAAACGGGAAAAGAGTTATAAGTAGGGGTGGGGAAAGGCTTTAAAAGGAACGAGGAGCGCAGGGCTGTGTGAAATTGGTGACTTTCATTGTTTTGGGTGGGAATGGATTCGTTTTGGCCACGTTCTGCCATGTATTCATCTCTCTGTTTATGGAACACATGATCGGCGCTTTCCCCCTTATCTGGAGAATTGGATTTTTTGGCAAAGGAAACATCGGTAAAAATAGATTTGCAGACGTGTTTTGAGAAAACAGCCTTAATAATCTTCCCCAACAGAAGCTGGTTGAACAAAATGTGCTGCCTGAGCACTTGATAAAGCTGCCTCATTCTGACGGAGCCCGTGGGAGATAAGAGATAGGGGAGAGATTTCAGGTTCTGTAAGAGCAACACGCAAAGCCAAGGTGGGATCTGGTCAGCTCCACCCTGGAAAAAGTTCCTGGGAAACTGCCCACAAGTAGCTTTGGTCAAATTGCTTGGGCAGGGCAGGGAGATTTCCTCCCAACTCTTTCTTCTCCCAAGAAAAAAAAGACTCCAAATGCCAACAAACGCCGATGAAAAGCCTCCAGCCTGGTTCAAAGAGCTGGGAGGGATTTGGGAGTGTGTTAAGTGGGTTGTGTCCCACTGAAATAGCAGGGAATGACTCACGGTGGCATTGGGTTAACACTGTAGGTGCCATCAAACCACCTGGGAAACGTTCCTGCGTTCCCAATGAGAACAAAGCGTTCCTCTGCTCCAGCTCCTTATCTTATCCCAGTAAAATCCAAAGGCTGGAGGCAGCAGAGGCTGCCAGTGACGTTTGCAGCCGTGCAGGTGCAGGTTCACGGTGCCATTTGCAGCCCCACGGATGGGCTGGATCCCTTCCCTTCCCACGGCATCACATCTCAGCTTTCCCACTCCGCAGGTGGTCCCGGAGCAGGAGAAGAACTGGGTGCACGTCAGCTCGGACGCCAGCAGACTGGCGCTCATCTGGAAGTACGGGGGCATCTACATGGACACGGATGTCATCTCCATCCGCCCCATCCCGCAGCAGAGCTTCCTGGCGGCGCAGAAGTCGCGCTTCTCCAGCAACGGCATCTTCGGCTTCCCCGCCCGCCACAAGTTCGTCTGGGACTGCATGGAGAACTTCGTCCTCAAGTACAACGGGAACATCTGGGGCAACCAGGGCCCCTTTCTGATGACGAGGATGCTCAAAACGCTCTGCAACCTCACGGATTTCCAAGGCACCGAGGACCACAGCTGCCAGAACATCTCCTTCCTCAACCCCCAGCGCTTCTACCCCATCCCCTACCCAGCCTGGAGCAGGTACTACCAGGTGTGGGATAAGAGCCCCAGTTTCAACCACTCCTACGCGCTGCACCTGTGGAACTTCATGAACCGCAACCGCAAGGTCGTGGTGGCCGGCAGCAACACCCTGGCTGAGAAACTCTACAAAACCTACTGCCCCACCACCTACGAGGACCTGATCCAGAATGCCAAGCACAGGGATCTCCCAGGCCCTGAGGACGTTGAGTGACGTGGAGCAAGGAGGAGAGGGGTGATCCTTCCGGCCAAACACTCTGTCGATACCTGGCTTTGTAGGAGAAAGAAAGAACTTTCCATAAGCACCATTCCCACTCCCTCAGGCTGCTGAGGATGGTGCTGGGTATCCATCGGACGTAGCCTCCAAGGACACCTTTGCCTCGGTTCTGTTTCCTGAGAGGTGCTCATGACCCAAACCCTCCCAAATCTGACAGACTTTGAGCCTTTTCATGAGCTTCTCCAAGGGAAAAGTTCCTAAAGAGAGGCACGGCCTCCAAGGAGGAATGCTGTCTCTGCTCCTCTTGGCACTGCTGGCAGCTTCCCACATCAGAAAAGTTGGAGGCACAACAGGCTTTGGACTGGAGCCTCCGGGGCAAAAGAGGGGAAGCCCAAAGCAGAGTCTTTTCCTGGTGTTTTCCTCACAGGGACTTTATACCCTACGTTTTTGAGAGGGACTTCATTGTGAGTGAAAATAAAAGAATTCATAAACCACCACTCCTCTGAGCTCACTTTTCCCTGAAAAATGAGTCACATTTTCCAAAGGTTTGTGCTCCCGCGCTTTTGCTTTGGCTTTTGCCAGGAAGCAGCTGCACTGCCCCATCCAGGTCAATCCTGGTGAAAAAGTGTGCCTGGATAGTGGGTGCTGAGACACCGAGGAAGGATAGGGATGGTCCTCCAGGTTCCCAAATCCCTTTTAAATAAATGGATTTCAATGGACATGAGGTGGCCACCCATGTCCAGCTGTGCAAAAATCCCATTTAATCCCAACAGGGATCCCAGTGAGCCACCCCCTTCCAGACACTCCCTTTCCCAGGAAAATGCCAACCCACCCAATTCCCTCAAGAGAAGCCCAGCTTGCAGCTCTCTCCTGAGTCTCTCTGAAGAGCTGGTTTTAAGCTGGGAGCAGAAAGGTGGGGATCGGTCTCCGTCACCCAATGTTTGCCATGTTCACAACGCTATCTCCTGCAAACACAGCAGCTGCTGAGCTGCCTGCAGCTCGGAGGTTGGGGTTCAGCAGGAGAAGGGAGCTCTCTGCACACAGGGTTTAGGTGTTCCTGTGCCCGGACGGGGGCTCCTTCCTGCCCTGTGCTCCCCCAAAGTCACTCCAGTGTAAGGCCAGGGGGTGCCAAGCCGAGCGCTGGGGATTGTTGGAGCAGGAGCATGACATGAGGGAATATTTTTCCTCTCCCTCCCCTAGGGTGACCCTCTCATGGCTCAGCCCCATCCCCAGTGAGTTTCTCGTTCTGGTGCCGTCCACTCTGGTTTAGCTTTGCTCCGCTCTCTGCTAGAGCAGGGTTTTCCTGCCCGTGGATTGTCCTCCATGACTTTGACCTCCCAGCGCTGAGGGGATGCAGGGGAGGAGTGTTACAGCCCAGGAAGTCCTCCCTGTTTCCCACATGGCTCTGGACAGCCCTGATTGCTCCCCAATCCTTTGGCTACCCGCACTCCTCTCTCTGCCCCCATACACATCTCTCCTCTCCAGTTTCTCTGTCTCTGGAAACAGAGGATTTGCCTTTTCTTCCCCGTGACTTGACTCTCTGGGAGTGCCCATGAGGGGAGGGATGGGGCTGGGGGACTTCACCACTCAAGCTGCCTCCACAAGAGAGCTCAAGGAAGAGGCATTTCCAAGGCTCTGCTGTGTTATCTGGTGGCTCCTCTGCAGATGAGTCCAACCCTGTCCCATTTCTCTCTCTTGCCTGATAGGAGGTGAGGAATCCTGCTGATGCCTTAAATGGCTCCCTAGAAACAGAGACTAGACAGGAATAAAGGAATAAAGGAGGGATTGATTGGAAAGGCCTTCAGAGGTACACTCTGGCCTCCAGAGGCTCCTGCCTCAGTGCATCCCAACATGGACAAGGACAGCTCCCGAGTTCTTCCCACTTGGATCTCAGCATCAATTCCCCAAGCAGAAGCCAGGCAAATGATGAATTTGCCCAAGCTTGCCCCCCTGTCCCCAAGATTGTGGTTTGCAGTTGTTGGGCCTAGGAGGGTCTGGGTGTCCTTGGAGAGCTGGAGAGGCTTTGTTGTGTGTGTGTGAGCATGAGAGAACAGCACTGAACGAGCTCCAGGGAACTGCAGAGTGACACTGGGCAGGGCAGGGTTGGGAAAATATCAAAGTTAAAACCTAAGGCATCACTGCCAGGAGAGGAGAAATCCCCAGTCCAGCAGGGCACCAAGCACAGCCACCTCACTGAAGTTCTCTTATTGGGGATGTCTCCTGCACTCACCCCCCGTGAGTCCCAGGTAAAGCTGGGAAAGAGCAGGAGCTGCTGGCTGCGTTTGGGAAGGGTCTGGAGGAGGTGAGAAAGCTGCTGGAGCAGGTCCTGAGCAGAGTCTGGGTCTCCAGTACCTGCTGCATGGCCAGGAGCACCAGGCACCAGCCTGGCCACCCACGCCCTGCGGGATGCCCACACTGAGCTGGCTGCTCCCAGCAGCAGGAACGGAGCAGCACAGCTCCAGGGGGAAAAGGAGGAGAGCAGGAGGTGGAAGAAGCTGATTTTCCCACAGCAGCTCTTCCTGCAGCTGGCCCCAGCAGCTGCTGCACAGTGTGTGCTGGGAGGGTGTAAAGCACCCCTGGGCACGGCGCTCGTTGCTGCATCCTGCCTGTGCATCCTACACCTCGGCCCCAGGAAAGGTGCCAGCCAGCCCTGCTGCTGGTTTCTCACCTTCATGGAGATGGCAAATTCCCTGCCAGTCCCCTGGGAAAATCTGTATTTTCAGGAGGTGCCAGCTGCAGGTGCCTGGAGCTGTGTGAGGCAAGGGGTCTGTGAAGGGATCTCACGGGATCCTGTGTGGATGTCTCACAACATGGAGAATGTAAGCATCCTCCAGATCACTGAAAGGCTTCTGCATGCTCCTGGATTTGGTGACAATTTTCTTTCCCCACCTTCCCATTAGGAAGCCTCCTGGATGTGCCTCTTTTTGCCTGCTTCTGCCCCATCACCAAACCCTCCTTCCCTCCTGGGGAGTAAATCCCCCCAGACCAGATAATTTATGTTCATTCAGCCCAGACACCCTTGAAGCACAGGACCCCCTCATAACCAGCACCTCACAGATGCTCTGGTCCCCTCATTCCCCTGCTCCACTGGAAAAGCAGAATTTTCCCCTGAGCACTATCCCTGCCCCGTCCTGGCCTCTGCCTGCCACGCTGGTTTCAGACAGAAGCAGCTCCTGACCCCCTCCATCTCCATCCTCCCAACACATCCATGCCTTTGGAGGTCTCCCCTCTCGCTTTAAAGCACCAAAGCCCTGCCAGCCTCACCAGGGACACAAGGAATGTCCCTTCCTGCACATCCCAGTCTTTCTGCTGACTTTTCCTTCCTCTCCAGTGCCACCTCTGCCACAAATCATTCGTGACCAGCTCCTTCCTGCCAGCGCACTGAGGCCACTGAGCCAGGTGAGCTCTGAGACAGTTCCTGCTCTCACTTTCCCAAGCAGGTTGGGATGGAGATGCTGGAAACCACAGGGGCCACAGGAGGCAACTTTTTATCACTTCCTTCTTCCACACTTCTGGCTGAATTCTCTCTGCTTGCTGCCTTTCCCTGAAGGGGAAGGATGTTCCTCCACAGGCAGGACACACAGCCAAATACAAAACCTCAGGTGCATTTACAGCTCCTCAGCTTCCCCAAGGATTTCTCCACACAAGGATTCCACTGTGGGGATGGAGGTAGGCTGGGGAATGTGGGACAAGATTTTGGTAGAGTGGGAAAGGGTTCACCTTCCCTGTGTCCCTTTTTTCTGGCAAGGAATTGAGATTCTGAAAGCTGCAGGTGTGGGAGCTCTGGAGCCTCATCACAGCTCCCCCCGTGACCAGCACTGGAACCTGGCAGATAAAAAAGCTGCTTTTGCTCTTCGCTGGTGTCTTTCAACCACAGCAAAAGCAACAGGTTGAGCTTTCCTCCAGAGGTGGCTGCAAACCCATTTTTACCATGTTCCCATCGTCTCATTCCTTTTTTTGCCTCCTTCAGGTGGAGAAAGAGAACAAGACATTCCATGCCACCCCATTCCAGAACCATCAGGCATTTATGGACCCTTTCCATTAGGAGATGGATGCCCTCAGCTCTCATCCTGGGCAGCAGCCCAAGGCCGCAAACACCCAGGAAAAGAAGACAAGTGAAATAATTATAATGAAGGAAAAAAAAAAAGACCCCTTGGCTCATTAAGAGCATTTAAGCAGATGTTTAACTCTAAGCAGCCTTAAAATATTTGCTGAGCTTAGACTAAGCCTCATTTCAAGCCCCATTTGAAGCCCATTCTGTGATGTTTTACTCTATTTGGCACTCGTTAAGCACAAAGCATCACATGAATATCTCCAGCAGGAGTCAGCCACCGGGGTTTCACCCATCAGAGCAACGCTAAATTCCAGTTGGGACCATCTTCTCCTTGTCATCAGATCCGAGTGACACGTGGGGTGTGACAGGATGGCATTGGACACATGTCCTGTCCTTGGTGTTGTGGGAAGGAAAGGCCCCGAGCCCAACCCTCCCAGGCATGGTCAGAGGAAGGGACACAGCCCTTGGGGAATCTCTGTGCTCAATTTGCTCTTTTCTGCCCTGGTTTTGAATGCATTTCGTAATCATATTCTGCAGAGAGGGGAAAAATGGCTAAAAATTGCTGAAAAATGATGGTTGATGCCCAGTCTGTTTCTTTACAGATCCAACTGCTCTCAGCAAACAAAGCTGGAGGTAAGGGTAGCATTCTGAAGTGAATGGAGGTAGATACATTTTTCATAACTTCCAGCCCTTCAGAGCACAGTCTCTTCTCTGAATCCCTCTCTAACTCCCTCTGGAGTCCCTTCAGAGAGCTGGCTGCTCCCCCTCACACGAGCCATGGAAGGGACACTTCCCATCCTTCCACTGTCAGCACAGCTCACAAACCAAAACTGTCCCTCGGCATCACAGCCAGATCCCAAAGGAATGAGATTTCCATCAAGTTTCACAGCAAAGAGGTGACCTTGCCTCCTTCAAACCACGCTAATGGTTGGATACATAAAAACAAGGACCTCGGGCGTGCTGTGGATCCTTCACTGCAGTCCAAGCGAAGGAAATGGGGGATTCCTGCTCCCTAGTGCGGGCAGGAAATAAAACCAGTCCTAAACCAGGGCTGGCTGTTGGCAAATACCCAAGGGGGGCATTGTGAGCCCTTTGACACCCTCCAAACAGTGGCCTTGAGGTCAGACATTGTTCTCCAAGGACTGGTGCCATCCCCAAAGGGAGAGCTAGGTCCGTGCTTTCCATATAGAAAAAGGAGATGTTGATCAGGACTTGCTTCCGTGCTGGGGCTGAGAGGAATGATGGATTTGTCTTTACAAACAGGCTGTGGGTCTGCTGGAAGATAAAACTAGCACTGAGAGATAAAAGAAACAATGGGAAGGATTCCACTGATTGATGAATGGGAAAAAAAAATAAAAAAGATGTTTGCCTTTACAAAAGAAATGGTAGGTTTGCTGATAAATGAAACTGGATATTGAAAGATGAAAGAAACAATGGGAAAAACCATAAATTCCAGAAGAATTAAAAATTAAAGGGGGGGATTATACATTAGAGGGGAATCTTAGGTGCTCTGGGAAGTCTGTACCTCTCAAGTACCTCAGCCCATGGGGGAAGAGAGGGGGAAATGAGGCTGGGAAATTAGGATAAAAAGGAGGCTGAGCCCTCCCCATGGCCTCTCCCTTTATTTGAATAAAGTAAAAGAACTCCTCTGTCTCCTTTTTAGACATAAACCTCCAGTGTTTGTGGATTAATTTTCCTGACAGGGCCACAGCTCCTTTTGAACCTTTTCCTCCTGCAGGGACCCAGGAGGTGACCATAGGGGTGCTGATGAAGATCCATCAGGTGGTGCTGGAGCTGGGCCCATCCCCATCCCAAGAGCACAGGATGGAGCTGGCACTGGGCTCAGGGGGTTGTGTGGATGGGGATGGGGGGCTCTGGGGGCACAGGGGGGGTGAATTCCCTGCTCCCCTTGGCTGGGCAGCTCCACGAGCAGCACATCCCTGGGAAAGCTGCCCCAGGCGGCTGCTGGGATTTTCGGAGAGCTGTGGGCAGGAATTAATTGAATTAGGGGAGGAAGTTGCTCCTTCATAGAGGGATGTGGGCGGTGAGAGCAAGGAGTTCCTTGCTCTGGGGCTGCTGGGACCCATCAAGGGGGAGAAGGGTCCCCCCAGCCCCTCGCCAGTCCTCGCTGTGCCAGTCCCAGCACCCAGCTCGGACAGGGTGGAGGCCACCCCGACAGGGAAGCTGCTGAAAGCCCTGCAGAGAAACCCAAACCTCCTGGACCAGTTCCACCCCATCCTGGAGGATGTGCTGGAGGAAAAGCTGGAGAGCCTGGGGGTCAACAGGATAAGTCTGTCCTCCCAGTGCTGCCAGCCCTGAGCTGCTCCAGGGACACAGTGACTGCTCCAAACTGGGGTTTTTTTGGATGGGGGGAAGCAACACAAACAGCAGCAAAAACTTACCCAATCTGGAAAGATGCCCCTCTGAGAGGCAGATGGGATGGGGGAGGCAGAATCACAGGGCCACACCGGGAATGAACTTCCCTGCTCCAACTTCTGAGGCTGCCTTCTAGAATCTCTCCAGAGAATCTGCCTCTCCAGTAGCCTTTCCTGTGCTAAGTTACCCAGGGCTCCCTCTCCCTGAGGGGAGAAGGGTGTGTGAGGGCACGGCAGCCCCTGGCACGGGGATTTCAAGGGGACATTCACCGTCCGAGCCCTGTTCATGCCGAGAATATTAACCAGCTCCTCCTGCGAGCATTCTCGAGCTGCCGGCAATGCAACACCACCACCTAGCACCGCGCAGGGCTGCTGCAGGGATGCTCCGGCCATCCGTGCTTCAGAGCAGGGCAGCACTTCTGCTTCGGGTGCCAGAAGCACCAAGAAAAAGCAGTGACTCAGTGGCTTTATCCGCGAGTGTTTCCTGGAGGTGGTTTTTAAGGAGCACTCTTGGGTTTGTTTCATGGCGGGGCACATCCCCCTTTCCCTGGCACGGTATTTGGGAATGCTGAGGTGGCACGGGAGGCAGCAGAGGTGCCCAAAGCCAGACCCACACCCCCCTCCACTTCTCATATTTTACATATCCATAACAGTCCTGAACACAAAACCCCCTCGAGCTGCAAAAACCTCCCAAGAGAAAACACTCCATAGCCTGAGAATTCCAAAAAGAGCTGACTGACTCTTCAGCAGTCCTTCCCCGGAGCAAACATGGGCTGTACCTTGGGATATGTGCAGCTGGAAAATGCTGGGTGCCAGGGACCTTCCCTGGGGTTTGGATAGGGCTTGGAGCTCGAAGGAAATGGGTGCTGCTGCTGAGGGCTTGTGCCTTGTCCTGGGGGACGACAAGGCCTCAGGTTGTGAAGGGCATCTCCACTCAGACTCACCAGAGACTCCAGCAGCAGCCCAAGGATGACAAATTCCCTGCTCTCCTCCCCCTAAGGGATGGGCTGGTCCAGCAGGGATGGAGAGAGTCAGGTGGTGCAAGAAGCCCAGCAGAGCTTTGCCTCCACGGCTCTCCCTCGTCCCAGCTGAGAGGACATCGTGTCCTCTAAACACACAGACTGGGAGATCTGTATCCATGGCTGTGGGATGCTGTGCCCTGACCCAGGGGGAAATGCCCCAGAAAAGGGCATTTGGGGTGGTGCAATCTCTGCAGTTGCTCTCTGCATGTTGACCCCATGTAGGTTGACCTGCAGTATTCAGAAAAAACCACTGGCTGCTCCCAAAACCCAAGCAGGGTGAAAAATGGCTCTGGCAGTGCTCGCAAATCCCTTTTCCCCTCTTTTCCTACATAACCCCATGTCAGGTGGGCCCACAGGTCTAGCAGGACATGGGGATTTCCTTACTCTCTCCCAGCTCAAATCCCAAAGCCTGCCAGGTGCCTGGGAAGGTCACAGCCCATGGGGACACCCAGACCCTCCTAGGCCCAAAAGTGCAAACCTTCATCTTGGGGAGAGGGGGCAAGCTTGGGGAAATTCCATCATTAGCTAAAGTTTTAATTGGCAAATTTATGCTGATGTGAAAATGGACCAGACCTATAAAAGTGGGAAGAACTCGGGAGCTGTCCTTGTCCATGTTGGGATGCACTGAGGCAGGAGCCTCTGGAGCCCAGAGAGTACCTCTGAAGGCCTTTCCAATCAATCCCTCCTTGATTCCTTTATTCCTGTCTACTGTTTCTTTCCAGGTAGCCATTTCAGGCATCAACCCTGTTGAGAGAAATGAGTACTCTCTATTTGAATTTTAAACACAGTTGATTGAAAAGCGGATTGAGGACCAGGATCCTTTAAATCCATGGAAAAACAGATTTATAAAATGGAGGCTGGGAGCAGCTCCCTCAAGGCTGTCCCAAAGGAAAATTCCCCATTTCTCAACTGTGTTAGCCCTTTTATATCCCTGGGGATGGATCCAAAACTAGACATTCGCTGGTTACCCTTCTTGAGGTCTGACTGGCCTTTTGTCTAGGGGTATTTTATTGACCCGTTCAAAGAGCAATCAGTATTACCCACACCAGTGATACACCAGTATCGCTCCCCAGGACCAATCGCCTCTGAAGTTTTATCCCTTTGTGTAGATTATCCCTTTATGCAGTCCTGGCTGCACCTCCACTTTGGCTCTACCCCGGGTCGGGTGCCACCCCGTGACCAAACTTCATAGCTGTGCAACCTTTAACTCGAGATAACAACACAACATCTCAGTGACACAACTTTGGAAGAAGATCCGTTAAGAACTCAATCCTACAAAAACCCCATCCATTTCTCACACTTTTCTAGAAGGTTCTCCCTTCCCTGTTACCCCATTGGCCCTTCCTCCCAGGCCACTCCCTCCCTGTCCCCCATTGGACGGTGTACCCTGACTGCGCCTACGCTCCTCCCCTTTGCCCTCTTCCCATTGGTTCCCGTCCCCAGATAAAAGCTCTGGACTCTCCTTTGTCCCTCAGTTCTTGCCTCAGGATCGCCTCTGGAGTAAACCCTCGGATCTCCACACAAGGATCTCCTCTCGCCTCCTTGTCTCCGACTGACGCAGCGCTCCGGAGCCANTTGTCTCCGACTGACGCAGTGCTCCGGAGCCATGGTGTGGGTGTGTGTCTGCGTGCATCCGTCTGTGTGTCCGCCAGCACACCTCTGCGGCTGCACCGGCACCAGCCGGGGCAGGACATCCTCCGGGAAGGACGCAGCACTCAATCCTGCTGACCACTGCACCATGTCAGCCCTGCTGACCACCACACTGTGTCAGCCCTGCTGACCACCACACCGCGTCAATCCCGCTGACCACCGCACCTTGTCAGCCCTGCTGACCACCAGACCGCGTCAATCCCGCTGACCAGGGTATCACGTCAATGCTGCTGACCGCCTCACCACGTCAGCCCCGCTGATCACCGCACTGCGTCAGTCTCACTGACCACTGCACTGCATCAATCCCACTGACAACCACACCATGTCAATCCCACTGACCACCACACCACATCAGCCCTGCTGACCGCCACACCTCATCAATCCCGCTGACCACCACACTGCATCAATCCCGCTGACCACCGCATTGCATCAATCCCACTGACAACCACAACATGTCAATCCCACTGACCTCTGCACTGTGTCAATCCCACTGACTGCTGCACCACGTGAGTCCCGCTGACCGCCACACCGTGTCAATCCCGCTGACCACTGCACCACATCAATCCCGCTGACCGCCACACTGCATCAATCCCGCTGACCATCGCACCACATCAAACCCGCTGACCACCACGTCAATCCTGCTGACCACCTCACCACGTCAGTCTCACTGACCACCGCACCGCATCAACCCCACTGACCGCCGCAGCGCATTAACCCCGCTGACCACTGCATCCCATCAACCCCGCTGACCACCGCATCACGTCAACCCTGCTGGCTACCGCACCAGGTCAATCCCACTGACCATCGTACAGTGTCAATCCCGCTGGCCGCCGCACCGCGTCAACCCTGCTGACCTCCACACTGCATCAATCCTGCTGACCACCGCACTGCATCAAACCTATTGACAGCCACACTGCATCAATCCTACTGACCGCCACACCACGTCAACCCCGCTGACCACCGCACCA